>BMAW01126044.1:0-33235 GCA_019974015.1 Nephila pilipes
ACTAACATGTATTTATGTTTTAAGTATACTTGTTTCAAATTGGGTTCTATAGAAAAAAACTATAAAAATAATGTTTCATCAAAACAAGCATCTTGAATACAATGAAATCCTTTTATGACCTGCCAAAATCTGTTTAAAAAACCTGAGAAAGACCTGCTCTTGTCCACTATAAAAGCTTAGTTTTCTCCATTGCAAAAAATACCGACGACATAATTATTGAGTATTATTACCGTTTCGCTTCATACTCTGATGCTTTCATTATCATTATGATTGTTCCCATAAGAAAATAGATATTTTTATGGGAACAAATGTCAAAATTTATAATATAGATTTCTAAAGAGAAGGTTGAGAATAATAAATATTTGTAAACAACAATTTTTGTAATAATCCTTTGTTAAAGATTATGAAATTGCAAAATAAATTTACCATCAACTTCTTTTAATTTTAAAAGATGTTGTGAATATGTACAAACAAAGTTAAAATAAAATAAATTTTATTTGTTGACATGAAATAATAATTTACACTTTATACATATATTTTCTCACACAAATAATTATCATCTAAATGTTTTTGAAATTATTAAATGACCTTAAGGCTCCCGTCTGCCTGTAATTTTGGTTTCTTGAACATAATTTTAATCCTATGAAATTTCTACTACTGTCTACAAATCTTTATTATTTTACCTATTTCAGTTAAAAAAAACTGCATTCAAAAGAGGTAAAAATAACGAAAGTTTCTCTGGAAATGCATTTTCTTTCCGATTTTCAAAAATATTTTTAGATCTATTTTAATGATTGCTTTGTGGGTTTTCCGATCTATTGAAAAATATTCTAAAATATTTTCGAAAATCGGGGAGAAAATGTATTTCGGAAGAAGCCATGATTTTTTTGTGTGTTTTCGTACACATTTGTTTGCATTCAAATACATAAAATAGTAAAAATTTGAGAACGGTAGTAGAAATTCCATAGGATTCATGAAATCAAAATAGCTCGTAGAAGAAGCCTTTAGATATTTATGGAAAAATTTTATACACATTGTAAGATATATTAATTACCAGTTCCGCAAAATCTATACTTTTCCAGATAATTCTCAAAAAAATATATATTTGATTGCAGTCAGCTGCATAAATAATATTACTGGTATCATGCTAATTTTTAAAAATAAACTAATCATTTTATCGTCATTAATATAAGCATATTATCTCCTTCCCGAATTTGAAGGTATAAACTTATTAAAAAAATACCTTTTGAACATTCTTATATGCACAAAATTACAATTCCACCTCCTTATAAGATCTTTAATCACTTAACGGTTAGGCGAATCAACAGTTTTCGCTCTTTTCTGATGCGCATTGGAACGATCAAACGATCGCTGAAAGTGGTAGCCTATTTATCCCTAGTGGCTTTTGAAAATGTCACACTTTTCTGATTATGATATGCAAGCTCGTTTGCTTTTAAATGATAGTTTTTAAAGAATTATTTGTTGTATATTAATGTAATATTTACTCCAATTGTAACTTGTGCTTATAAATAGTTCAGTAAATGATAAATTTTTCATATATTAGTTTCTGATCCATCAAATTTTTTAATAATTAATTGTGGTATATTAATGTAATATTTATATCAGTTGTAACACTTGTACCTTTAATCAATTTAGTAAATGATAAATATTATAAATTTTAGTTTCTAAAATATTGAGTTTTAAAGAATTATTTGCGATATATTAATGTAATATTCACAGCAATTGTAACTCGCACTTTTAAGCAATTCAGTAAATGTTAAATATTATAAGTATTTGTTTGAAAAATATTAAATTAAAATATCTAAATAAATACAAGCAATTTTAAGCTTTATTCAAAATTTGATTGGTATATTTAACAAAGTTTCTTCCTGTAGGTGATACACATTAAAACATGGAATTGCACATAAAAGCGCATTACAGTCTTTGCATTAAATGCTCCATTTTTCTGTTACAAATTCCCACCAAAGTAAATATCGTTTATAACACAAATATCGCAGGGTAATATATACGTGGATGAACCAGCTCGTCACGCCCTTTGAAGAAAAGTTTCGCAATGCTAGTAGGGTTCGATGGCAACCATTTTGATCGAAATACTTCGGACGAGCTGAACTCTTCAGTGCTAAAAATGATGGGCTATTCGAATGACGAGCTGGGCTTGCTCTTAACCATTGAAGGGATAACTTACGTCATTAGACGCTTCTTTTATTTTTAGGGTTTTCATAATAATTTCTTCTATATAAAAGAGAATTAAATTAACTGTGATCATTAAAATTTAAAAACAGATCGATTGCTGATTCACGTCACATTTAGATGAGAGCTATTGTCAATGGACCTTGTAATTTTTAAAATATTTCAATTGGCATTGATGACAAGTGTGCTTCCACCTTATTCTAACTTTCACTATTCCAATGTGAGGACATTGCGTCCTGATAGGTTGTATGAGAAAAAGTCTCCTAAGAAAAGGGGCTTTTAGGAACATAATGATATTTTCAACACCTGTTTTTGAGAAATATGTAAATGTAATACATTTATGTCGATTCTTGTCAAAAATATAATAAATAAAAATATCTTGCTAAGAATTCATACTCATTACATATGAACTGATAAAAAAAACTTTTATTTGGTGTTGTAACGGAGAACTATTCGCGTTCTTCTGATAACTAACTTTCTAATTCAGGGACTTTCTGATGAAGAGACTTTCTAATTAAGTCTTCCCAAATATAAAATTTCAACCCAATGAAATCAAACGCAGCCCAAATTAGTCTGACTTGCAGTGGCTTTCTTTAACTACAGCATTACAAATTAAAACTTAAAACCATGTTTATTAAAGATTCGAGACGTCTATTAATAGATCTTTCCGTGATACGACTATTGTCGTGTCATCCGTTTTTAACGAGACCCAGTTTAGAATTAAGAGGAAATAAAATTGATAAACATAAAAGTTCTCATTGCTCCCCAGAATATTGTATCAAACATTGCTCCATGCATTAAGGTAACAATATTCCTTGCAAGAAAGTTTTTTTTTTTTTATTTAACATATATTTTGCCGTTAAATGCATATTTTATGAACTCACGGGGCTTCTAAATTAAAAAAAAAAAAAACAAGTAATATAAAAAAGTTTTAAGTCAATTCCTACTTATTTAATAAAAAGTAACTAAAATAAAAAATTTCTTTTTTGACCTAAGAAGGAATAGACTTAAAAAAAATTTACATTATTTAGTGATATTTTGCCAAATGTAGCTACCCTGGACATCTTCGCGAATATAACGTTCAGCCAAAAAAATCGCCAAGTTTGGCAATTTTGAATTCGCGTGAAGTGGTTGGACTAAACTGCATTTTCATCAATTAAAGTTAATTAATGAATTAAGATTTGAAAAAAATTGTATTAACATCAAGTGTCAGCCACTACAAGTTTAAAAAAATGCATTTGAACTTGAGTGGATGAATAAATTGTATTTTATTAACAATTGAAAATTTGAACAAGATTCATATAGGGAGAGTTTAAGCTAATAATAGGAATTTAAAAAACATCTAAGAAAAATTTTGTTAGTATTATCAAAAAGGCATTTTATAAAAAATATAAGAGAACATTAAGACTTTCCACAAAATAAAGTAACTCAAAAGAAAATAAATGCAATGACATCTTGTTTACTGAATAATACAGAATAAACTTTATCTAGGGAGTAGACATTACTTTGAGACTATTACGTTTTGTAGGAAGCTATGGTAGTTTGTGTTCTGAACACTGAAATTTCTTTAAAATTAATTGTAATTATCATTTTATAGCATTATAAAAATGTTCTTCTCAGTAAAAAAAATCTGAGGAATATTTTATTCTATATATAGGTATTTGAAAAAAATATATACAAAATTTCAGATATATAATATTTTATATTGTGTTTTGCAGTAATGAATAGTGTCGTTTTTAGAACCTATCTGGTCGGAGAAATTCATGATCAAATAATATAAAAACTGCGGTAACTCAGTTTTAAATAAGGTAGAAACAAAATCCAAATAGATTTTTAAAGACAAAAGATTGAATTTTAATACGCAACTAGAAATTTTAAAAAATTAATATTTTTAGCGAAAAATAGTGTATTTAAAATATACTGTCCCTTTAATTACATATTTATATATCTTTTTTTCAAAAAATGTGTATTATTTCAGCTATGCGTTGTAATAATTAAGTATTACAAATTTTGGCATTATTTGTGTAAAAAATATGCTGTGAAAAAAGGAAAAATTTAATTTTTAACTGTCGATTCTGAAAAAAAAAAAGGAAATAGGCGATAGAAAATAATAAGTTTTGAAATAAGTTATAAATGATAAAAACTATTTTATTATTAATTCTTTAGGCGTAATTAATGCTAAGTAAAATATTTTTTCTTTCAATTCGGTACTATATATTGAAAAATAAAGTCAGAAGTGTGATAATACCTTAATGTGAGTGAGTGAGCGAATGTAAAGTTTTTTGGCGCAAGAGCCAGATATGGCCATGCTGCGCCAAATAAGATTAAACTGTGGTCTTGACATGAAGTTGAAAAAAAGGTAAAAATGGTTGACAAGAAGGAGGGTCGAAAATAGAGAAGGATCGCTAGGGTATCCCTGGAGTGCGTCATCCGTGTTTACCAAAGACAGTAAACCCCATGGGAAAGAAAAAGATCACTAGGTGCCTCGGGGTCATGAAGCCCGTACTTACCTGAAGAAGGCAAGTCCCTGAGTCCCCTGATATAATCCCCAGCGGCAGGGTGCCCGGCTATACCCCCAGACGCTGGGTACCCATTTTAGTCGCCTTTTACGACATGTATGAGCTACAGTGAGACTATTCTGTCATCCCCGGTCACCACACGGGTCGATAATACCTTAATAATAAAAAAGGTAATACTGTACGAAGAATATTTATTAAAATTAAGATTAAACTCTGTTATAAACTGTAAAACTTGATTAACTTAATTTATACATATTGCTTAAAGGAACATGAATATGAAAAATATATTACTTTTAATTTAAAAGCTTTCGTTTTAAGAAGTTCATTAAATTTTCATTAATAAATCCATTATGAGAAGAGAGATATATCTTTAATCCTTTATTTTTCTTATGTTAGCTTTAATATGTTTTTCTGGTGGGGTTAAAATTTATCCTGGAAACATGATGTTTAATTGCATTAACAAAATATTAAAAATATATGACTATCAACTTTAGGATCAAAACCTTTATATAAAGAAACAGAACATTTTAAAACTTTTCATCAGACATTTTTGCAGTCAACGATCAAAATTTGACTCCAAGATAAGTTAAATGATTTCAAATGGAAAAAATATTTTATTCTTGTCATAAATACAGAATACAGTTTTATTGATGCGTACGATGCTAATACGTCACCTATTGTACTAAAAATGCTGGCGAGACTTAGGAAGAGACATCAAAATAAAAATAAAAAATCATTGCACTTTTATACTTCAAGAAATTCCAAACACTGATCCGTTTCTTAAAATATGTATTGCGTTATGAATTTGCATAAGAAGGGAATGATTAATTAAGAACTGAATGAATATAAAACGAAATCAATTCCCGGTGATATTAAAACAGTTTTGGAAGTTTGAATGTGTCAAAACGGAAAGTATTTGTTAGTTTGTATTATTAAAATATTGTTAATTTACAAAACTGAATGCATATTAAAAAATTACAATGATATTCAAATCTGAAGTCGTTTTTGGTGCTATTCAAAGCAAGCGTAATGAACCACAATCAACAGTAAATAAACAAGAAACGTGTATGTCATTGTTATAGAATATACAGGGTATTTCGAATCACATGGGCATAAATTTCAGGGGAGATAGAAAGTATCTAAACAAGCAATTTTCACCATACAATGCATGGGCGGAGAGCAAGAGGTGAACTGCTAGAACCGTTACTTTCCCATGAAAGAACGAAACACCAAACGGAAAGAGGAGGAACTAAACAATATTATTGACAACATGACCATGAGTGGCAAAATTAAAGGAACTACTCAAAACAGCGACCACCTGTGGCAATGCAGGCATTACACCTGCGATGTAGCGAGAGGCACACTTTTTGAAACACACCCGGCATTTCTCAGATGGCGCAGGCAGCAACAGAAATCCCGGCAACTAGGGGCTCGTCGAAGTCAATGGAGCTTTGGTAGACGAAACTTTTCAAATGGCTTCGCAAGGAAAATGCCCAGACGTGATATAGGGTGAGGGTGCCAGATAAAGTGTAGGCCCATCCCCACTAATCCATCTTCCTGGGAATTAAGTATTTAAAGCGTTCTGCGCTTCCATGAAATGTGATGATGCTCCGTCGTGCTGGAACTACATACGTACCAAAGTTACTCATATCTTTTGGATGCTGCAGATTGAAGACTTCTGGCAATAGCTCTTGTAAGAAATACCAGATATGTTCTGTCGTTCAATTGGAATAGTAGATGGTATCGACCTATCAATTGGTCAACCATAATTCCAGCCCAAATATTTACGCAGAAACTTTTATGATACACATGAGGATGTACGTCGTAAGAATTGCTATATACCTACACAGGAAAGTTGTGTGTATTCTAAATGCGTTCACGAGTAAAGGTGCATTCATCCGTGAATAACACATGCGCATTAAAATGATACTGCACTGATAGAGGTTGAAAAAAACCATCGTGCAAGCGCGACACATGGGGCATAATCTATGGTTACTATCAAAGAGTGTACTTTCTGTGCGCAGTAGAAGGTAATCAATCGTCCTATATTACGCGCCAAGCAATCCAGTGCTGCAGATTGACTGCAAGGGAAACTTCTCGCTAGCTAATACCGCTATATCTTCCAATCCTTCCAAAATGTTGACTTCAACTTATGGTGTCCGCACACTCCTGGCACAACCTGCATCAAGCACGGTGGTGACAAAGGAGCCCGTTTTACCCAGGCACCCATACAATCTCTCGAATATTTTTCGCTTTGCTATACGTCTTCTCCGGAAATGCAGCCTGAACAGTATTTCGGTTTCAAGAGCATTCTCATTCACAAAATCATACATAAAATGCGTGTCCGTTTTCTCCTGATGGCTGTACGTCTCCGTGCCTTCTGAAATACACGGTAAAATAACGATGTATAAGAAAACTCGTACTTTGTAATTGCCATTACAGCGCTGTCTATCGGTTCACCACTTGCACTCTGCCTCTGCATTTTATGCCGAAAATGGCTTGTTTAGATGTTTTATTTTATCACCCCTTAAATTTTTGCCTGTGAGTTTGGAAACACCCGATATTTACAAGTAATGAACAGAAATATGTTCTTGAAAAAAACTGAGACGCCTTCGACAAGGACAAATTAGTTTATGTTATACGAAGTGTAAAGTCATCACTTGATATAAACGGCAGATTTTAACATTGAGTTTTATAAATGGGGGACGAGGAGCTAATTGAGTTGAGAACTTTTATTATTAAACTTAAATGTTTAATGAAAAAAAAATGCAAAATATTTAGGATTGTACAAACCAAAATACAGCATTAAAAATAAATAGAAAGAGGGAAAAACCAAAAAACAAATGCCTGATTCTATCAATTTTCACATGTCTGTCTCGCTCATTATGTTTCGTGTCGGTCGATCACTGCTTTTTTCCCACGTGGTTGTTTCGCTGTCTTCATTTCTGTTTCCTGTACGACGTCCGTTGCCACTCATTCAACAGAAAGAATATCCATGCGAATATTTAAGCATTTGTTCCTGCAAAGAAAATCATATTGATAAACGTAAATAATTATGTATGAGAAGTCAATAATCAATAACTACATTTTTATTTATAAATCATGCATTTATGTTTTGGTACATATTGCACAAATTCTATTGCATTTACAACACCTAGAAATTTACAGAGTACTTTAAACATAATGTTCCATGCACAGAATTTAAGTATTTAATTGTTAGAAATTTAATTTTTAAGAATTTTAAGTTTCGTTTTTTTATTTTTACATATTATATTATATAATACTAAAGATCTGTTGATGCTAATTAAAAAAAAATATACAAATTGTACAGGAAATAGCTTTATTTCACAGTGCACAAATATCAGCCATAGGGATACAGATAATTTTAAGGAAAATGTCCTGGAATTCTAAAATACAATGCTTTTTAGAAAAAATGAAATGTCATTTTTTTTCTGTCCCATAGCACGTTTGTATACGTATATAAAATTCAATCTTAAAAAGTTCTATTTTTCAGATTCTAACAAATAGTACATCTGTGGAATCAGAAAAACTCTCTCTATTTATGAACATCAAAAGAAAAAAAGATGATGCATTTCAAAGGTTGTTACTTTATCATTCCGAATTCCATAAGTGGCTATTAATTAACGAGAATGACGATACTACGGAAGAAGTACGCATGCGCCAAACACCAGCAATCGACAGCTGTTTAAAGTTCAACTTTCTTCTTCGAATGCAATGCCTTTCCTTTCTGTGAATAAATCCGTTTACCCGTACCCTTCATTCGTATTAGAGTTATTTTATTTTTGTAGTCAGAAAAATGACAATTAAGCGGAGAATTTTTTTTTTTCAAATTTCACATAAAACTTGAAAAAACCGTTACTCAAAGATGTGTATGGTAAAGAATGTTTATCGCGTGTACGTATTTCTGAGTGGTTTAAGCGTTTTACAGATGATCGAGAAGATGTCGAAGATAATTCAAGCATGGGTCATGTTCCCACGTCAAAACCGGATGACAATATCGAAACAATTTGCTATCTGGTTCGATCTGATAGTTAAGCATTGATGTGATTGCTGAGACTGTAGGAATTCATCAAAAGTTCGTATGGCAAATTTTTCCACGAAGACAATACGCCGGCTCATTTCCACATTGTCTGTCAAGATGTCTCTAGCCAAGTACAGCATCACAGTATTAGACTATCCACCGTATTCGCCAAATCTTGATCCATGCAACTTCTTTCTGTTTCCTGAAGTGAAATCAGTATTAAAAGGAACAAGATTTGAGTTCATTGAAGCTGTGAGAAAGAAATCGGCTTGCGTTCTGAAGGAGCTGAGAGAATAAGACTCCCAGCACTATTTTGATCAATGGAAGATTTGTATGGAGGGTTACAGGGGTTGAGGAGAGGTACATATTGAAGGCTATAGTAAGTAAATATATGAATGACATCAAAATAAAATATCTTACTGTTTCAGTTTCGTTGTTTCACAACCATACCTCGTACGTGTATTTAAATATAGAAGTTATATGTTTTAACCTAATGATTCTTGAACTGTGGTACTAGTACTCCTAGGATGCACAAGAAACTTTGACAAATTAACGGTATTTAGCACATAAAAAAATGAATGACAATACAAAACTGTTTCGAAGAAAAACTTATTCTTGAATATTTTACAAATAGTTATAGAAAATCGAAAGTGGTAGTGTATATCTTTCCTAAATTGTATCAAACTTTTTAACGAAGAAAAACTGTTCAATACTAGTTTAAATTCTGTGACATACTATATTGGGAAAAAGTTCTAGTTAGAATATCAGTTTTATTATGATCAAGACGCTACAATATATTTATTTTATCAATGTATATTATTTAATATAGGGAATAATCTATAGCGATTCTATAACTTCGTTAGAAGTTTTGGATCATATATTCTTAAGGTAGTGAGTGATACACACAGAAGTCAAAAGAAAGAAAGCGAAGAAAAACTAGTTTTTCAAATTTTGTTCTTGCATTCACTTTACCTCGCAAATAATTGATAAATAACATAGATCGTCTGCTATTTGAAATACAGGACAAACCTTCAGACGGTTTTTACTACTGTATTCACGTCGGTAATTGGAATGTAAAAATTGGAACTATACGATCAATATAAAATTCGGAAATAGTTGAAGTTGTGAAAGTCACTGGAGGGTATTGACAATTATTCTGTGTCAGAGAGATAACTCTTTTAATGTTGCCCTTTGGATTTTCTTATCGTGGTATATTTGTAATATTGATTAAAATTGAAGCATATAGTCTATTGTGTTTATCTTTTTGAGTAATTGAACAAGTTTGGACTACAAGAAAACAGAAAAATTATGTTTTAAAATGTTTTCTAAGTTTAAGCTCCAGTTTCTCATAAAATGTACGTCAATCACCAAATATATTCGTCAATTAACAATCAAGTCGTATTCAAAATTCTTTGTTCTCTCGCATATATCTTTTCAACAAATCTCAAGGGATTTTCTGTGACGTTATTTAATTTGAGAACTCCGACTTATGAATAATTTATGAATTATTTAAACTAGGATTACTATATATGTTGTATGAAGTATTTCCTACATTAACGCTACAGTCATCTCAAAGTCTACTTAAATAATCAATAAATTCAAAATTCTAATTGAAGATACGTAAATGCAGTACAAAACTGTCTATTAGTTATTATTATAGAGTATACAAGGTCGCTCTCTCGAATCCCAATCAATCCTAGTTTATGTTTTAACACTGAAGTATTAGGTTATCAAATCTCTCAATCCAATTTAAGAACTCTTCGATTATAGTACATTCAACTCCTATTATTCTGAGAATGGTCCACGTACAACTACTATCAATATTAACGATTATTTACGACGATTCGCAACCATTTACAAACATTTAGCAGCTTGTCAGTGTCATCTATATCTCTTCTATTTCCGTTCAATTCTCTTTCGCTTATATATCACTTAATCTCAAATTCAATTCATTTCAATTTTTATCCTCATCTAATTTATCTAATCGAGTTTATTTCTAGATGGAAATATTTAATTTTATGCAATTCGTATTACAAAAACGTCCTCAAGGTTAGTGAAGATAAAATCTTGAGCAACCCTACGTCGCAGTTAAAGTACATGGAATAGGAAAAGAGAAGAAGAGAGGATCGTTCGGATAACAAGATGCGAGGAATTTGAAACTCTAACTTACTCTGCGAGGAGTTTGAAACTAAGATAAGGCTTTTCAATTCGACATTGTTACCAGTAGGCTATTTGCTTGGCGTATTCTTGATATTGGAATTGAATCCAGTATATTTGTTTCTAACTTGAACACACTTTTAGGATTATTCAAATAAGTAGGATTCTTAGTTTATTTTTGGTTGAGGATGCGAGATAGTTTAGCACTCAATGTTCATAATATAATAATTGTTTTATGATTGAAATAGAATCGATTAAAACCAATTTTAATTTCATGACTGATTCTTCTTCGAATAATCTTTTATAGAATTTCGATGGCTAAAATAAATAAAAGAGAAACCGGTACTTTGAAAACTTAACCAAAAATATAATCTTTCAAAGCAGAACAACAGAAAAGGGAAAAATACGAAAATTTCCAACAAAATACATTAAGATGAAAATAGATCTTTATTACTGATGGTTTTGTTTCAAAAAGATTTTAACCCAAGGATGCATGGGTTTTGGGAAAAAAGTTTGAAACTGAGAAAAAAGTTTGTGATCCGAGGTTTCGTAGCATAGCAGACGTAGTAAGAAAGTTTTTGCAAAGATGTACATATATGTAAGGTAACAGAAACATCTTTGACAAGGAAAAACTAGTTAAGTTTTTGCGAGCTTAAGAAATGACCCTCACTTTTTTTAAAATTAAAATCAAAGTAAGACATATTTTAATATTGTGATATTCGTATTCTAATGCATCTGTTTATGCAAATAAAGTCATATTTATGAGCAAACGAGGGATGTTCTGAAAGGAAGTTTCGTCATTTTTTTTTGAAAGAGCAAATGGTACACCATGTAAGGCAAACAATCATCATAAGAACCCACATTCGTTTTTGGTTCATTAATGAAAATAGCATTCCTGATGAATAACGCATGCGCAGAGGGACGTAGAAGGGAGAGTAGCAGCAGACCGGCGTGCCTGAGGTTATTCGAGTACATATCACGATAACAGACAGACGTGTACCGAAAACATGGAATGGAAGTGCGTGCTGTTATCCGGTATGAATGAGCACGTGGGGATGGTGTTTCCGCCCTCCACGATTGCCTACAAACCGTGTATGGTGAACAAGTCATGTCTCGTTAAGAGATTGGACACTAATGTTGCATGTTCAGTGAAGGAAGGCACAGTGTCGAAAAGGAAGATTAAAGTGGGCGTCCCTCCACTTTCATGAATGAAAATTACATTGCTAGAGTACGGGATATGGAGTTAGCAGGCGCATAATGGTGTCAGACGTGGCGTCCATACTGTGCATTGGTCGTGATTTGGTTCATTCAAAACAATGCTGAAGTGGGGCAGGCTGTGCGACAATTCCTTACATTACAGGGCGCCGAATTTTACCAGAGTGGTTTGATCAAACTGATTGCATGCTACGACCGATGTCTCAATGTCGAGGGCGACAATGTGAAAAAGTAATGCATGATGCAAAATTAATGATGTCATGGTTTATTTATTTATTTATTTTTGGCAATAAAGCTCCTATGTGAAAAAGAACGACGAAACGGAGTCGTTCGGAACCTCACTCGTACATGACCATGCAAGAAATTATAATCAATATATATATGTACATTGCAAAGTTATATACTTACTTTTAGGTACTTTTTGCTTAATTTTTACAACATTTATAGCTTTAAAATTTGCAGAGTATAAACATAACATTTTATACACTGAACATAGTTAAAATTTCATAAATTAAATGATTTTTTTTTATAATTTGAGTTTTGGGATTCACATTATCCGTAATTTTTATTAATATATCATGAAATTTTTAAAGTATGTAAAGGTTTAATAGTAAAAAAAAATATGCTCACTATATAATATATAGCCTCATTTTGAATCGGGTGAAATTTCAGTACTATGAATAGAGTGGAGTTAGAAGAAATATTACCAGAATCCTCAAAAATATATTTTGAGAAAAACAACTTTAAAATTGGATTATATAATGTTATATTAATCAAATTATCATAAATAATTCATCAACAAAATCAGGGAACCTCTTTATTTCTTAACCGGAAAATATGAAAAATGGAAAATATGAAACGTTTCAGTGCCTCCGTTGCTTTAATTAGAGCGTTAATAAATAATTTATTAAAACGAATTGTTCACTAAATTCTTAAATGAATTCAGAACATAATATTGGTGCGTTCTTATGCATTAAAAAATAGATCTCTTTTGCATTCGTGCTCCCGCTAGGCAAAGAAACTCTGTAGAAAATTATCTTCGCACATTACATTCTTTAAATATTCATGTTTCATAAGCTTGCCGAATTCCCCAATAAAACTTCAGACTCGAAATACGCTACTGATTTATGCACTTAATTCGAACAATAAACATGTTCCTTTTGAGCGAAAAATAATTGAAATAGTCTTGAGACCAGAAGAAAACATTGCTCATCTCCCCGAAATTCCCTTTTTTTGTTTTCCAGTCTATCGAATGTGTGTGTATGTGTTCAACTACAAGAATTCGCTTCTTTATTTTACAAGGCTATAAAGAAGCGCAGTTTGGGAAGAGACAACAAATAAAACATGGAAAGATAAACATAAAATACAGAAGAATGTAATAAAACACAATTGAAGTACTTTGGGGAGCGTCTAGGCTCAAAACAGACTCCCCAGCGTCATGTCTTTTTGAAATTTAATTATAAAGGCTACTAAATTTTTTTTCGCGTTTTTTTTTCCTTGTTCCTGTTCGATAGTATTTAACAAATTATGAAAAGGTGACCACATATTACTAACCATAGATGATCAATATTTCAATTCCTTATAAGAGCTAAAAATCGAAAATTTCAGTTAAGAAACTGTAAACATGGGTGGAAAAGACACATTTTTGCATTCAAACAAATAAAATAGGATTTAAGAACGGTATTAGAAATTCCTTAGATTAACAATACGCTCACAAAATCAAAATGGCTGTTAGATAGAAGCCTTAAGAGCTTCATTAAATCATTGGTTCTTAAAATAAGACAAATTTTAGCAATTATTATTAAATTTTCTTTGTTTTTGTTTTAGTTTACGTAGTTTTGAAATATCAGAATCAAATATGAACTTTTAAAATGTAAATTTGTGAGGAAAAAAATACTTTGTAGGACATTTGAAGTTCGATACATGATAATTCTTTGAACAAAATTTCACTTCAATTGAGTATTGGCTACTATCTGTCATCTTAATATGGAATTTAATTCATAAATTATGATAAAAAAATAACGTATTAAAAAGGATCGGTGAGTATAATTTTCAGTAAAATAAGTATAAACTTTTTTTTTAAGACATCATTGATATCTGTTCGGAAATATTGTAAGATAATAAAAAAAAAATCTATTAATATAGTGTTTCGAAATTCATGGGCAAAAATTTAAGGGAATTTAGTTTAGTTTAGTTTTTATTAACGTCGCACTAGAAGCAACACGAGGGCTATTGGCGACGGACCTCGTAATTTTGAACCACGGTAAGTGACGAGGACGACACCTGAGCTGGCACCCCCCTCTTCTAACATCCTCACCACGCCAAAGGGAGGACTTTGGGCCCCGAACAGATTTAACGTGCATCAGCCCCGGCTACATGACGGGTCTTTGGCGGCCAAGGATCGAACCCGCGACTGAACGAAAACCACCGACCGCTAGTCCACGACCTTGCCCACTAGGCTACCGTGGCCCAAAATTTAAGGGGGAATATGAAACTTCTCAATAAGCAATTTTCTACCTACAATGCATAGTTGGAGATCAAAAGGTGAACCGCTAGAGGACGCTGTAATGAAAAGTATAAAGCTTGAGTTTTCTTTCAGATCGTTATTTCTCATTTGAAATTCCAGAAGTATGGTGACGCATAATATTCAGGAAAAGATCACAGTCAAAGAAAATCCACAATAGAAATGACGATGTATTAGAAAACTCGCAATTTTGGCTTTCCATTACGGCATCGTCCAGCAGTTCACCTCGCCACCATGCACTGTGAATTGAAAATTGTTAGTTTTGGATATTTTATATTATCCTTTAAATTTTTGCCAATGACTTTCGAAAAACCCTGTATTATTTTCAAAAAAGTGCATGGTATTGCCGAACAATTTAAAATGAAAACATTATCTGACGAAAAATGTATAATGATGAGTTAGTGAGTATTTATTGACGAATCACTCAAATGCAACACGAGGCTATCGGCATCAGATTTTGTAATTTTAAACCACTATAAAGATAAGAGATAAAATGAAGTATGTAATTAATTCAGTTGTTTTTATCAATTCTAGTGTATTGTTCGTAATTTTAATGGAAATATTTACAGTTAAAAAGAAGTATTTTTAAAATGATTAACATTCAACCCGTTACAAAAATTTAATTTATAGAATTTTAATATCGAAATATTAACTAATAACCAAATGTTAAAAGAGCTACATAATCTGTATTTTACTTCTAATCTTTTAATTTAATAAATCACTTTTAATATTATCCTATATAAAACAAGGCCAAATATCAAACTAACTACACAAATCCGTTACAATACCGAAAACATTATTTATAATTAACTGGAGTGGAACGCTAATTTCAAGTGTTAAAATTTTAAATAATGAATATATGGTGAAAACTGGATTATCTGTATTTGTGACTTTTAAACTTTTATAGTCTAACAGTCGTATAACATACCTCACAAACCAATTACATACACAATACCTAAAGTTGAAGTTATAATTAACCAGCGGGGAAGCCTGGTTTCTAATGTTACTATGTTAAAAATGAATAATTGTTAAAAGTTGGATTATCTTTGTTTCAACTTTTAGACTAACAATCTCAGCACTTAATATTCACTGCTATATAAAACGTTACAGTGCAACTATGTAACAAACCACACAAATTAATTACAATACTGAAAATTGAAATCATAATTAACTTTTGGGGAACGGGTCATTGATTTAACATTAATTACCCCAGTAGCCACAATTACACGCTTCCAGATACTAAAATATTCAAAATTAACAAAGTTCCGGACACATCCAATAACACAAAGCCCAGCAAATCTTCACAGTTCTCAATCAAGCATAGTAATTATTCTAACCTTGAGGATATCAGGACGATCGTAATCCTCACGATAAAGGAAATTACGGTCGACAGAGCTCTGCTATGCTTCACGGGAAGGTCGTTGGTTCAAAAATAAATGGCATTCCTCAATCGACATTGTTCATGTTTCCTCAATTATACGGTTCATCTTCACAGGCCTGTCGAGGATTGGAAATGGATTTGTTAATGGTATTGTAATAGAACTAAAATGTATCGGCGATAATTCAGTGAGGAAATGGGATGAATTTTATGTCAGACTAGTAGAGGGCGCGCATTCCATCTTCTAAATTAGTGATACGTGTGTTCTGGGTTCGAATTATTGTAAACTGCCAAACGAGTAAGGGGTTATTTTTTAAGCTATTATTCCATATTTAACATAAAATAATTATCTAGATATTTATTAATTATTTTCTATTATTATGGAAATTTATATGTTGATTAAAGGATATATTAATCATTTTTTTTAAAATAGTTAATATGGGGGTCTAATTGGATATCATTTTTCGCGGATAAGGAATAAAAGAATTGTTTGTTAAGTGTTTTATTTTCTGACATGTTTGTAAATAATTATAATATCATGCACTAGTGGTAACACTCTACACGTGAGCAATAAGATTATTTGGTTAGATTGAGCATGCTAAATGGGTTTATTTTAGTTTAGATTTTATTAACGTCGCACTAGAAGCAACACGAGGGCTATTGGCGACGGATCTCGTAATTTTTAACCACAGTCAAGTGACGAGGACGACACCTCAGCTGGCAACACCTTCTCCTAACATCCACACCAAACCATCGGGAGGACTTTGCGACCCGAACAGATTTAACGTGCATCAGCTCCGGCTAAACATCGGGTCTTCGGCGGCCAAGGGTCGAACCCGCGATTGAACGAAAACCGCGGGCCGCTAGTCCACGATCTTGACCACTAGGCTACCGCGACCCTGCATGGTAAATGGGAATGATATACCAAATACTTTTATTACTCTTTAATTGTGAATACTTAATTGATGCAAGCAAATTCGAAATATATATCACAGATTCACATTTTTTGAAATTAGTTTCAATTTTTTATTAATAAATGTATATATGCTATCTTCTGAATTAAGGAAATACATGAAAGAAATTAGAATTGGATCTAAATTTATGAACTAAGTCTTAAAAGTTTAGCTTAGAAACTATTTTACTTCTTCATTTAATATTTTCAAATAAGGAATATATTATTTATACAAAAGCTATAAAAACAACGTTAGTAACTAATGCATATTTAATATTCTTTTGTACATGGTTCGAAAATAATTTCTATGCAGGAACTAAAAGTATTCCAGACTTAAACTTTACCAGCAAATAAATAGCGTTTCATAGCTTCAAAAGCTAACTAAATTTCAGATTTCTTAAATATGAATGAAAAATAATCGAGACGTAAATACAAAACCATTTCATCTATAAATAGCAGGTAGTATCAACAGTAACGATACAATTTTTGAAGATGATGTACTTCTGGAACTTTCACTTGGAGCTTTCGTAAAAATTATTCAAGTAAAAATTTGTAGTAGAATATATAATTTGATAATTTGTTTCTCAAAATGACATGCGGTTAACTATTTCTAGTTATTTTGGAAAAATACACAGCTGCTTATTTCAATACTTTTATTCTATGTTTGCAGATATCGTTTCTTTTACTTAACTGATTGTTGTTATACACATCTTAGGTGCATTTAATAAGTAACGTTAAATTCATAAGGAGATAGTAGACAAGATATACATTTCGAGCTGAAAAGTCGTATTGCATTATTTATGATTCGAATAAAAGAAATTTTAAGAAACTATCAAGAACATGTAATCAAAAATATCCCCAAAAGTAAATTTTAAAGTTATAACTTCAAAATATATTCAATACATAAATTAAACTCCAAGCAAAGTTCAAGTAAAAGATGTGATCGCGATAATCTAGAAGACCTAGTTTCGGATTCGTGGCTGGTGGTTCTCGTTCAGCCGAGAGCTCGATCCTTGACCGCTAAAGATTCGCCGTGTAGCCGGGGCTCATGATGCACGTTAAATCAGTCGGGGCCTAAAATCCTTCCGTTGGTGTGGTGTGGAAGTTAGGAGAAGGGGTGCCACCTCAGGTGTCGTCCTCGTCACTTGACCATGGTTCAAAATTATGAGGTCCGTTGCTAATAGCCTTCGTGTTGCTTCAAGTGTGACGTTAAGGGGACTTAATACCTTTGCACTTTCAAAAATTCGATTTTTCAAATTTGTTTTCAGAAAATAGTGTTGAATATTAAGAGCATTTTAAAGCAAACCGCGTCAAAATCTGACAATTATTACACCCTGTGCAACAAAAAATGCAAATATCTAAAGTAATTTGTTCTATGTAATGCAATGTAAACAAACCTCTTTTCGCCGAAATATTTCTACATCTTCCTGGCCAGAGCCAAAACGCCTTTTGCATGCAGAATTTGTACTACATGAAAGAGTACAGTAACAGACTTTATTCTGTGAACCTCAATTCTTCTTAATGGATTATGGTCCTTATTTTATGTCATTGATACGAAAAAAAAAAGTTACAAATACAAATTTGAAAACTTTTTTAATTTTTCAATTTTTTAATGTAAGATAAATTTAAATTTGAATTTACAGAAAAGCTGCTTACTTACTGCAATGCGGTTACCATTTTACCAGCGCTGCGTGCAAAAGTATTGCTACTAAGGCGGCAGCGGCAGAAGGTATACGGCAAAATTGTTACGGCAAAGGAAAGGTAAGCGTGGCGAATGGTGCTTTACAGTGTGCCAAGTTCTTTAAAATACTAAAGAAGTGTTCAGAACCAGCGTATGTTGCTACAGCATATATTTCTTTTGGTACTTTGCTTGGGAATAAAGTAGCCAGCAGCAGCAGGCAATAAGCTACCAGCCAAGTTCTTGGCCCACTTACGCGGCGCAAATGTAGCGTAGTATTTGGTGCAGCAAGCGCAGGTAAAAAAACAAAGTGAGCCACAAAGTATGCTTATTTTACAACAATAAAATATCTGAACATCATGTTGATGTTTGTAATTTTCTTCCCTGAACAATTATCTTATATAATACTATAAATAAAAAAAAAAATGTTCTTAGAATCATTTCATCAGCACTACCATCTATTAACAAAACAATTAACTAATTTGGGTACTAATGAGGTCTTTTGATATTTAACTTGGTGGAATATTTTGACAGTATTATTATTTTTGCTACAGGTGAAGCTGGATTGAGAGGTGTACAAACCCAGAGTGCTGCGTTTGTATAAATAACCAGATGACGCCTCTATACACAAAGCTTTCAGTACTATTGAATGAATAAGTGAGTTTATACTATTTTTATGAAATTTTATTTTTTTTGTTTTAACTACATTTTAAATAGATAGCAGTAGCCTTCAGTACACAGCTTTTCAGTAATTAGAATGAATAAGTGAAATATACTATTTTTTTGAAATTTTACAGAGACATTCTTTTTGTTTCTTTAACTACATTTTTAAATGATAGTTAAAAGTAGCCTTCAGTACACAGGCCAGTACTAGAGACTATCAAGTGATGTATACCATTTTTATGAAATTTTACAGTATTCTTTTTGTTTTTAACCACATTTTAGTCAGATAGTTAAAAAGTAGCCTCTCATGTCATCAGCTTCAAAGTACTCGTTAGAATGAATAAGTGAGTTTCATAATACTTTATGAAATTCCACAGTATCTTCTTTTGTTTCTTTAATCACATTTTAAATAGATAGTTAAAAGTAGCCTCAGTACAGCTTCTCTGCTAGTACTAGAAATGAATAAGTGAGCTTATACTATTTTAAGAAATTTTACAGTATTCTTTTTGTTTTTAACTCATTTTAACAATAGATAGCGAAAGTAGCCTTCTCATACTACAGCTTTCAGTACAATGAGTAAGTGATTATAATATTTTTATGAATTTTTACAGAGTTCTTTTTTTTTTGTTTTTAACTACATTTTTAAATTAGATAGTTAAAGTACCATAAAGAACATACACCAGCTTGAATGCCAGATCTTGTTTTCCAAGCCGCAACTTAATTTGTATGTATAAGACCTGAAAAGTAGTAATGGAATGCATGAATAAAAAATAATCAAATTGAATCCCTCCGCAACAAGTCTTGAGATTGAGAATTTTTAATGCATGGTATTACTGAATTTTTTTATACTAAAGCCATTTTGATTACATGAACAAAGAAGGGGAAGGACAAACATCTGACATTTTTTTAACTGATTTTTTTTAAAATTACGATTGTACCTCGCGAAAACTGAAGGAAGAAACTATTTTGTTTTCGTTAATTAATATCAAAATGAATTCAGAAAAGAATTTATACTAATTTTGTCGATTTTATCAACACCCAGAAGTGAACTATTAGCTTCATTTTCTATATCATTTTAGATTTTACTGTATAGTAATTTTTTTGTCAAATTAGTACAAAAGAGTAACCCATGTAACGAAAATTTAATCTTTAATATTAAACATTTTTTGCAGTTTTGGAAAATCAAATGTAATATCAGTATAATTTTCAGTGCTATATTTAACTTATTAAATAAGAAATAATCAAGAAAAAAAATAGGTTATTTTGTTGAATAATTAAAGAAAAATCTATGACTCTTAATCAAAAGTATATATTTCTCTCAGTTTGCATATATTTTAGATAATTGCTTTGAAATTTCCCACTGCTCGCATATAGATGAAGAAACACGTTAATATCATATACATATATATATATAATAAATAATAACTCTATAAATATTTGATATTGTTTCTTAGACGCGAGGGACTCTTTACGTACTCAGTGCAATTATCAGGACTCCGCTGTTCGATGTTAAGCCAAAGTTCGCCAAATAACCTGGGCTGATGCATGTTAAACATGTCGATGTTCGCAAAAGTCTCCCGTTGCACATGGAGGGAAGTTAGAGAAGGAAGGGAATTCAGATATGTTATAGTTGCCTTCGTCACTCTGACCCTGAGGCTAAAAATTAGGAGGTCCAATAACACACAGCTCCTAGTGTTATTTCTCAATGCATACTGCAGACACACCATTCTAAATCGTAGAGTAAAAAAAAATTACACTTACTATTTTTTTTACACTTAAATATTTTTACACTTCACAGTAAAATATTTACCCCTGGTCTGTGGTAGGTCCTATCGTTGATTATTTCTTGTACAACTGTGCCTTGAGCAGTCCAATGTTATATTTAAATTCTGTGCGAAAATACAAATAACCGTCCTATCAGGATACTTTGTCAAAAGTAAAAAAAGATTCAAAGAGGGAACATTTTAAAACTGCCTGTAAGGTACTAAAAATCAACATAAAGATAAAATTTTCTACGAAAATATTCATTTAACTTCTGACAATTTTCGATGCGAGAACATTTCACATACGCAATAAACTGTAACACATACATTACAACCCCATTAGTATTTTAAAATCACGCCATGAAATTCAATTGAAGTAGCACAAGTGTACAGCAAAATCCCGACCGCAAGCAAACCCGTTAACCTCACAAACAAAGGATGATGATATGTTTCCTTCCAACACGCAATTAAAACGCAGGAAATTCTACTCTCCAGACAACTCTGCAGCTCTAATGCCGAAAACTGAAAGTTCATAAACCACATTATATGCCACATAATACGTAAAGGAAAGAGGCCATTGAAAAGTAGGGTGGACAAGAGGTCTGCAAGTTTCAATTGACGCCTCATTAAGTCTCTTTCTCTTCCATTGGCGTCCACTGCAGACGATACGTGAGGCTGAAGATGATGAGACCGACACCCTCCTCATCCTTTCGTAGAGTTCTCGGAAACGTCAAAATCAAGTGTCGGAAGTCATCGATCGATCCGGCAACAACCTCCATCATGCTTCTTGTATGTGAACCTCCTTTGCCCTCCTTTCCTCTCTAATTCCATTCTCCTTCGAGGTTAATCGGACATACACTTTCTGCTCCATAAGTGTATGTTGTCTGTCTTAGGAATCCGTGCATGGTGTGGACTTGAACAGGGTGCTGGCGTACGGCAGCAGCTACTTGCAATTTTGCGTTTTAAAATATGTGCTGCAACGGGCAATGCGTACGCGGCAAATACGGCGGTGGCCAAAGAATACAACTTCTATTGTAAACACAGTAAAATTATTAAGCTTCCCCACTCTCTCAGCAAATAAAAAAAAAAAAAAATCTTATTGATTAGTTTCTAGTTTAATTTGTATTAACGTCGCACTAGAGGAGAGAGAGGGATCACGAGGCTACTTATGATGGACTTTGTACTTTTGAACCCTGTTCAATTCACGAGGACAACATATGAATCCGGAACCCCCTATATCTTCCACACCACACACGTCACGGAGGACCTGGTATCAATCTGATGAATAAAGGAAATGATAAACATCAAAAGCAGATTCATAAATTACTGTATTTTTCTCAAGTGAATTGTTCTCCTGAATATAATTTTAAATAATCTCTGATAACGAGAAAGTTAGTTCAAATACTACCGCGTGAAAATACATTAAACAGAATCAGTTATTTAACAATTTATTTCTTTTATTGTTTCTGATCCTTTGGGTATATATAATTTGACATACAGAAAAATTTTAATGGTTAATTCGAATTTTACATAAAATAATTTAATTATTATAACGTTTTACTAATTTTTACTTTTAATATTTGTTTCTTCAATTTTCAATCATTAAATACGTCACACAGAGATCTCAATGTCTTAGAATTTTTTATAATTGGCAAATATAATGCTGCTTTTGCATTTTAAAAAACGTTCTGCCTACCGTTGCTGAAATGTTCTGGCTGAACAGCGGGCGCAATACGCTTATTTTTGGTTTCGCGAAGGTATGGTAGTTGGTGCGGCTGAAAAGGCAGGCGGTAAGCGTTTTGTGCTGTACTTTTTTGCCGACAAAGGGCTTTATTTTGCCAGAACAGGTTACGGCATGGAAGGCGCGGCAGTGGCGGAAGCTTTGTATACGAATGAATATGGCTTTAGCAATAGCGATGGGCCAGCGAAGTACGCGCATAAGTACGGCGAAGGCAGCCGGGCTGGTATGTGCGTTTTGTAAAAAGGCTGCATGGTACGCCACGGCAGCAACGGCACCGCCATACCGCTGCGGTACTGGTGCGGCGTCGCTACCGTTCTTTACTGGCGCGCGCTGGTGCCGTGTTTTGCCTTCCGCGTTACCGCGGCAGCAGCGGCGGCAACGGTGTTTCGCGCGCCTCTTGCTGCCGCGGCGGCTGGCGGTGGGCGCCAGCGCTTTACGGACAAATACGCTACAGTTTTGCGCAATACTACCACGGAAACGGTACGCAGGCGCTCTGGCTAAAGGGCGCAACAAAAATGCGGCGCTGTTCAGCGGTGCTACAAAGGCTACTACGTTATGCTTTATAGCCAGGCTTTGCTTAAAATACGGCAAATGCCGCGGTTTTAAAATGGCGCGCTGGCTGTAATGCAGTAGTGTTTTATTAGAGAGGGAAAATTGTTCACTGTATAAATATAGCATAGACATACTATTTTTATAATGTGGAAATATACTTCATGGGTAGTAGATATTATTTTCTGGTATAAGGTGCATTAGAATACTAAAAAAGAGGTTTTGAGATAAAGGATACGAATACTTTTCATAGAGTGGCGTTTGTTTACACTTTAAATTCATTTTGAGAATGTTGCATTCTATTCTAATTCATAAATAATACATCTACAGGTTCACAACAAAAGTCTTTTATTTTAACAGCAAAAATAAATTAAAATCAATTTTATGAAATCTTAGTGGTTTATTTTCATTTCAAAGATATATATGGATTTTTAAATAATCTTTTCAACTTTTTTTTCTGTCGTTTTTGCCTTTTTTTTTTATTTATAATTAGATTATTTTATTTAATAGTTTCTGATACCATTTTCTCTGACCAATTTGAAAACGATAACCAATAATAACCAAATACAAGCCGAAATTTCGACCCACAGTAAAATAACGATCAACGTTTAAGCTCTCTTCAATATACTCTTCATATAAAGCCTCACTCACTACTCAACACAAGACTTCAGCCATGGAATAGACTTTTACGTATCAATCCTCCGAATCGTCTGTTTATGCAGTGATTCCCAATGACGGCAGGCCCTAGCTTCTTGATCATTGTTGAAGATCAAAGGTTTTAAAACCAACCATCCTCCGAAAGTTTTTTCCTTCTTAATATTTTGGTCAGTAATATATATATATATATATATATATATATATATATATATATATATATATATATATATATATATATATACATATATATATATACACTAGTCAATTCCTACTGTCAGCAAAGAAATTTTTATTTTAGTTACTTTTTATTAAATAATTACAGTTAATATAAATATACATGCATATGACAGAATCACAATATTAAGTGGCAAAGAAAATTTTTTTCCAGATTCTACACGTCTGTCTCTGACGATTTATCTCTAAATTTATATATCCAACATTCATATACATATAATTTTTTTCCACATAAAAGTAAAATTAGTTTATTTGAAAATCAAATAAAAACTATGCTCGAAAAGGATCTCATTAGAAGGCATGAAGATTTAATGCCGATTCCTAATTTCAAATTTGCCATTGCGAGACAAATGACAGAGCAGAAGCATCGGTTTGTTTCTTAATTCATCCGGTTAATTAAATAGGTTAGGCTAAACTATATTTTCACCATTTAAATTTAATTAAATTAATTAATATTTGAAAAAAAACTGTATTAACATCAAGTGTCATCCTCTACAATTTTAAAAAAATGTATTTGAAATTGAGTTAATGAATAAAAATTATTTTATTAACAATTGAAAATTTGAGCAACATAAATATAGAGAGAGTGTAACCGAATAGAAGGAATTTAAAAATTATCAAAAATATGTTCCAGTAAATAGTTCTTAATGCATTTTAAGGAAAATAAATCCACACTAAAATTGTAATGGCCTTCCTTCATTTTTAAACTGCGCAGCCAGCTTAAAAAGTCTAATTAAATATACTGTTAATAAGTTCAAAACTCATACTCAAAGATAGGTAAGTGAAAGACAACACACTTATTATTATATAGTAAAGAATATTTTAGATCTCTCTATCTCGATTACCTCTTAATTCAATTAATCCTAGTTTGTATCCAAATAATAAGGTAGCAACTTAGGAAGTTTCTCCTTCCAATTCCCACACTTCTTGTTTGTAACAGGTTCAACTCTAATTACACCAACTAGAGTTGCTTTTAGCTAACTTCAATCCCCATGATTAATTTTGTGATGAGCCAACCCAATTTACAAATATATATCTACTTGTTAATCTTTAACCCGCTTCTCATTTCTGTCAATTCAATTTCGCTTTATATTTCACTATATCGTTAATTCAGTTCACTACACTTCTTATTTTTCTCTAATTTATCTAAACACATTTCATTTGGCTGGCTAGGAGTTGTAATTTTATGGAATTCAAAATACTAAAATGCTCCGAAGTTCAGTGAAGATAAAATCTCGAGTAGCCCAATGTCACAAAGTTAGGCATATGAACTAATTTTTTATTGTTTTGGTACCAATATCTTTTTTTTAAAATAGCATATGATTAAGTCATAATGTTCGTAATGCACCGTATATATGCACCGTACTCCGCAACAGTAAGTGTTCTTATGTTTCGGCTAGATCCACTTAACTTATATTGGGCAGCTCGCCCAACATGCCACCACGAATTTCTAAGTTATTATTATTCCTACTTTTATTAACTTATTTACTAAGTTATTATTATTCCTTTGTTATTCCTACTTTTCTACTCAGAGTAAGAGCATTAATTTCAATTATATGTAGCAAAATGTGGACAAAAAAGTAAATATATATATATATATACTTATATGTAGTATATGTATGTATATAACTTATATGTATATATATACTTATATGTAGTATATGTATGTATATTACTTATATGTATATATATACTTATATGTAACATTACATTCTTTTTCTAACTTTCAAGTTTGTTTAAATTATTAAATATCTGAAAACTCATTGTACCATTATTGATTTCTTATACAAGAATCGATGTTTTATTAAATGAACAGCGGGGTAGAAAATCTTTTTTTTTTTTCGAGAAGGTGGAACTGGGTAATTTATTTTGTGGCAATTAGATGGTAATGTATGATCAAGAGAAATTTAATTCGACCACACGACTTTACTGAAACTCCGTGCTAGTCGAATTTTTCGATTACTAGCAGTACGGTATTTACCGGGAATTATTCAAACATGAAAATTAAATAAAATATCAAGATAATAAGTTATTTTATTTGATAGTCTCATAATCTATCACAAGTAAATGAAAAAAAATATAGCATAAATTATCTAAACAAAATTCAGTAATCTTATAAAAATTATATACACTGGTTATCATAAATTAAGGAAAATTCACAAAAATCGCGATAACTCAAGAAATTACACATGGAATTTTATGAAACTTACCCACAATATACAACACATAGTAAGGTATTAAACAACATAAAAAGAAATTATCAGACATTAATAGTAGTATAGAAATTAGCACATATATAAAATAAACAAATTGGAAGTATCGGTTTGCAATAGAAAAAGTACCTTTAATATGGAATATGATTGCCTCTAGAAGCAATACAGCACAAACAGCGATGTGTGATGCTTTCAATTATGCGGTCTATCAGTTCAATAGGAAGTGAGAGCCATTGCTCTTGTAAAGCAGATGCAAGCGCGGCAAGGGTCTGAGGGGGCGGATTGATGGCAGATACACGCCTCCCTAGAGCATCCCAAACGTGCTCGATAGGATTCAAGTCCGGGGATCGAGCTGGCCACTCCATGCGCGTAATTGTTTCCTGTTGAAGATAATCATCAACAATGCGAGCTCTGTGTGGTCTTGCATTATCGTCCTGTAACAGGAAGCAATCACCAATCGCCCCGGCATATGGGCGCACATAAGCATCAAGGATGTTGTCTCGATAAACCTGAGCATTCACGGTTCCCCTTGGAAAGACATGGAGGTCTGTGCACCCTCCTAAGGATATGCCTCCCCAAACACAGACACTGCCTCTTCCGTATGCATCTCTTTCACGGATGTTTGATGGATGATAACGGGTCCCAGGTTCTCTCCATATCAAATAACATCTACTGTCACTTTCTAGACGAAACCTGGACTCATCCGTAAAGAGAACAGGCCTCCATTGATCTGACGTCCAGTGGACATGTTGTCGGGCCCACTGCAAATGGTCTCTCCTATGGCGTGATGTGAGCGGCACGCAAATGGCTGGTCGTCTCGCATACAGACCACCTTCGTGGAGCCTTCTGCGCACAGTTGACGTTGACACCAACCTTCCGGTGGCTGCAGCAAGAGAGGATCTAAGATGTGTCGGAGTAGCGGTTCTATTCCTGCGTGCACTTAATGTCAAATATCGGTCATCGGCACTGGTCGTAACAGTTGGCCGTCCTTGACTGAACCTCCTAGATGCCGAATCTGTGGTTTGAAATTGCCTCCAAAGTCTATGAACCACAGATGGACTCACATTTAGCCATCTGGCCACTTCTGATTGACTCTGCCCTGCCTCTAGTCTCCCGATGGCTCTCCATCGTATTTCTTCAGGCAAATGATGCCTAGAGGTCATTATTACGAATTGGCTATCTCAGATTTTCAATGTCGCAATCACAGTAAAATTTGTGTGCTTTCTCTCAAACTTGGACTTTTATGCTCCAGGCAGATGACGTAAGCCGAGTGCAGCGTCACTAATTTGCATATTGCAATTTTACTCAGCTACTCTTAGTGGACAACATATGCAAATTTTGCACGGTTTGGCTTACTTTTGAAAGAGTTATCGCTATTTTTGTGATTTTTCCTTAATTTATGATAACCAGTGTATATACAACTTACATACGAATTATTTTTCCAGGCAGAAAGAAAAACACAATTATAATATATATAATTATATTCATAAGCAATTGTCAATAATTTTAAGAAATGAGCATCTAAGAAACATGTGTTGTGATAAATCAACATTTTAGGGCCTTAACAGTGATTTAATTTTGTACAAAATAATCCCGCCAAAGAAAAATATCTTTCATATTTCACAATTGTTGGCTTAATAATTACCAAAGAATTCTACTGTATTTGAATACATTGATATTTTTTGTTGAAAACTCTCCAGTTCGTTATTAATGATTTTCTTAATATTTTTTGTATGGCAAGCATAGATTAACAAATTGTATTTCTATTTTTATTTCGTTTAGTAAAAAAGTTTTTCTTTCAAGCGGAACTTTTCTCTTAGTCAAATTCTCTATAAGTCGAAGGGAAACTGTTTTACAATTATGTACATGATTTACTGAATCACCTGTATAAACAAAGTTGACTTACTGGTAACTATTTGACGTTTAATTTCGTAATTTATATGCTAAGTAGTAAGCTTGTTTACAAGTACAGCAACATTTTTAGCTGTCATGACTATCGTGGCCTTTTTATACTGATTTTACAGAGAGAGAGAGATGCTTTAAAATTACCTTTAAATAGAATGTACAAGAAAAAACAACCTTAAAGTCTCATATGTTCAATTTTCTTTTAATTTCTGATTGAAGTTTCTTATTACCCACGAAATGTTTTTATTGAAATATTTCCCTTACTTTGCAACTAAAAAAATTATCATTACGTAATAGTTAATAACTTGCTATTTAAATCTAACAATAACTTTAATATAATCACTTTCATAGTTCAAGTATAAGAAGCCTACTGAGACATTTTCTAAGATCATACCGTTTGCTTAATATCACCATTTGCAGAACCAGTTTTTGAATTGCTTAGAGCAAAGACAGTAAAGCTTTGATGCTTATTTCGGCAACTAAAACAAAAAAATAAAAGTATAAAATCGAGTTCCATTCAAAGTTTTGCAAGGAACAAATTTAGCCACTAAAGGAGCTATCTTTTTAAAATAATTATTAAATTATTTAATTAAATATTGCAATAATAGCAAACTATAACATAAAATCGATGCGGAAATTTGATTAATTAATTGAGTGATTCATTCTGTCACGCACTCACTCCCACACGCATTCACTGCCTCACTCACGCACACAATTACATTCATACACTCAATCACACTCACTCTCTCACTAACTAGAACTCATTCATTTACTTACCCAAGTATTCCTAACTTCACTTAGTGGTTTCGGTCTCGAACTTGCGACCGGGGTTGTTTCTGTCGAGTCCTTGTTTTGATGCCACTAAAGACCCGCCCTGCAGCGTAACTGAAGCTCGTTTAATTTGTCATGGTTCCAAGTTATTCCATTCCAATGACAATGTCTCAAGTTTGTGTTTGGCACACTATATACCATTAGGATTCAATGCCAGTAATTAAAAAAAAAGCAACCAAACGTTGGTGTGATGAGGACGGTTCGAGATTGAGTTACCAGCTCAGGTGTAGTCCTCGTCATTTGACCGAGGTTAAAATTATGAGGTCCGTCATTAATAGTCCTTGAGTTACTTCTAAGTGTAACGTAAATAATCAATCAATCATTTATATTTTTGTAAGGGATTGGTACTCATAGACATTCATATATCTTTTTATATTGAAAAGTAACGGGTGACCGATTAGCTGTCATCTAAAATAACTACCCTTGGGTGGCTAAACAAATTAGTCTTTCTGAAAGATTTGAAAAGCTTCGATAATTAAAATTGACACTAAAAACTTATTCTGAATATTTTTAGGCACGTAATCACTGATTTAAAGCCAATTCGGTTAAAGTATTTTACGATAAGTCATATATCTGATAGTAAAAGGTTTTAGATACAATGCTCATTTTTAACTACATCTTATTAAAAACCCTTAAACGCGTGATCTCTATAAATAACAATAATTTTGTAAAAACTTTCTTAAAAAGATTCATTGTACCTATTACAGTGTATAAAACACCATTACGTATTGTAACACACACATATACATGTTAAAGGATATTTTTTCCCTGAAACACCATATACGTGGGGCCATTCTTCTTTGAAACATTTATTTCTTCTGTATTCTAATTCGGTATTCTTTCGTTTCATTAGCACGCTAGTTTTATAGTTTTGAAGTTAATAGTCATATCTTGGCAATTAGTTACGTGAGCGTGACGGCTTACGTGTGATGTAATAAAAAGCGCAATTACGGATCTCATTTGGCTATGTTTATTACGTCTGTGTTCATGATAATTTTCTTTATAATTTCATAAGCTCTTGAACAGGAAATCTTATACATAAGGTCACACTAATTTCACGGTTATTAAAGTGCTGTTATTAGGGTTAGCATTCTCATTATTTTACAGAGATTCGCTGGTGGAATATAAATAAGATGGGAGAAATCGATGCAAACTACATAAATGTTAAACCAGGACCTCATTGTACATACAAATATATTTTTTAAAATTTTATGGAAATAAACATTTTAATCCTTTCATAAAATTTAGAAAATGAAATTTTTTTCTCATACAATGCTTAATTCCATTTTATTTAATCGAATGGTCATGATCGCAATCTCATGGTCGGCGTGGTTTCAATAGAGTCATGAGTTCGAGTCCTGATGTTGCTAAAGCCAACAGACGCGAAGCGGAACAGGTGTCTATGTTCCAAGTCCTTCTGTTGGCGTAGTGTGGAAATATAAGAAGGGAACGATTCACGATAAGTTTATTTTCGTAATTTCAAAGTGATTGATTTTTGGTTCAATTCGAGGTCATACACCAAAAAAATTACAGTTATATAGTTGATAAATAAATACAACGTATTTGATACTACATTAGGTATAATTTATCACAGAATAAAATATAATATGCATTAATAAATATAATATTCATTTTGTAGAATCAAGAGGATTATCAAATAATAAAATATAATTAAACATTTTAATTTGTAAAAACGAAATGTGAAAAAAATATTAACTAATTTAGTATCACATGGTTTTCCTCTAATAAATACGTGAAACAAAATGATTTCCTTATATTAATTACATGCTTGATTGATTGGTTTTATTAGCATCGTAATTGAAGCATTACAATGATTAATGATGATGGATCTCGTAATTTTGAGCCCCGGTCAAGTGAAGAGGAGGACACATGAGCTGGACCTTCCGTCTCCAAACTTCCCCATCAAGGCATCAGGAAGACTTTGAGCTACAACAGATTTAAAATGCAGCAATCCCGGCTACATGGCGTGTCTTTTGAGGCATCAAGACTCAAAAACATTCTTAAATGAGTTCGCAACTATAACCACTTGGCTACCAAGCTACATTGTTTACAAGAATGCAATTTGATGCCAAATGCCATAGTGATCTATAGGTCGCAAACACATGACCGGCGTTGTTCCCGTCTGGTCGGGGGGTTGAGTCTGACACAATTCAAAGATCCGTAATATAGAAGGGCTGAAGCATGTGAAATCGGGCAAAATGGAAAGTCTTCACGTTGGGATGGCTTAAAAGTGTGGAGTATCAGCTCAGGTATAGTCCTCATCAACTTGACCAAGGTTAAAAATTACGAGATCTAATACCATTAATTTTCATGTTTATTCTTTGTACGATATTAATAAAGCAAAAAAAAAAAGTAGTTTACAGTATCATATAAATCAATAACATTCGAATTTCCATTAGAATAGTATGGCTATGGCAGCCTAGAGGTGATGGTAGCGAACTAGAAAACAGCGGAGTTTGATGAATCGTGGGTTCGTCCGTTAATGACACTTGAGACCCGTCGTGTAGTAAGGGCTGACGCACATTAATTTTGTAGAGGCTTAAAATCCATCCATACGCGTAGTGTGGAAGCTTTCGTCCTCATCACTTTACGGAGGATCAGAATTACGTGGTCCTTCACCAACAGCCTCGTGTTTCTTCTAGAGCGACTTTGATAAAATAAATCAATCAATTATAATTATAATAATTATTAGAGTGGTTTCTCAAACTATTTTCTAATTGATTATTAATCTTTTTCTCAATATTTTTACAAGAAATTTGCATTTAAGGCTCCTGTTTATCCTCCATTTTGATTTTATGGACGTAACGTTAATCCTATGGAATTACGACTTTAATTCTCACATCTTTACTATTCTACCTATTTGAATATAATAAAGTGCATCTGAAAGAGAAAAAAATAATGAATGCTTTTGTAGAATTACTTTTTTCCTTCGATTTTTAAAAATATTTCTAAAAATCGGAGGAAAAAAGTAATTCCACAGAAGCATTCATTATTTTTTGCTCTCTCAGGTGCACTTTATTGCATTCAAATAGATCAAAAAGTAAGAATATGAGAATAAATGCCGAAATTCCATAGGATTAACATTACGCTTACGAAATAAAAATGGCGGGTAGACGGGAGCCTTAAAAAATTTTTACTTCATACACAAACCATTATAGCACAAACATATTTGACAAATTGTTATTTCATTTTAATTCCGTTTGAAATAACAAAACAAATACACTCTGCTTTGAAGCTGGATTGCCTTTCATCTTAAACTTGAAATAAAATAATTACTTTAGTTGCAAGTCTGATAAAGTACGCTTTGATTTATTATTTCTTTTCACCATTAGGTAACAATTTATTTTCGTAGCTGTAGCTGAGTAGCCTTTTTATAATTACTTCTAGTGTTAAAAATAAAGTGTTTTAACGGAAGAGTTACTCAGAAACGTTTTCTGTGACTTATTCATTAGGAACAATATATCTACAAACAGCATTATTATAATGGATTTTGTAAGTACATTACTGTGTTATTTTTATAACTTTTATGTCTAAATTGAAACATTTACAGTCAGATTACGTAGTAAAAATATAGATAATGACAAGCCTGGGAGTTGTTTACTTATTTCATTACAGATAAAATAAATCACTTATTAACTTCATTAATAAATTAACTTCGGTGGTCCATTAATAGCGTCATCAATCACAGCGTTCTCTCTTTATGCCTTCAAAGCACGAAATAAAAATTAGGTACAAGTAGGCCTTGTAATTATTTACATTTACATATTGATTATCCCAATCCTTTTCATAAAGAAAAACAATTTTTAGCGGAATTTAATTTTAGTTACTTCATTTTTGCTACAGAAAAATTTTTCTTGGGTGATAAAATGTGAATAAATCCAAGCGAAGAATGATTCATTGAAATATATGAAGTTTAAATAGTTATATTTGATATATAACTGTAATAAAGTTAATTGCTAATTAGGTACATGAATATTCAGCA
>BMAW01126044.1:33245-43808 GCA_019974015.1 Nephila pilipes
AAAAAAACAGCCCTCGTATATATATATATATATATATATATATATATATATATTCTTCATAATGAATAATTCAAGTCCAGGAATTAGTGCCCAGTATGAATCGGAGTGTTAAGAAATACATAGTAATTTTTAGTTATTCACTTGAATTTTGTAATGATATCCATTATTTATCACATACAGATTTTGCTTAGTGAATAACTCAAACCCAGCAATTAATGACCAGCATTAATTGGGCTTAATCACGTATTTACCTTCGCCTAACTCTCAGGAACTTTAAAATGGCGTTGTTTGATTTGAGAATCTCTTTCAAAAAATAAAATGTAACCTATGTAAATTAGAACATAATAAGTAAACTGTAGTGAAATGATTGATTGTTAGTATTAATGAGCTGTGAAACGTTTAATGAAAGAGTTTGGGACGATTTTTGAATTTAACTCTTTAACTAACATCTGCTTTGTTAAAAAATCTGAGGTTTCTTAAATGCCTAGCTTCTTCCCAACCGAATGAAACGTGATGATGCAAATGAAGAAAAATTCAGAAATGGAGTAAATAAATACAATTAAGTCGTATAAAAACGATAGAGAGTTTAATTGGAAAAATGATAAGGGAATGGTAATGGGAATGGTGTTGGTGTGAAGAGAGTAGAAGTCATCTGGCGGGCAAAATTCATTTAGGGAGATAATGATTCAACGCTTTCTTAGCAATTGAAGGCAGTACTCGCATCATATTTCGGTTGGCGTATTTTTTGATAGATTACAAAATATATTAAAATTTGCTGATTAAGACGTTAAACTGTTTGGAAGCATTCCCTTCACATTAGACGATCCAATTAAACTATATTTTAGCAGATAATTGTCTATTTTAATTATATTTTGTTTGGGCTTGAACATAAATTGCAATTTCGTTCTTGTGATCGGTGTAACACTTAAGATGACAAACGAAACAGTTATTAGATGCCGTCACAGCTTGTTGGTAGAGAGAGAGAGAGAGAGAGCAGAAGTTATCAACAAAGAAATTAAAATGTTGCCTGTGCTAACAAGAGAAAAGAGAAATAGCATCGAATATAGTGAGGATCTACATATGGTGAATGAGACACCCTTTTCAAGTTCTACTATGGACTCGGACCTGATTCCTTTGCAACAGTTAAGTAATATTTATAATATTAATATTTAAATTAGGATGTGTATAGGAAATTTATCCACATATATCAATAGTAATTTAGATTTTAATCAAACTTTACAGTAATTTATAGATTTTAAACATTAAATATTCCTAAGTTCGTATAATGTAATTGGTTTGCCTCAACTGTCATTATTAATTATGACTGCTGAAATATTGGCTAATGATGGAGCAAAGAAAATAATCCTGGGACATTTCATTAAGAATTCCATTTTCAGCCGTTCATTGCTAACATCTAAAGTTATTTTTCTTACTTTAAACTCTGTAACTAAATATCAATATAAATTTTGTGGAGAAATAATTTTGAAACAAGGATTTCATAGAAATAAATTTCTCAGTCGTGCAAGTGCAAAAATTCATAACGTAACAGATGTAAATTGATATAACTCATGAAACTTACACAATAAAATATTTAGATCATGTAACTTTATGCAAATTCTAGATAGAGTCCAGTCTTTGAATAGTACATTATTAAAATATAATTTATTGATATTGTTATCATTTGAGCAAATATGTTTAAATTATGATCAGGATGTTGATAGTATATAAATATCGACAAAACATGAACCAATAACACATTTCAATGAAATGAACTCCCGCAGAATTCAGGTGGCTCAAAATTTCGAAGTCCGTCGCCAATAGCCCTCGTGTTGCTTCTAGTGTGACTTTAATAAGAACTAAACTATACCCACAGAATTTAGAAAGATTCATAATCAGATGGCTTAACTAAAGTTAAAATTAAAGGAAAGCTTATAAATTAATTACAGTAATATTCTAGAATGAATCGTCATTAATTATCAGCATTGTGATACATACCAGAGTATTCTAGCAAAACTAATCGAATGCATCATACTAACACATAAATTCGATAGCTATAAAGATCGGAAAATTTTCTAATATTAATTATAATGAAAACTATTTGCCACAAAAATTAAAAACCAAAATACTTCTGCGTGTAAAAAGAATTCATGAACTATTAAAAATATTTGTAATTGAAAACAGCGGGCTGCTTTAAGGTAAATTATTTGTTGTTACCATTGGGTGCTGCCATCTGTTAAACGGAGCCGAAACAAATTTGTCATTGATTTATAAGTTATATTTGATTTGATATTAATTGCTGCCAAATCAAGATTTGATTACCAGCAAGTCAAGTTGTGTCGATGTTCGAAGATAATTAGATTCATTGTTATACATCGAAAATCAAGCAACAATCAAAATAATGGGTTTTAGGTGCAAGGGGCGTCATAATCATGAGTCACAATGCTTTTTCGTTGCTAGGAGAGCCATCTGTTGGATATTTTAGAATTTAATGAACGACACTTGCATATATATACATGTGTGTGTGTAATTTTATAAAATCGCTTTTTTTGTTTTGGTAATTTATTTTTTTAGTGTCAAATTTCTTTTCAAATTTTCGATTAATTCCTTAATATTGCGCATCATTTTATTCCTTTTGCCATTCAACGTTCCCCTAAATAATTCGCAAGCATTTTTGGATGTTTCACATTTCCTTTATCTTCAGCTCAAATAAAATAACTTTAAATTTTCATTCCGTTTTCTCACCTATTACACACGTGAGAAAAATCTTTTTACTTTAAAAAAAAAAAAGAAATTCACTGAAATGCTCTCTTGCAAAGTGATTTTTGTTCTTAGATAAATGACAAAAATATACATGAAGTTACAGTATTTCATGTTAATTAATTTTCACTGTATAAGTTTATCTCAGTTCTTTTTTTTTTTTTTTTTTTTTTTTTTTTTTTGTTATTCTGTACCTTTAAAACCTAAATATTTTCATATTTTCACTGAGTAAGCAATTTTTGACTTTATAATAAAGTGAAAATGAAATATGAAACATTTTTAATGCAAAAAAAGGAAACAAAATCAAATGATTACAAATTGAGTATTGAGGATGACATGAGTATTGATATAAAATAAGATTATTCCTTACAGCTGTGAAATCAGGATATATCAAAGTTAAATAAAAAAATTTAATTCAGAAATTGTTCTAAACAGGTTTCATTAAATTGGGTTAAATTAGACTTAAAATTTCAAAACAATTTAATCCCACACAATCATAAAATCAATTATACCCTAATCCTACTTAATTTTAGAAAAAACTAAAAGATACATAAATTAAAAACCAGATGAAAAAAATACTAAAATGATTGTTTAGTTACTTTCAAGATTTGATTAAAATTAACAGAAAATGAGAATTATTTGTAATCATCTTACACACACAGCAACTGTATTAAAATCAAATCAATACTTCATATTTCTAAGTGCAAAATAGTTATTTTTATTAACCTTAAAAATTTCCCTAAAATATTATTTAATCTACAAAGACAATAATAACTCACAAATAGAAAAGTTCAGAATTGAGTTCTATTTCTTTCTTCCCTAAAGATACGTATACAAATGAAATAAAAAAAATGAGTGCCAAGTACAAATAAAATTACATCTTACATACAAAAAAGGAGGTTGGAACATATTGAAATTAAGTTAAATATTACCTCACTGATATCGTTTTTATAAGGGAATATATATTTATTTATTATATATAAGCCCATGACATTTTAGTTTGTCGAAAACTAAAATATTATTGTGAAATTTTTTCGTTTGTTTTTGTTTTATTTATTACCTTTTTTTTTCAACGAATAAAATGGTAGAAATGTTGATAGAATTATTCTCAAATTGCTCAATTTATCCAGTTTTTTTATGTGTAGGGAAGTAAAATAGGAAAAAGTGGGAAAATAACAGTTCTCAGATGTGTGAAACTTATTTTAACCTTTCAACCAATCAAAGGGCTAGTTCCAGTACTTTCAATCCAAAATTTAAGGCGCTCAAGTACCTCTCTGCTTTTTGAAGAAAATTTATCCCTGAAACATTTCATATTAATTTTTATTCTTTAAGAATTTATTTCCCTTTATGAAACTTTAATGTTATTAAGTTAAATTTAATTTCAGTAGTTATGATGACGAAGTGAATGCCGTAAACCTATAAGGATTCTATAAGATGATCAATTTAAAAAAGTACCAACTATTGTTTCTTATTGCCTTAAATCTGACGGATGTAGAACTATTTTAACACTAGATTATACTTGTTTGAACCTTATTTATGTGTGGGAGGCAATTTCCAACACTGTTAGACTGTTACAACTTTATTTGTTAAGTATGAAAGAAGTGGAGACGCACAATGATACTTAATCCCATGATAATTTTTTTTTTTTGAAAAACAAAATTTAACTCAAAATTTTTCATTATCATTCCTTACGGTATATATTGAAAATGTTCATCACCGTTTTGAATGCAAACATGAGGTCGAAACAAATTTTTTGATACACTTTGAGACATTGTTGGTGTTATTGACGAGATTTCTTCAGTTATGATTTGTTTCAATTCATCAATGTTTGCAGCATTTTCTTTGAGAAACCCTATCTTTGAGAAAATCCCACAAAAAATATATAACGGGATGAGGGCTGGTAACCTTGGTGATGGGAGTCCAATTGGTATTAAACGGCCATCATAGAATAACTTTAACACTTTCATTGTTAGGTTTGACGTGTGTTGAGTGGGTCCGTCTTGCTGAAAACTGCAGTAACTGTTCTGTTCTTCAAGTGAAGCAATAAAAGTTGGAATTATGTCCAAGTACACATCGGAATTCATTAAAATCAAAGAGTTAGTGCATGCGGACGATTTTTATTGTTGCCATTCATATTCTTACAAAATGAGCTTTCAAAAATAAAAAAAAAATAATAATAAAAACGTTAAAAGAAATCGATGATTTACTCGAATAATTTACGCAAAACCGGATTAAAAATTATTAATGGTGTTCACGAATTTATATTTATTAAACGAGTTTTCGCATTTTTAAAGTGAAACTAACGATTCCTGCACATGAACTATATACATTAAAGATTTTTACCTTTTACCATTAAAGAAGTAATGATGCTGAAAGTCTCGCTACATATATTATAGATGTGGATAATACACAAAAATAAAAGAGTACTCTTTTAAATTGATCATCCTGTATAACTAATACACAGTCACCAGTGTCATCAAGATGTCACAGGAAACAATAACAGTTTATTAAAAATATTTCTTCAGCTACTAAATTCCTCTCTATTTCAGTCCTAATGTATGTATCTGATTAGATAATACATTAAGACAATTCCGAATATCGAAAGTATTAATAATTAGTTGAGAATATTGTGTTATACAAATTTTTCTGTTCAGTTACGAAGTATGAGAATTTTAAACTTAATCTTGCTTGTGTTAATATCGATTAATCGTATTATAATTGAGATAAATTTAATTCTTTCTATAGAATGAGACCCACAAATATTTGCTATGTCACATCCTGAAATTTCCCTTTAAATACGATAATATATCCTAACTTTCATTGATTTTTGAGTCAAATCAAAAAGTAGAACTAAAATACTAGTAGATTCAGTGTTATTTTTTAAATATAAATTTGAATTTTTGCCATAAAAACGCAAATTATTTTGAAGAACAAGCAGTAGCAAGATGATTCTTAACGTTAGATATGTTATTACAGTAATAAGCATCGTTATTAAACCACTATAACCATTTTTATTTTTAACTTTCTATTACTTATTTTATTCTTTAATAAAATTTACGATATTGAAAATACATGTATTAAACATTAATTACTGTACGGAGCTTGAACTATATGTCATTACATTCAATAGATTCATAGTAGAAATGAAATATTTTCCCCACGTTATTACATCCCGATAGCATGATACTATTAAAAATTATAAATATAACTCACGCAATGATCAGTATATAGCTCCTAAATGACATTTAATAGTGAATAATATATTATGTCTTATATATATCGCGTCTAATTCAAGGAAGACAAATATGTCCCTGTTTATACGCTACATACAATAAAATATCTCCAAATGACGTCTGGGGCTGAAAATATTACACCACTTTCATTTCAGAAAGTCCAAGAACAAGTTTTCCAATATCCTCTTCATCCATTAATGACAGGTCTTAAGGCGAAAAGGGTATTATTGGTTTTGATAGGAGCTAAAGGTTAAAGTCCAGAGTTTGACCGACAAAGTATTAATTATAGTTTAGTCTTATTAAATGCTTAAGTATGGGCGTGAGATTTCCTGTCACTGACTAACTAATGACGACAATTTATTAGATGAATGGATGCTGCTTAGTTTTATTAATTTTGTGCAGTTATTTGTTAATTAAAGAGTCAGCGAATATATTGAATTAATGGATTTGCAATCTATAATGTTGATTTAAGGCTCCTTGCAACTTTTGTTATTATTTTTAAAGATATTTTTAAGGAACCCCATGACATGGTGGGGAAAATAAAATACAAAATTTCGAATGGAATACTCTTTCATTTTGTGACATTCATGTTTCAAAGCTTACTCGTACAGATTAGGGCTTTTGTATGTCTAATAATGATATATTAATCATTTTACTGAACTATAATAGAATTGCTTTGATTATTTAGTTTTCTTCCTCTCTGTGTTGAATACAGATATGATTTTACAGAATATATACATTTAGATACCATTTTAAAAAATTATATTTCATAAATATACAAAATATTTTACTCCACATATAGAAAACAATGAACAAAATAGAGTAAACTATCTTTTCTAATTATATTACTGTATATTTAATTTGAAAAAAATTACAGAACTTTGTAATTTTAAAAATATTAATTTTTCCCTCTATTTCATATAAAAGTTATTTTTTTAAAATTTATGCATTACTTAGAGAAAAAATTATTTTAGGTTCACCGTATACATAAGTACTCTTTTTCAAATCATAAAAAATTGGAGCCGTATTGCGTCATAGTTTTTTTAATGCACTTTAATGCAAATATATCTAAAATATGTTCATATTCACCAAAGAAGAAAATAACAACTTTTTGATTAAAAAGATTTCTTCGGTAGCTTTATAAAATTCATAAGATACCACTGTTATGCACACAAAAAAAATCTAAGCTCTACTAATAGAAAGATATATATATCACAAGAACTAGGTGTCAAGAGATATGGTTCTATACAAACCTCTCTACGTGCCTGTACTACTCTAAGATTTTCTGTTGTTTTGTATCTTAGTAATTATATAATAAAAACTTATTTTTACTTATAGACTTCTTTAATGTTATCAGGGTGTATGCATAAACTTAAATTAAATCAAATCCTAAATTACATAAGTCAACGTAACATTCAGTGATTTTAAATTTATAGATTTATTTGAGAATGAAAATATATATTGTGAACGATTGAATTCTAGAAACTATTCCATGTTACATAACAAATTGACTTAGAATTTCATCAGTTTGCAATTTTAATTAACTATTTCAATCTAAAATGAAAGGAATTTTATGGGTAGATTTTCTTTAGCTCCCAGTATATATTACACCAGTAAGAAATCGAACGAAATTTTTAGTCAATATATCACTATTTATTAAAAAATAACCTTTCTTTTGTACAAAATATAAACATTTACAAACTCATGCATTGAAAAGGAATTTTAAAATGAAAACATTTTTATTATCACAGATCCTCAATTTTTTTTAACTTGCTGCTCTCAGTTCACATAACAAGCAATAAGAAATACATTTTTAAGCCATACATCTCAATTTTTGTTAGAAATGAAAAATATTAATTTCTATCAAATTATTCTTTTTTATTCAAACAACCACGATAAGTTTTTTTTTTAGCTCATGTTCAAATATCATGTTCATATCATGCATGAGAAAAACATGATTACGTCTTCCGTTTTATTCTTTTAAAATCTTACATTACTAAATTCATCAATTGGAGCTAAAATTTCATTTCATCAAACGTGATTTGCAATTCGTACTAAAATTCAAATTCGTGATTAACTTACAGGAAAAAAAATAAATATTTCAGCGTTAAAAAACTCGTAAACTCAAAATTATTCTTTTGGGGTAAGTGAAATACGCCATGAGAATTAAAATCTAAAGAATAAAGAATACGTCTATATCCTTTAATTATATATATATATATATATAAAAGATCTGAATTATATTTTCTCTTAATATATTAACTAACATTTAATCCAGCTTCGGAATAACGTCGGAGAATTTATGGTTTTCCCAGATTATAAGCGTCAATACCTATTTTAAAGAAGGATACGAAAGGCCAATAACCAGATAATTTTAAATATTGAAACATGTATTTAATGTACTTACATCTGTTTGGGAACGTATGGAGATTATGAACTTTATTAGAAATAAAGTGGTTTGTCTAACACTACAGCTGAGGAATTCAATTTAATATTGAACTTTAAGGTATTAGGACATGTGAGGTGTGGGGAATACCTTATGTAACACATACTAGTTTTTTGTGATGTATTGCCTTTTTCAAAATTATTAGTAAAGATTAATTCTTTGTGCTGACTAATATGATAATTTAGTTTTTTATGTGAACTGATAAGAATTTGTTTTGTTTATGAAAAAAAGTTTTACCCTTGAGTGAATTTGACTATGATTTGTCAGAGAATTTGTTTTCATTTAGGTACTCATTTAAAAACTATATCACAATAGGTTCAATTTTTTTAATGTTTTTATAATGGTACTATCGCATATAATGGAACAAAATATTTTTTCTTCTAAATACAAAACTAGAATAGAACTTGTATCTTACGAGGAAAAAGCAAGTGAAATAAAACTTTGAAAATTTACACATAATTCTGTAATTGTATTTCAAGATTTAATGTAATATCATTAAAAATTGTAGTTTACTATATTTTTTGAACTGTTTATACGATGACATAATATTTTGATATTTTGGTATAATGTTTTTAAAAACTTCAATGTACACCTGAAACATCAGACGAAGCGTTCAACAACATAACCAGAGCGGAAATATATACAATAGCAATAAAATGAAAATAAATCTTAGTCTAAACAAATTTTCGACGATGGAGACTTTCAATACAAATGCAAATGACAGTCTATACAATCCGAGTATTCCATTTCCAACAGACTAACTACCTTTGATTAACCCTTTGATCGTTATGAACGAAGGCCAATGCGCATTCGGGTAACACACAATAATTCGTAATTCGAATAGCGCTTAATCATCAAAGAACCGTGTAATATACGTATATAGATGGTGTAACTGTAACAAATGTGTGATATGTGTGTAATATATGTGATAGTGTAATAAAAGTGTAAATGTTTTGGAGTGAGAAGTGAGGATTGTCACAAGAGCCAGATGAGGGTATACTGCTCCAAACACAAGGTAAATTTATGATCAAGACGTTAAAAACAGCAAAATGGATTGACAAGAAGGGTCAAGTGAAAGTAAAGTTTATTTGCGCAGAGCCAGATATGGCTATGTTGCGCCAAAAAAAGACTAACTGTGGTCTAGACATGAAAAGGAAGAAGAAAAGACAAATTGGTTGACAAGGAAGGTCGAAAATAGAGATGGATCTTAGGGTATGCCGTGGGTGCGTCCCCAGTGTTTACACCAAAGACAGTAAAACACCATTGGAAAGAAAAAAAAGATTACTAGGGTGCCTCTCGGGGTCATGACGCCCGTACTTACCAGAGGAGGTAATCCCTGAGGGTCCCCTGATATATCCCTTGGGGCAGGGTGTTCGGCTACCTCAGACGTTGGGTACCCATTTTAGTCCCTCTTACGACATGCATGAGCTGTAAATGTTTTGGGAGAAGTGTTGTAATAAATAGCAGGAGAAATGAAGATATTAAGAAGACTTTGGGAACACCATTGTGTTTCGAGCAATTGTAAGAGTATTCTGAGCTTGTATATCGGACGATCCTGTCTTTTTTAAACGTGTGCCAAGATTGGACCCAGGTTTTAAAGCCAGCGGTAATATTTATCCAATAATTATAATAACCATTAATTCTTCATTACAATGCGGTTTTTGGACACGATTATTACCCTTCTACATTGTTAGTTTATTTGATATTATTACCAGTGCAAAGCTTGAATAAAGTGATTAACATCTTCAGGAATGATTTGTAGTGAGAAAGATAACTTGTTTGTTTATTATGATTTTTTTCTTTTGATTTTGATAGGAATTCGAAAAGTAAAATATGTAAGGGACAATAAAAATGCGGAAAATTCATAACATCAGGTATGGCTTCTGAGCTAATTTAAATTATATTGTAGAATGATCGGCAAGCTTGAAGAGGAGGCGTGGCTTAACGAGTGTTGCACTAGATTTCAGGTGCTTCAAGTGTAATTTAAGGCTATGAGCCTTCGAAATGACGGATGCAACAATAAGAAATTTGACGGTGATCAGCAGAGGAAAGCAATGAATATATAATTGGAAATATGAGAAATTTGGGAAAATACCTGTTCATCAGAAGGTAGCAATACATGTCTTT
>BMAW01126044.1:46214-120118 GCA_019974015.1 Nephila pilipes
TTGTTGTACTTTGTTCAATTGCAATGACATTAAATATTAACTACAACTTTATTCAAATGCGCCGACAACACCCGACAATTCCAGAAATACCGTTATCATTGCCGCTTAAACTAAAATATTTGTATTTTCTTGTTGAGAGAGTTTCGTTGTAAAATAATTTACTACCAATTTTGTTCTGTACATTATTGATAGTAATTATAAACTAAAAAAATTAATGTACACACATGTTCTAAAGGCAGCAAGAATTTAAAGATTTTCACTCCTAGTTTGAGCTGGCATATCTCTTGTTCCAAACGCAAACTCATTACCAAATATATTAATTATTGAAGTTGATATTAAAGTTACTAAGTTACAAGTTTTCTTTCAAAAAACAAGACCTATTTTAATTTAATTTAGTTATAATCTTTTAAAGCTTCCATCAAGACTTTAGATATTCAAAAGTACTAGCTTTCTTAAATAACGAGACTGACTATAAAACATTCTTTTTTTTGTTTGACACGGTACTTATTCTCCGCACCATCATACATCCTCCTCCATACCTTTACAATGTTCCGTAATTTTCCATTGTTTAAAACAGCGCTGGAAGTCTTCTTCTATCAACGTTTTCAGGACGCGTGTCTTTCTCTTTTCACAGCTTCAATGACTCAAAATCTTTTTCCTTTTCATGCGGTTTTACGCGGAAAAAAAAATCTCAATCCGCACATCGCGGACGTCCGGCGAATAAGAGCGCATGGACTATCACTTGGATACTATTACTCTGGCCTGAAAACATCACGAACTTTGGAGTAATGCGGAATGACTTGTCGTTCCTATGCAGATCGTTTTATTCCTTATTCTTTCACGAGTTCAACTAAAACCGTGAGGTAATAATGTGGATTAATACTTTCATATTCAGAACCCAGTTAAGGCACAATCCCTTGAATTTTTGAACCAAAAAATCACACTCATTGCTTTGAATTTTGATTTGCAGCTCCCCGAACGCTTTTTTTGACTCTCAGTAAATTTGGTGCTTTAATTGCATAGACTGGCGTTTCGTTTCAGGATTATAGTAAAAAAACAGATTCTTCATAATTTATATCCTTTTCAATAGTTTGGATCTATTTCAGTATTGCTCAAACGCTATCTTTTCAAAAAAATTTATCGAGATTTTAGGTGTGAAAATTTTAGGCAAATTTTTGCGTACATTTTTTTCATGCCATAGTGTCATGTAAAATTTGTCAATACCAGTTGTTTGTGCATTTTCTGAAATCAACAATCCACACAAAATGCTGAACCGACGGTCGATTCAACCAAATTACCGATGAGCCTCCGTTTTTTTTTGTTGTGGGAAGGAACAGGGTGTGAATGAACTTCAACGTCTATAATCCAACTAAAACTAAACAACTAAAAATCAAGTGCATGCGATAAGCATTCATTGCCATACATTTTTTTCAATAAATTACAAATTTTAGTAGCATTTTTTTTCCAAGTTTCGTAATTTTGAACAATTTGTTCTGCACTTTTAAACTTATTTCCTGACGAAATAAAAACTGTCAAGCATTTTGCTACCTGCGTAGTACCGCTACCTGCCACCAGCCATTTTGCATTTTGCTTCAAAAGCCTTTGTTCGCGCCTTGCTTGTTTGCTTAAAACAGGTAGCGTAAGAAAGTAACGTAAAATGATATTTTACTTCATGAGGACTTCACGACTTAGAAACTCTACTTAAAGCATTAACAATATATCTATAAATATTTAATGTGTACCAAAAAATAAGGCTCAAAGTATAGGAAAGAATAATTTAAGAATTAAAACAATTTTTTTTGAATGTCAATTCTGAGATTATGTCTAAATGCAAAACAGTATAAAGTCCAACATCGCATTTAAACCTGAAAGCACCTAAAATAAATCAAAGACAGACAATTTAATGAAATAAATCAGTTTTACCTCTTTATTTTTACATTAAATATAAATATAAATGAAAAAATTCGAAAGAACAAAAAAAAAGACATAGAGAGAAATTTTTCCTTTTCCATACTTGAACTTCGGTCAAAGTCTATCACAAACAAAATTGTTGCTTTTTTTCCATGGAAAGAATAAATAAATAAAGTCCCTCCATGTTATTTCCCTCTTTTTTTTCTCTCCTTTATTTCCCTTCACAGTCACGTGGTACGAGGTCACATTTGAAACACATTTCCTTCCGCCTTCGCTTCCCTTTTACATACTTTGCCTTGCGCTGCAGCACCACTTTCGGCAAAAAACATTTACTATACCTGCTCCGTAGCAAAAGCATTTTGCCTTGCCGTTTTGCCACACACTTGGTAACATACAACCGTACTGCCAGCTTTGCAGCATTTTTCGCCGTACAGCTTCTGCTGCCAATGCTGGGCGTAAGCCACACTTTGCTCTTCGCACGCCATGCTGCCGTATGCATTTTAAAAGCCGCCAGCATGCTGCTGCAGCAGGCTGCGTAAGCAGAAATGCTGTGGATGAGACGTAATTTTTGTTTTCACATGAGGATGAAAATATTTTCATTCCTTAAAATGAATAATTGAATTTGTTGCATGATGGGAAAAAAAAGCAAAAAAAAAAAAATGTTGTTATGGTGCAGTTGAATTTTTTATGTGATGTGGAATATGTGAGGAACATTGCAAATAAATTGGATAAGAAATGAAATAACTAATGCATTCTCTTTAAAGTAATAGGATAGAAGTAATATGGAATGAAAATTTTCAATTTCTCTAAATATCAAGCGATATCTTAGAGAAACCAGGTAAAAAAAAGGCTATTAAATATTTTTTTTGTTGTTATTTTAGAGAATCAAATTGCAATTTTTTAGAAATTTTATAAATTTTTCTGCGGAAATATTTATGAAGATAAAAATTTATCTCATGAATATAAATTTATAAGAGAATTATGTATGGGTCAATTATAAAATATTAATATATATTCAGTATAAACAATATGGTGTAGAACATTTTGCAATTTCTCTCTAAACATCGATATTTTTTTAGTAAATTGGAAAAAAAATTTAAAGTGTTTCATTTAAGAAAATACTAACTATTTTTTTTTGAAAATTTTTCAAAGAAGATCAACATTTATTTTATATTTGAAAAAATATAAAGTATATTTGTGAACATTATATTTCCTTCTTTATTTTAAATCTTGGCCATCTTTCTTTTTTTAAAAAAAGCATACAGATCAATAATAACGTAAATAACTTTGAAAATGCATTAAATCAGAATAAATACTTCCTTAATCATTTCAGAAAGTAGAGATAAGACCTCTCTCACTCATCTAATCTTAACTCACCATTTCTAAGGTTATTTTGCTTTCGGCGTTGGCGGATTTCTGCGACTCAGTGGGTCCAGTAAAATTGACCGATCGCTTTTTTGTCTCATCTTGCACTAACCAGGCTGAAAAGATCATCTCAAACGTTAACAGTAAGGCAGTTTAACTCCTAACGTTATTTGTAGAAAGTCAGAAAAGCACACTAATAAATCTAAGCTTACCAGCTCACTCTTTCATGACATTCAAGCACTTTCATTTGGCAGTAACTTTGCATCTTGAACTTGAGAATCTCTTCAATCCTAAAAAGGGCCAGTTACGATGTTTTAATCAAGTTTACTAATATATATCAGCCTGATGTTATCTTCCTATTTCCCTCCATTATACATTTCAATTCTCTTTCATTTATATACTGATATCTCTAAATTCAAATTCAATTTCCTTTAGTCTTCATCTATTAACCGTCCATTTTATTTTGGTTAAGAACAAGTACAATTTTATGCAATTCAAATCATTAATAAATACGAGAGCAATGTATAGAAAATTGAATAGCTCAACGTCAGAAATTAGACCTATCTAATATTTCTTTTAATAATGTATTTAAATATTTGTCTTACGATACACAAGTTCTCTCAAAAATAATGGAATTGAAGCTTTCCTCTCTAATTAAAACATTTTGAAAATATATTTGTACTTTTAATTTGACCTTAGGTTGGGAAGACAAAATATTTCGCTGTGATATGCAAATATTACAATATAAATTCCTTACAATTATCTGGAAAATTTATAGGGTTACATCAATTTAAAAGTTGTCAAACTGTCAAAACTCTTCCGTGAAGAAAATATCTTCAAAGCTAATTTTTTGAGAAATACCATAATACTAGCATTTGCCAGGCTTTTAAAGTCCCAGAGCATAACTGGATCCCTTCTCTCTAGATTCTACTCTAAATTAAGGTTTATATTGTTCGTTTTTATCTGTTTTTGTAAAGTTTGCATGAGTATTGTTTCGATTTAATACAAATATATCGGAATGTTTTTTTATTGTGTTGACAGTGACAGAGAAAATGCAGACAGTTGCTATCACCAAATGAGAAAACATGTTTTTATCTATATTTTCATTCCTATTTGTGGCATCAGTCTCAATTATGTACATTAATCTGAATAAGATATTTAAGTTCCATAAAATGTATACATTTTCCAATTTTTTCTTAGAGATTTATTTATTCAAGTTTCCTATAAATCAGAAGTACATGCATATAAACTGTATAGAATGTATAAATTTTTTTTGTTAATATGATATAAGAGGAAACAGTAATTGAAATTTTCTGAATAATTTACCTGTTTGAAATAAATTCAATTATTTGTAAGACGATTTCAGCTTAATTTAAAATATTCTTATAACTATTTACCAATTAAAAGGAAGAGCATTTTCATAAAAAATGGAACTTATTTTGAATATATATCAGATAAAATTTTGCTTTTAAAATAAAAGTTCTGTTTTGATAATGCGTACGGTATTCATGAAAAATATAACTACAAAAGATTGATTTGTATATCATTAAATTGTTCTAAAAGTTCTGAAGTAATGTTGCTGTTGTTCTAATCCTATCCGATCTAGTCAAAAGGTTAGAACAGTTCCATCAGATCCAAAGCACTTAAAAACAAATCAGAGACAAGAAAGAGCCGCTTGATCAAATCCTCTCTGGGAAAAAAGACATTTAGGGGAGGACTGTTCAGATATTCAATTTCTACATATGGGGAACATCTTATTCCCTTGGTCAAATTTAATGCTCCTCAAGTGACCCCTTAGATTTTTTGACATTCCAGTGTTCTGGACCCTATCACCCTCAAAACCGATGCCGCCACCTGTCGGCTTTCCATGATACCAGTCATTTCTAGGAGGAGAACACCAAGAAGGTTGATAGTGGAATCGTTAAAAAATTTCCATCAGAAAGTCTGTGAATAAATCCATTGAATAATGTACTCTGAGTAAAAATATAATTGCTAATTTATTTACATACAATTACGGTAAATTTACATACAATTAAGGTAAATACAATCAAGTGATTAAATTATTATTCATTATTTTCCCCACTGAATTATAAGTTATAAAAATTATACTAATTAATTACTTAAGTCAATATTTTTTTAACATAATAAAGTGGCTTTTTTGAATTTTTATTATAGTCAGTATATACTTGTGAGACTCGCATTTTATTGTATTTCTACATTCAGTACGATCTTGTTTCTGTTTATCCTACAGCATTTCAAGTTTCTCCTACTTCTACCGTAGAATCTACTTTTATTTCCTGAAATTAATTAATGATAACATGATAAAAGAACTGAAATGAAATGCATTTTCTTCTTTTATATACAAACTCTTTTCAGATGCAATTATAGGAGGGATGAGAAGTTAAAAGTAGAATGTGTGTCGTCAACCAGTGATACAATTTCACTTCCAATTTTACTTATAGACACTATTTTCATTTGGATGCGTCAAATCTATATTTAAATTTATTCATTCGCTCATAGATCCATTCAGTTGTAATTCATTTTTCTGTCCCCTCTTCTGCTTAGTCAATTAATCTTTCCTCAAATGTAGACTCTTATTACGTTTCTTAATTGGAAAGCTTAAAAATAGTTTGTTTCTATAAAAAGAACTATTTGATTCTTATTCTGTCTCATGATTGTTTCACCTTCAAACCTGAATATACTAGAAAAAGTTAATTTTAAATTGATATTTTAAGTATCAACTATAAGTATTAAGTATAGTATAGAATCAAGTATTAAATACAACATTACACAGTATAGAATAATATATATTAAGTATAAGTATATATAGTTTCGTCTAAAATCAATTATTAAATGCAGTACTGCACAGTACAGAATAACATATATCAAGTATAAGTTACGTCGTATAGTATTTAGTATAGTGTAGTATAGAATCAAGTATTAAGTACAGTGCAGTATACAGTATAGTATAGTAAACAATCAAGTATTAAGTACAATATAGTATAGAGCATAGTATATATATAAAATATTATAGTACAGAATCAAATATTAAATGTAGAACTGTAAAGTATAAAATATGATATATTAAGAATAAATATGTACTATAGTATAGTATGGAAATATATATATATATATATAAATATTAAATGAAATATGATATAGAACAATCAAGTATAAGTATTAAATGAAGGTGCTCAGAATCGAGTATTAAATACAGTATAGCATAGTAAAAAATAAATATAAAATGTATGAGTATTAAGTTTAGTAAAATATAGCACAGAATCAAGTATTAGATACTATATAGTATAGTATGGAATAAAAGAGATCTAAGTATTAAGTGTGTTGTATAATAAAGCAGAGAATCATGTACACCCAACTCTTTTTTTTTACACGGTAGATACATTCCTCCGAAAACCGTGCAAAAAAAATTCGTGTAAAAAATACATGTGACGTATGGTGAATTTGGGAATAGATTCTACAACTTAAAAATTCGTATAAGAGGAAAAACACTTTAAATATTTTCCCAAAATAACGTGCAAAAAAAGTGATATAGAAATCCATATTACATATTTTCAAAACAAAAACAATTCGATTTTATTAGAAAAAAAAATTAAAATTAATGTAGAGAAAAAATTCTATCTATAGGTACATACAGCATATAAAAATTATAATTGAAATTAGAAATAAAACTACTAACTAACTACTATCCATTGCTAATTGATAACAAGCGTGCGCGTTTATTGCGAACTGGATCAAAAGTGCTATCATCAATAGATGTGTCAAATATGTCTACCACAACTGTCGTTTTTGATTCAAATGAAGAATTTTGTTCATTATTAACGGCCTCTGTTGATGTTTATTATTATTATTATTATCAGTATTTTCACAGAATCTGTTATAAGCGGCTTTTTTTTTTTTTTTTTTTTTTTTTGGTTTCTCAATTTTTGCATTTATAATTCTTGATATCCTGCTACACAAAACTTAAGATTACGTTGAAATTTTAATGCACTCTCTATGTCGAGATTATGAATAAGAAAATAATCCAAACATATAACAAATTTCAAGCTTTCGCGAATTAAATCAGCTGTTAATAGCTGAACTTCATTTTCGACTTCATCATTATTTACTTCTTTATTATCGTAAGCTATTATAAATTCGATCAAATCGTCCTCATCCGAAGGGCTTTCTAGCATCAATTCTTCGATGTCAGCCGTATGAACATTGTCATAATCCTTCGCTGCCAATTGCATTTGATAGAGTTATAGTTTCATAAAACAAAGCTGATTTTTTGTATCACGAAACTTCCACTTTTGACGCATGCAGGCAAAGGTTTTTTCCAACAAGCATTTAAGATTAATTGGTGCAACTGTTTGATGGTAAAAGAAGTATGTGTAATTCAATCCATAATTGTAAACTTTCTTCATTATTTCCACAACAGTCCATTTTCTTACTTCTACTGAGTCTAAAATATATTTAAATGTTTGCTTTACGTAATGCATTTTAAATGCTTCTATAATACCCTGATAGCGTAACAGAATCAAAGAGGTGGTATTAGGTGGTAAAAACAGCATTTGAATATTAAGAAAAAAAAAATTCGGGATTCGTGTAAAAAAGTACATGGGTGAACCGTGTTATTTCAAAATCAAGTAAAAAAAGAGCTTGTAAAAAAGAGTTGGTTGTATAAGTATTAAGTGCAGCACAGAATCAAGTGTAAGTATTATATGTAGTATAGTAACAAAGAATAAGTATAGAACAAGGATATAGTATCAAGAATAGGTATAGAATAAGAATATAACATCAAGAATAAGTATTAAGTATAGGTATAGTATCAAGTTCACCATTAAATATTCTATAGTATATTACTAAGCATAAGTATTAAATACATTATAGTATCAAGTATTAGTAAAACGGTTGTTCATTAAGGAACTCAAATAGATAGCTCTCTTTAAAATTAAATGGGTTTGCTTTTAGAAAGCATCTTGACTAACCATTTTGTTGTAAAAGTCTCAGTTACTCGTAATCATGATTATGATGCCTTTCGCATCTCAAAATTTCGTTGTCACAACTTTTTCCGGCAGATGATACCATCTTCGCCTTTTTTGAAAAAGATTCAACGGAAGCAACACAACGTTTTGCTTTTTGCTTGATTTCCGGTGCATAATGAGGAATCCATTTCTCAGGAAGTGACAACTCGAAGTGTCAGCAATCGAATTTTGATTTGACAGCAAATGTCTATCAAAATTGATTTATGAATCAATGCCTGATTTGTTTCCACTGCATTCATCAGATGCTAGCATCCAATGGTAACAAAAATTTACCTTATTGATGCTGTCAGTCTTCAAATACAAGTATTTTTTGAAACACCTTCGTAGTGAGTATAATATAATATCATGTACACGTATTAAGTGTTAGTAAAGTACAGATTATATGAGTTTTAATTATATGTATATGATGAAAAATTAATAGGCTTATTAAGTACCTAATATAGAGCTTCTCAAAAGATATTTATTCTTAATTTTTTTCATACAATAATAAATTAAATGGAAAAAAAATCATTTTTTATAAACATAATTTTATATTTAGCAAGATGAAATTATATTAAAAAAATTAATTAAGTAGGAAGATCAAATTAATTTTTAATAGCTATCACAAGTGTTTCACCTTTAAATTGCTTATATAATAGAATTAGATAAATTTTTCGATAAGGTCACTTTATTTATGAAATATAGTACACTAAAAATCACCAAAAATCTAAAATTTGTATTACTTTATTTTAATTGCATGACTTTTTTTTAAATATATGAACCAAATTTCACAGCACTAGCTGCATTATTTAGTAAGTTATTTAAATTTTCTTTAACAGTGTGTTTTATTTCAATGACCTTCAAAACTTAAAAACTTTTTTTGAGCTTTTCATTTTTCATGATGATTATGTATTTTTTTTTTTCATTTTGTAATCAGTATAGAGCATTTTTTAAAATTTTCTAGTTGCTTCGCAAAATAAATTTAATATTTCGGTGCAGAAAATAAGAATTTAGATAAACAACTATTTTTTTCAAAAAATCCACTAGTTACGATATTCCTATCGTTCATTATTTTTCATAATATCTGATAGAAAAAATATAAAGTATAAATATTACCAGTACAAAACTAAGATAATGCAAAAACTTATGACAAACTCTTCCAATGAACAGAGCTTGAAAATGAATAAAAACACCAAAATGTTCAGAAGTAGTTTGAATATTAATGTATTGAAATATTTTGAAAAAATTTGATTTTAAGTAATTGCTTACATGTAAAAGAAAATTTTTTTTTTCAAAAAGCGTATTTTATGTGTATTCAAATTTGGTGAATAAATATTTTTTCTTACAAATACCTATTTTTAGAAAGTTGATCACAGAATACTGTGTTCCCTTACGTATCTAAGCAACGCTTTTTAATTTTTTTTTTTTACTTTTGTTATAATAATATAAATCCGAATAATCATATTATACAAATCAACGTAAGGAAATGGTTCAGAAAACAAAAACCTGAAAATTTCCAATTTTATAAATGTAAGCATTTTTTAAGCTTTATGTTAATATAAATTAAAACAAAATTGGCATAACACTTATTTGTTTTCAATGTTATGAAATATTTAATATGTCTCCAGCGTGTTCAGTCCACTGGGTCCTCAGAAAAGTTGATAGGTCACTATTTATTGCACCTTTACCAACTACACTAACGAAGACTTCGTTTTTAGGACATTTATTAAAGTGTTTTAATTTCTAGTATTGTTTTTGAAAAGAGCCGTGGCGTATTCATCCTTCCAGTATCATCGTGATTATTTGAAGAGAAACATTCTTCAGAATGTTATGATAAATGAAGAGAAGAATGATATTCATTATAATGAAGAGATGATATCATTCATGATAAATGAAGAGAAGAATGCTTCACCAATCATGATTTCTGCAATGGATAACACCCCCCTCTGTTGAATTGAGTTTTGCTTGGAACAGTTTCCATCTGACGGCATTGGCTGTCTCTAGTTTTGTGGTAGGTATTTTTGACACGTACACCGTACTCTGAATATCACTAGTGGTGTTACATGTGTGGTTGTCTTCGTAAGATACACAGAGGTGATTCTTTTGCGTCTAGGTCATATACAACCAGTAGTTCTAGGCTGTGCCGCCTTCCAGTGTTCAAGTCCTGGGTCACCAATTCGGCATTGGATAGTTTCGAGTCCTTGGAGAAGAAGAGATTGCTTGACCATGGTAGCCTGTGACTGTTTCGAACCCAAGTCCATTGGGTTCGAAGAAAATTTGACCAGTCTATTTTTGTTTGCGCCTTTACCAACTCGATTGAAAATGACGTTTCTCTAGGCCTAGTTATTAAGGTGTTTTAACTTCTGGCGTTGTTGTTAAAAAGAGCCACCACTTGTCATCTTAGATTTTTCCACTAAAGTACGTGTTGAACGCAAAATAATTTCAAACGCTTAAAAATTTTAATTTTGAACTGTATTTGTTTCCTTCCCTTTGACATGTGAGGGTTATTGTGTTATTTTTCTGAACCAAACAACCACATTTTTGTTTCACAAAATCAAAGATAAAGCGTTATTATAGTGAAAATATATAATAATGAGGCAAAATAAGCTCACACACACATTGAGAACTAAAAAATTTTAAATTGAGAACTAAAAAAATTGTAATACAACATTCAGTGGTTTTTAAAATGGGAATCCATATTTAACTATTAAACATAAATTTATCTTAGTTTACTCACTGCCATTATCCTAAAAGCTTTTCTTATTGACTCAATAAAAACAAACGTATTTGCGCTAAAGTTAGTCACTCGTTTGTCTTAAGTAAATCTTTACAAAAGGTTCGCAAGCCCAATCATCGTTAAGCAAATATTAACGCCTATTAAATATTAAAGAAGTAGTTTAAGAGCAATTTTATAAGGAATATTAATGATTTTTTAAGTGAAAAATGAGATATATTAGTTTGTCTACATTCTACAAACCTCTTGTTTCAAACAGGAATACATATTGAATTGAATTTAATCAGATTCATCAAATTCTTATGTGTTAGTGGTACAATGATATTTTACACAGATTCTCTCCAAGCCACTTGTTTTCAACACAGTTTCTTTTATTTTTTTTCTCTTCCAAAAATGTTACAAACAACTTCATAAGCTGCTGTAATGTAAGTATAAGATAGATTAACAATCAATGTATTTCCCATATGGTTCATTTTACTCAAGACCGAGTAAGGAAGACGACATCCGAGCTCTTACTCTCTCAACTTTTATACCATTGAACTAGGTTTTGTGAACACCCAACTATGTTCAATAATCAGGAGACATTATTATTCTCTACAACAGATCTTGGTACAATTATAATGCAGGCAAATTTAATATAATTTATTTCTAATACATTATTACATAGTGTGTCAGATATTTATTATATTCCAAATAAAAACCAAGTCTTTTTTAAATGATTTTCATCCTTATAATTTTTGTTATGACTTTTCCGAATCATTGTGTTTCGAAAAAAAGGCTTATTTTTAAGACGTATGGAATTAGTAATAAGGGTAAACATATTATTATTGTAGAAGTTATTATGAAGAAAATCTATGTTTGATTCCATCAAATATCAGAAAGCATTTCATTCATTCATTGAAATTCTTTTGCTGGAGAACTGCTACTTGAAAATGAATCAACGTAAATATACTAATTAGATAGATTTAACAATTTTCGTACAATAGGAAGACTTTGATTATTATATAACTATTTAATTTTATGTATCGGTATTGTATTTATACATATCTTTAATTACAACTGTAACCGTATGAAATCTGAAATTTAAAAAAAATGCTTAAAAATAATACATAAATATTCTTAAAAGAAAATATTCTTTTACACGATTTAAAACACACTTAAACTTCTTTTTCTCGACTTCATTTCCATTATAGAGCATTTTCTGAGACCAATGACATATTCTTGAAGGATTTCTGAGAATTAAAAAACGTTTGATAGTAAAATTCACTCACAAAATATTTTTTTGATCAGGGAAATCGTATATACTTCTTTTGTAAAAGAAACCTCTACTTAAGGGACAAAATATCTGTTCCGGTGGGGGTCCCTTATTAGGAGATACAACTGTATATAATTGTATAGAAATATTTAAAAAGTAAAAACACAGACGAATGAGAACAAAATCATACACGTCAATCACATACATTTTAATGTTTGTTGTGAATTCTTTTTATAAATTCAACTTCCTTTTATATCAACATCAAATATTTTCTAAACAAATGAGAATAATTTTAAATGAATAAGTTACTCTCTCTCCTCTCTCTCACACGCACAGATATATATATATATATATATATATATATATATATATATATATATATATATATATATATATATATATATATATATATATATATATTATATGAACTCGCACCTAGATTCTTAAAGTTTCGAGTTTGACAATGCAGTCTCTACCCATCGCCCCATACTTTCTGGGGCACCCAGGGCAGCCTGTTGCTTCTAACATTATTTAATTAGTACGTACGTACAGCAATGTATGCTGATGACACTGCCATCATGACTGAAAATATTGGTAATCAAAATATTGCTGCAAAATTGCAGAAGTTACATTTCTCGTATATTGCTCTGGCTCATTGATAGGAAAATTAAGGTCAATTCGTCTAAAAGCACTTGCCTCCTCTTTCCGTAGCAATGATGCATTAGCAATTCACTAACCGTAACCTTTTTTGACCAGCCCGTCCGCAGGATAACTGAATTCAAATACCATTCGTTGTTCTGAGGCGCAAAATTAAAGTTTGATTACCTCATACGATCTGTTCATCAGAAAGCATTCGGAATACGTAGAAAACTCGATTCCTTGATTTCTCACAAGAGCAAGCTGGCAATCAAGCACAAACGTATATTGTAAGAATCTATAATGAGACCATTCTGTTATCTTCGTCCATCTGAGTGATGCTGCGACTAGTCATCTGAAGAGTTTGCATGTCTTCCAAAATCTTCACCTAAGGAAATTTGACCAATGTTTCATGTATTTCCGACATTTAGTCTAGCCCGAGCCACGCAACACTTGTATGAACAACGATTTCCTATTAGGTGTGCTGTTGGCCGTATCAACTATGAAAGCTTGCGCTAAGTATTACCTGAGAATCCTTTCGAGGTGCATAATCATCTTCTTCAAATTACTATGCATGCTCTGTATGATACGGGTGCTCGTCATTTTCAAGCACAATCCTTTATAAGAAGTAGCAGTATATCCAAACATGATGCATTATATCTTACATTTTGGCATGTCCTGTTTAAAATGTAGTAAGGTTTCCTCATTGTGCGTACAATTAGTTCATTTGATGGCCCTGTCAGATAATTGAAGGTGCAATCTACAGCGAACTGTAACTGGAAAATTATTAATAGAAATTGTTGCTCTTATAAGCGTAAAGGCTTACTCAAAACAAAAGGCAAAGTTTGCAAATGTTTTTCAAAAATATTTTCAAACTTCACAAAAAGGGAAAGGGAAAAAAGAAAGACATAATTTTTGTATCGAGAATTTCTCCGATTATTAAGCAATCCATAACTTTAAAAAAATTGAATAATGATTTGGAATATATAGATATTTTTATCGATGGCTAAAAATGTAATACCATGACTGACAGCAGCACTCAATTAAGAGTTGTAGAGTTGTAAAAGAAAAAGTTTATTCCTCGCTAACTATTCAACGGAAAATATTGCACTAACCAGCTGCTTTGGAAGCAGTGTCGTCAGAAATTATCCGTCTTTATTTCACACTATGCGAAAGGGGCAACGACCTAGACATAGAAGCAAACATCAAAATGAACCGTTGTTTCATTAAGTTTCCCAATAATGCACAAACATTAAAAATAAATGAAAATTAATTTCAAAAAATGTTTCAATTATATCTCTTACAATCTTACATCCTTTGTACCTTTTAAGAAACACACACTTTTAAAATAGAATGATTTCAAAATTTTGGTATTATTCAATTTAGTTTAGTTTAGTTTTTATTAACGTCGCACTAGAAGCAACACGAGGGCTATTGGCGACGGACCTCGTAATTTTGAACCACGGTCAAGTGACGAGGACGACACCTGAGCTGGCACCCCCTCTCCAAACATCCACACCACGCCAACTGGAGGACTTGGTATAATTCAAATCATAGCTACGTATAATGCTATATATATATTTTTTTCAAAATTTCTATAATCATTCAATTGAATTAAATAATAAACTACGCTATAGGTTTATTTCAAATAAATTAAATATAAAAACAAAACCAAAAGCAAATTTAATTAAATATCAAAAGTGATTTTATCATCCTATATTTTAAATTAAGATACCACACAATCTTTTCTATTTTGAGTTTTGATACGATACTTTTATAACATTGAAAAACAACAGAGGTGATTCAATTTCCTTGAAAAGTATTTTATAAAACTATTAAATATAAATAAAATGACATTATAGACATTTTTTTAAAGTATATCCAATTCTTAATGAAATAAAATACTATTTTGTATGTGTGAGATCACTCTCTAAATAATTCACAACTGTAAACTTCAAATCAGAACCAAGTTAAAGAAATTTTAATGAACGATATCAAGGAACGATATCCGTAAACACCATACAGCATATTTTATTAAATAGAAAAATAAGATATAGCATTACTCACTTAACATTACTTTAGAAATATTAAATTTAAAATGAGTATCCAATTCGGAACATTTGATGAATCACTTTCAGTATATTTCAATGCAGATGTTATAATTCTGTTCAAAGGTTTTGTTGAGAATTTTCTTTTTTCTTTTCAGGTTCCAAAAGCTGGGGAAAGAAGACGCTATTTAAAATAATAAGGGGTGAAGAGTCGGGAGTTTAGAATCATGTAGAGATTACATGTTATTTTCAGGGTTAAGGAAATGCCAGCATAATAATAGAAATATATCTTTTTACATAAAAACTAGAAACTACGTTTCATTTCCTTTGCTTGTTGTAGTCATTCGGAAAGATCCAGAGGCTCCTTTTCTTCTAGCCGGCATTACTTATTTACAAATGAACTGGAAAGATGTTCTAACATGCTATCCGATGTAGGCTGCAACTGGAGGGAACTGCCGTACTTCACATTATGAACCTCTTTCCTTCCCTCGTGTAAAGCTAAATTCTATTTGAACGATTTTCTCGGGCAAGTGAACATTACTGGCGGCATATAAAGTGATTTTACAAAACTAATTTTTAACTAATTTGTAGAAATTGACTTTAATATATTTTCTAATTTTCAGTTGGTTGCGATGCAATCATGGTTCAATAAATAAACGTTACAATTCTATACTTAATAATTAGTTTCATATTAAAACTCGAGAGAGAGGCAGCTACACTGACATAGGGGGGGGGGAACTCAATGCACTATGTATCCACTCGCCTCAATGTTCAAGTCAGATGAGAGTAAAACTTTCCCTGTTAGGGAAGATAATGCAAGATTTATTTAGCACGTGGCAGATTTAGGTATATTAATGATATTTCAATTGGAGACAAAAGATCTAGTAAGGATTATCGCTACTACTCGAAGCGTAGAATTAGGCTGAATCTTACAGATATATATCGCGTAATATCGAGTGAATTAAAAGATTAAAAGGAACAGTATCAGGATATAAAAGGAACTTCCCACTGTGATAGTTAAATATAGGAAATTAAGTAAATGTAAAATTGTAAAGAATTCACACACACACATATATATATATATATAATTAGGTATTTAAATATAAATAAATACCAATACAAATTAGGAAATTATATCAATGAGATTAAATAATATAATTTGGGAGTCCATTACTCCAACTTTAAATACAAAACATATGTACTAATCCCTATAAATAAACAAATAAAATATTGTAAATAAAGGATAAAAAATAAATATGTAACAAAACTTTCACTATACAAGAGGATAAACATTATATAGTATTGAAATTTTCAAAACAATGTATATATAAATTAAAGAAAATTTAAATTGATAACTACTAAAATTTTCAAAAGAAAGATAGACAAATTGAAAAACTGAAAATGCCAGTTATTGAAGAAAAGCAACAGAATGGAGTAAATTTAAATTAATGATGTATCAGGCGGTTTACTGTTATACATGGGCATGTGGAAGTACGTGTGTTTATAAATTTTAGAATAAATTACTGAAACCATCTGGATTGTTTACCTTTTTACCTCTGGAACTGGATTCTCGAGGCGAATCCTGCTATCGATTTTCTAAATATTTTTAAAATGCATATTCTTTGTCGAATCAGTTTGAGAAGAATATTTATTCAAACAAAGAATGTTAGTTCTGACTTGCGCCATTTTAGGTTTGAACGCTGATATTCTATCAGAAGATCGGAGAAAATGAAAGAATCTTTTGACAGCTAACAATGAAATACTACCAATTTAAAACTCTGGAAATTTGCAACTGTAAGACATTTGTCAAAGAAGTAAAGGAAAATGTTGGAAAGAAATGAAGAAAAGAAGCAAACACATTCAAAATTTCTGTAAAGATTTCATTGCGTTTGATATATTGAAATGCTAAGCTGATTTGATTTTCTCCGTCTGATTTACAATGTTCTAAGACTAAAAAGCAACGTTTGTTCAACACGGAAACCGCAGTTTATAAACTTCTGGCTTTGTTTCAATTGTTTACGTCATTTTTTTTTCTTGAATAAAGAAATCATTTTTATCCGAAAGCAAATTATTCTGTTAAATTTAATTTAACGTAACATAGAAAGAAAGAATCGAATAAACACATAAAGGGGAATATATACAATATATTAATTTAATGGAAAATTAATGACTGTGTACTTAAAGTAGGAAAAATAACGTAAATTGATCCATATAAAAAGTTTGCATGCCAGAATCGTAAAAAAGAAGTCATCCTTTCATAATTACAAAGAAATCATTTACAATTTCGTAAATTTCTTTACTAATTTCGAAAGAAAAAAATTACATCTTTACAATATTAAAAATATTGTATGTAAACAAATGAATCATAAATAGAAATGTTTAAAAAGTGATACAAAGAATAAATTCAATTAGTCACAACATATATATATTTAAAATTAATTATTCTACACTTTTTGAACTGCCATTTTGGCTACCGATTTTTTCACTAATTGGCAATAAGATTATATAAGTCTTAAATACTTTTATACTCTTAAGGATAGGAATAATAAATGTAAAAAGATACATATTAATAATTTTAGTATCAAAAAGGTATTATTTTTTTATCAGAAGAAATAGTAAAATGGCGACTTTACAGAATAATAGAATTAAATTATTATGAATTTTGAGAATAGTGTGTGATGGACAGTTTTTCTATTTACGAACTAAAGCGAGATAACGTTTCCTACAAATAAACTTATTTATCTCTTTCAGGTGTTTATCTAAACACACATTTCAAATCGCAATGTATGTTTTGTTGTTGTTGTATCTTAAATTCCGAAATTTACTTCCCGTTACTGAATGTTTGTGTTTAAGTGCTTAAATCGATGGCATCAACCTAACTATCATAAGATTCCTATTTCAAGTATTTACATTATTATTTACACAACGTAATAATAATGTCAAGTAAAGATTAATTCATTTTTCAAGTCAAGTAAAGATTAATTCATTTTCGCGAAGTTTAGTAAGCTATTTTCCAAGTTCCTTTACGAAAAGGAATTTTTTTTTTGTCCATCTTTCTTTCGCTGCAAGAAATATTGATAAGCATATGACGTATTTCCTTCATTATTTGAATCTACAGCCTTATTAAAGTCTAATTTATTAGTAAGTAATTTCAAGATTCTAAATAAAGTTACATAAGAGAAAGACAACACAATGTATTAACTATTAACATTCTATAAGCAAAATACCATTCTCTCCTCTCTTTCTCTTTCTCTCTCCCTCTCTCTCTCTCTCTCAATCCATCCATCCATCCATTTATCTATCTATATGTCTGTCTGTCTCTCCAATCCCTCTTAACTTAATTAAATCTAGTTAATATTCTAAAACTAAAATTTACCTTATCAAGCAACGCTTTACCATTCAAGCAATTCCAGAGTATAGAAGATTCTACTCCTAATAATCTAATAAAGAGTTATTTTTAACTTAATTGATTAATTACGATGATTCACTTCAATCCACACATCTATCAACTTGCCATTATCCTCTTTCTACCTTTTCCTCCCTTTCAATTCTAGTTCACTTTTGTATCATAATCTCTAATTCAAATCATTACACTCTTCATCTTCATATTATTTCCTTAATCATGTTTCATTTGGCAGGCACGGAGTTGGAAACAGTCTCCAAGATTAGTGAAGAGAAACTTACGTGTATTTCAACATCGCGAACTTGTAAAATGTTCTGAAGCTCATTTATCTTATACATCAGGTATATCATGAGATCCTTTCGGTAAAAGTAGGTATACTATATACATACCATGGAAACTAAAAAAAAGAGAAGATTTGCGATTATATGTTTTATAAATGTAAACAACAATCATTTAAAATATTTGCATAAAATACAGCAATAATTTTCTTTAAGAACATCAATGAAAAGTTTTCTCAGAGAGGTCAAAATGACTCCTTGGTAAACCTAGTGTTAACCTCATATGCAAATAATTTATCTAATCACATTTCGTTTTGTTTGGGAAGGAATTGTAATTTAATGTAACACTAATTAGCAGAATGTACCCGAGTTTAGTGGAAAGAAAAATCGTCAATAGACAAAAGTCACTAGTACAATATTTATACCAAGTCAACAAGTCACAACGTCACAAGCATATAATCGTGAATAGCAGGCATTTATAGCACCCTGGTCAATTACGTAGTAGAATACACACATAGATCAACTCCTAGATTCAACTTCGATGTATACGCTAAATTATCAGGAATACCTTCATTATCCTTTAGGTATATTACGTAATATAAATTTACATCTGGGTTTTGTACTTTCTTATAAGAAGCGTTGACATCCTAATCCACAGTTGAAATGATGATTATTGAATTATTATTCATTATCCATTGAAACCCAAATCATAAGGAAATATTTTTATAATATGTGGCATCTACTAAGTACTATTTTAAATTCACACCATTAAAAATACGCGATATATTTTTATATATAATTTTATGCACATTAATGACATGGATCGATCAGACCCAGCAAAGTAGGCCTTCTATATAAAGGGGCCTGAGTAGAAAAAGCTATTTTGGGCCCTAAATATTTTTGTAAGAAAAAAATTACAAACACGAATACATATTTACTAACGCATGTTTACTTATAGCGTAATTTTGTGTTTTCGCTAATACATTAATTACTTCAGAAAAACTACAATATTTTGCAATTTATATTTTGGTGCTTAATATATAGCAAGTGCATTTCATGGCTCTGCAAATAAGCTTAACAAAAAGGTGCAGTTTAAGTGTGTTTAATCGGAAGTTCCCTGAACCAAATTATAAAAACTAACTTTTCATATCATCAAGAGTTAGTTTGAAGGTTATTTAAATTTATAGATCTAATACAATAATGTAAACGATAAAATGGACTTAACGTCTTACTACCAACTATAGGAATATTTGTCAAGTTTTCATGTGCAAGAGTACATTATTTTAGCTCTTGATTATGTTTGCACTCCCTCAATCGCCTGACCCCGGTGCGTAGTATCCACAACATCCACCAGATGGCCAAACCTGAGACCCAGTCAGATGAGTTGTCTTTTTCTTTTGCTGTTGTTGTTGAGAAACAAGCTATTTTACCAGGACGAAAAAGTTCTAAATTAAAGAATTGTTTTCTGTTTGAAATGCCCTTAGAAGATAAGATCTTATAAACAAAATAATTAGCAATTCCCATGAAATGAATTATAGAAATGCATAGGTTAGACTTATCTAGATTAGGAAAATGAAGAGGATATTAAAACCTTTAAACTATACTTTAGGAATATTCTTGTGGCCACGGTAGCCTAGTGATCATGGTCGTGGATTCGAGACCGGCAAAGTTTTTGTCTGATCGCCACTTCAGAATACCTTATGCCAATAAAGAATCACAGTGTAAAGGGGCTGATGCACGTTAAATCTGATAGTGGTTCTATTGGCGTGGTGTGGATCTTAGAGAGGGAGATGCGAACTCAAGTACTGTTTTTGTCACTTTTGAACGAAGTTCAAAATAATGAGGTCCGTCTCCCATACCTCTCGTCTTGCTTCACAGAGCAACGTGAATAAATAATCGCAATAACATTAGGAATATTCATCAAAATTAATATATAATCATAAAATTGCAAGTTTTTAAAAAGAAAAAATACTTACATTAGCACTGGGTTTTAAAATCTTATGTAATTGATCTGTTTCTATGAAAGAGGCATTTTGTTTAATAATCGATAAAATATTTTTATTGCAATATTGAGAGGTAATCTATTATTTTATGATGTTGCATGTTATTATTTTTAATCAATGATTAAATTTGATTAATTAAGTGGAAACAATTCTTAAGTGAGTTAAACGTTAATTATTTTAATCAGGTAAAATAGAAATTGCACGAAATTTGAATTTTAAGCAATAATCATATTACCAAGGGCTTTACCAGATGCTTTTGTTATGCAATAATCTAAAAATGAAACTTTCGGTTTTGATATAAAAACACTTTTGTTTAACACTCAAATTGCGATATATATCAAAGTTACAAATTAAAATATTTTGTGTCATAACTTTAACTATACGAAATATTTTGAAAGACTATCACTGATTATTATTAAAACAGAAAAGTGGAAAAAACTAGTACCAATATTATAGTTTTTCAAACTACGAACACTGAAATGTGAAAAATGATTTCTAATATTTGGTGTTCCTAGATTTAGAGCTATAGAATTTCAGGAAATAATATTAAAAACTAACAGAACTAGAAATATTTTGCACAAAGTAAAATTAATAGCACGTCTTTGCAATCTGGTAAAAGTTATTGGTTAGAATTTTTATAGTAGAAAAAGGAAAAATACTTTTCTCGTAATTCAAAATATGTGCTATTTATTGAAATAGAAATTTTGGAAAAATGTTCGAATTATTTTGTAAAATTAAAGCATTAGAATATTTTTCCAGAATTCAGTAATTCCAGTTATTATATAAAATGGACATGGAAATATTTTTTAATTCTTTTTTAAATGAAAAATATGTCTGCTAAATTTCAGCAGAATTTTTAAGAAGTGTTACAATGTTAAAAAATATTGAAAAGTTAGAAGCTTCTAATATAGCGACAGTCAAATTTAATTATTACAAATTTCAAAATGTTATGTTTTCTTAAATATATTGCTGAAATCACCACAAATAAACAAATATTGTCAAAATAGATTACTCAAAGTTATGAAAAATACGTATTATTATTATATGAGAGCATTTAAATTATTTATTTTAAGTTTTCGGCGTCTTATCTGTAAAGATAATTAATTACTAAAATGTTTTGCAAGTAAACAAATATGATTAAATAGATTGCTGACCATATATCTCATTACATAAATAGATTACTGTCAATAAAACGTATATTTTTTATTTGCAACCCTTACATCCAGACTTGTAACAAAAAAATCTAAAGCACACATTACGCAAATGCTAGGAGACCTTTTCCATTTCATCCCACATTCTTTATCTCCTTTACATCTGCTTAGTCCAGTAGGATACAACATTCCAATAGTCAAGCACACTCATCTAAAAGTGATTTATTAGTTCTTGGACGGCAACCAAATTCTGCAGGGGAAAAAAATCTGTCAATTGGCACATATCCAACGAGTTCTCGGACATCAACTTTAGCTGGGACTCGCGAAGATTGTAGGAAAACTTTTAAAATTTATATCGGGATGGAAAAAAGGGGCCGAAATCTCATCTATCTTTTGATGTAATTTCATTGGACAGCGCTTTACCCCCAAAGTGGCGTCTTATTTGGATTGAATCCAGTGCTCCAAAAGCGACGTCACACATCCCTTTGGGGAGGGCAGAGAAGGGGAAATGTTGTTGCTTTTGCCAAAGAAATTAATTGAGCGAGAAAGTGAGATAAATTTTCATTTCCTTTCGCACTGTGGTGGTATCGATCGAGGGATACGGTACATTGTACACGCCGGCTGATAAACTTCCGCCTAATTGCAAAAGTCGGCAATTAAGAAGATTGGGACCTTCTTTTGTACTGTTGTTATGGGGGATCTTAAATCCACGATTTCGTCGCCGAGAGGAAATTGCTGTGGAAATCTTGACAATGCAGTTGACGTGTTGAACAGATTATGGTGATCTAAGTGTTCATTAATAGTCTAATTTATATTTGAAACGCCTTGGTTATTCGAAATAAACTTCAGACAATACAAAATAATTTTAAGATGTGTTGAGTCAGAAGAAAAGAATCTTCCGAGAATGTAGTTGATTTGATTATGATAATCTATATTTTATTTAATGGTCTGAAATAAAAATTGGAATACTCTGAGAGTATTTTTGAAACGAATTTTAAGTAACACAAAATAATTTAGATTTTTGAATAACATTCTTTCTTCGTTCACGGGGGGGGGGGGGGGAATGACTTTAAGAACAAGCCACGAAATCTTTTAACAATTCCCATTAAAGCTCATGGCTGCAAACTCATTAATAAACATTGTTTCCTTTAAATTGCAGGTTTGACTGAAAGTATTGACTTAAGACCCATCGGGGTAGATACACATTAAACTTCTTAAAGCTCTCGTGTTAAAATGGTGTGGACATTAGGAGAATTGAGCACCAGCTCAGATACTACGGGCTTGGGTTACTCCTGATAAATGTTCAAAATTACTAGGTCCATCATGAACGAATTTTGCGTTGCTTTTAAGAGTGATGTTAATATGCAGTCAATTGAATATTTCAGATTTTAATTCAGTGCAATCCATTATAGGATTGAAAACAATTTAGCAAGTAAACAAAACAGTTTTGGATTGTACAATGATCTGAGCAGGATATACTACAGCTGATCCTGGAGGTTGACGAGTGTGAAGTTACAGTTTCCTAGAAAAGTGGAACCGTTACAGATCTGCCATAATATTGCGATAGATGGCGTCACTAAAACGTTATTTATGAAATAAGATGGCATGGTTTCCTAAAGGCGAAAAATGCGCAAAAATTGATTGATTAGTTTCATTAACGTAGCACTAAAGGAAACAAGAGGGCTATTGGCAACGAGACCATGCCAATTTTAACCTCAATCAAGTTATTAGTACGGCACCTGAGCTTGCACCTCCCTTTCATAACTTCCACACCATGCTAACGGGAGGACTTAAAAGTGAGCAGAACTGAAACCAACGGCTAACCTATGGTTTCCCAGGAAAGACTTGACTTGAAAGATCTATGACATATTCCACCGCAATACTGTGGCTTCCAGATAACGGCCCCGCTCTCCTAGAAAAAAAACTGCAACTTGACGAAACTAGAGGTGAGGTGACCTATATATATATATATATATATATATATATATATTATAAAATTTATTTATATATTTGTCATTCAATTTTATATATAGATACAAGAAGCGCTATTCAATCAGGTATTCGAGGGTTTGGCATATTCTATATTCCGTCACTGACTGAGCCGTTTGCTTTCTGATTTTTCGAATTTGTTCATTAGCTTATTGAACTTGACCACCAGATCGTGAGGCTGCACTAGTATTAAACGACTAGGGTCTCAGGCTAGTGTTTATCGGAACTATCCGATTTCCTTTTTGGAAAGTATTTCTTATTTTATAGAGTGTGGTATATTTCGTTTATATAATATTACACCTGTGCATATCATTGATTGATTGATCAGGTTTATTAGTATCGCACTAGAAGCAACACAAAGGGTATTGAAGATGGAACACCAATTTTGAATCTCCGTCAAATGACGAGGACGACATGTGAGCTGGTACTTCCATCACCTAGCTCCCTCTCCACACTATTGGAAGGATTTTCAGCCTCGACAGATTTAACGTGCATGAATGCCGGCTGCATGGTGGGTTTTTAACAGAATCAAGGCTTGAACACATGAACTCCATGACAAAATACGTCAGCCGCGAGTCAGTGACCACCTATGTCGTAGTAACTCGTACCTTTGTCAGCAGGTGTTCATCAAGTACTAATAAAACTAATAAGAGTGAGTATCTGAATAAAAAAGCTATTGTTAAACTGAATGGATTTTTCTTCTGTACTGTGATATTATCATTGCAAGAACCTAATAAAAATTAATTTTCAGGGTTTGAATTTAATTTTGCAATTGTTAGAATGATGAAATGCATTATATGATATTTAAACTGCCTACACAGGCTCAAAATATGAGAAGAAGCATTAAAGATATGTTTTAATCGTCTAATTTTATCTAAATTCATTTCTCTTTAATATCCCCATTAACACTATATTGACGATCGATAATCTGGCGGAATCGTTAACATGGCACGGCTGTGGTCCGAAATGTTCCAGATTAAAAATCAATTTTTGTAATACAGATAGAAATATGGCGTCAAAATTAATTTCAAACATAAAAGAAGCTTTTCTTGTTCTATTATTATGAATTTGAAACAATGATCACACAGGCATCATAAACATAGCTATAATATTTATGTTTATTGCATTTTTAATGTGATTAAACACGCGACAGTTGAAATTAATTGCTGTCTCTTTAAGTTTCTTATTCCAAAATATTCACTTTAAAAGTGGAATAATTTATATCAATAAGAGTTTATTTAACAACTATTTAATTCTCATTTGTTAATCAATTAAATTGCAATAATTATCTATCCGGATTCCTAAGCTTCGATTTCTCTAATTCTGTCATTGTCCTCATTTTTCCATAATTGTAGACTTTAGATTCCTTCAATAAACTATAAAGGCAGCAAATAAAGGCCAGTTTAGGTAGTAATAACACTGTATCGATGATACAGACAACTGTTTAGATTCGATAAGATTAAATGAAACATGAAAAATCCCCGCTTTCTTCAATAAGTATTATTGATTCATCTAACACAGATATTAAGGAAGGTATTGACTTCCATTTCCAAAACAAAGCCCTTGTCGCATTAGTTAACACAGTTTCTGAATTTCGATAAACATTCTATTGATGCCCCATTGTTTCTTATTATTTGGATGACAATTCATTCCCATTCGGCTTAATTAGGCCTAGTTTTCGAGTGTTTCCATTGATTGATAAATAATTATGTGTACATCAATTGTAATTTAGAATACCGGAAAACTAAAATAGACTGCATCTATTTAATGTATATTTTTTATTTTAATTCATGTATACTTATAAACGTTAATAACCAAATCACATACCTTCATTGAATTTAATCAGAGAGACTACAAAAGATTTTCAACATTGTTGAACTGATTTCTGTAACTGGCTTTTATGCTACGTTTTGATATGATAGAATCAAAACCAAGCAGAGATATGATCATTTTCTTCAAATATCTTAAACACTGAATTGAGTTTTGCCGAGAATCATTAATTTCATTTGTAAATTAAGAGAATACATTAAACAAGAATATGATTGAACTGTTTCCTATTACTTAATATATTTGAAATCATAAACTTAAGTGCTTCTACTTGGAACATAAGACACAGAGAAAAAAAATGGTAGCCAATTTAAGAATAAAAACGAACCTATTGAAATGAATATAAGTTTTTTGAATATAAAGGAGATGGTTATTAAACATAAAAGACAAACAAAATAATAGAAAAAAACCCATTAGAATGAAGATTACAAAAAACGCAAGCAAATATGAAAAAAAAGCAACATTAAAATATTCACAAAAGAAATATTTTAAGAATTAAAATGTCCTATCGTCTGGTGAAGCCCTCTAGGGAAATTTTAGGCGTTAATGGTATTTTTTTTTTCTTTTGCCTTTAAAAATCAAATAGCTATTACACCAATTTTTATTATATAACAAAAATAATCCGGAAATTAACGAAAATGTTGATTAAGGAAATTGTCTTATTTTTAAAAATTTAATGTTATGCGAGAAGTAATAAAAAAATTGTATTTCTAACAAAATTCAGATTCATTTCCACGAATTAATGAAATGCAAAAAAATGCTAATAATTTGAACTCGATTCCTTTCCAAATCATAAATGCATGACAAATAATGCCGGCCATTAAATTATTTCAATCTATTTCTTTTATTTTAAACGGGCTCTTCTGTCACTTTTGTATTTTTGTTGAAATATACAATCTAGAATAAAACATAGTTCGGAAGATTAAATATGTATATATATATATCAACTTTTTTTTTTATCAAAACTAGATTTCAATCTATTGAAGCTGATAAGAAATATTTTATCTTGAAAACAAAAAGCTCTTTACAAAGTATATTTATTGTTACTTATAGTTTTGTAACATTGAATACATTACTTCTGAAAATCATCCAGAAAAATCCTGAAATAAACATAGTAAATATATGCATGCTCATCTTGTAGACGAGAAAAAATGGGTCCCTCCTTTCGATTAATTCCAATTAGAATCAGTTACATCCCCAATTTAGTGTATCTAAATACTTCACAATAGTTCATGAGTTTTGCCTGTAAAAGACAATTCAAATCGATAAAAGTTTCTAGATATGTGGACAGTAGTAGAAATTCCATATAATTAACATTACATTTACGAAATCCAAATGGCTGGAAGACGGTAGCCTCTAGTTTAGACTATGTAACCAGGAAATCATTATTCTAGACATTAATAATGGACCTAATGATGCATAATTTAAAAGGAGGTATTTAATTATATAAATTATGTAATTAATTTTGGTATTTTAAATATGCATATAAGTTAACAACATCTAAGATGTAATTTAATGTAATACTTTAGATGTAATATTATGACTTTATAGTATACAATTAAATTCTCCTATTAGAATATTTACTACATATTAATGCATATTAATATTGGAATTAATACAATTTGCGAATTTTTGCACTTATTATTACAGACCTTCATGCTAAAGGAAATATAAATGATACGAAAGTTACCATGATTTTAAAAAATTGCAGGGAAATATTTTTTTTTAAAAAAAAGAACTTTTAAATGTGTATTATCGCGAATTTTTACTAGGATGGTGATAATTTCATCGTACTTGATCTTGACTATTTATTAAAGTCACACAAAGAAGCAACGTGAAGGCTATTGGCGACGGACCTCTTAATTTTGAGAATCGGTCAAGTGACGAGTACAACACCTGAGATGATAATTTCCTCACTAAACTTCCACAGCACGGTAACGAGAGGACTTGGACCTTGATAGATTTATTGTGCATCTACCACTCTACATGTGGAATGTAATATTGCACCAAGACTCGAACCCACGACTAGATAGAGGACATGCCAAATGTAAGCTCGCAACCGTGATCACTCGACACCCGAGAAAATTTTTATTCTACATAACGATACTTCAAATTATTTCTTAATAATTTTACGCATTAGTTAATATGGTTCATACTTGAAAGGTATTATGGGTGAAAATTCCTCTTCCTCATGTAAATAGTTTTTCTAATATTATAAGTGGGAATACCATTATCATAAAAATGTTTCACTACAAAGAAAATTGAACTGAAGAGATATTTTCCACCCATGTGATACTGCAAGGTTTCTTAAAATTATTTCCTGAAGATTTAATTTGTTGTAAAGTACCGTAATTATAGTTTTTGTTTCTAGTAAAATAATTATAACCTGAGATGAAATAATTATTTTAGAGATGTTTTTATTCATTTAATTTTATTTCGTTAAGATAATTTTAAAATATGGTATTCCTCGAAAGAAGGACGAATATAAACAGTGTACTAGAAATGGATGATTTTGATGATAATGATTATTATTCAGTTTAAGCGATACTGAAGATACCGTAGAAGACAATGGTGTAGATAATGATTATTTATTAAGGCGGTGGGAGCAAGTACTAAAATTTGTTCACGCACAATACCGTAAAAGTATTAATTTAAAATTACTTCATGAAGATTTAATTTGCTGTTTAGTATTATAATTATAATTTTTGTTCCTGGTTAGACAATTTTAAGCCGAAAGGTATAGAAATAATTATTTCAGAAATGCTTTTATTCATTTCATTTTATTTTGCCGTGAAAATAATTTTGTCATATAGCGTTCTCAAAGAAAATGAAATGGATAAAATTATACTACAAATTGTGTGTGATAATTCTAACGATTATGAAGACAATACAAGTGATATGAAGATGGAATGTATAAAAGACCATGATATGGAGAATGATTTTGTTGACTTAAATGATAATGAATGGGAGAAAGTGTTGAAATTTTGAGTGAGGAAGAAATGCCTATCATTCGCTATAGTAATCGTAAAAGATTTCGTGAAATAATTTCCAATTCAGAGAAAGATGAAAAAATGTGGAAACAACCGTCAATAAACTACCATCCACACACACACATATATATATAAGCAAGGAAGATGTTGCGTATGTACATATACATCATTTGCAAAAAGCACCACCATGTTACTCCTTACACTTGTAAAAAATAAATTTTATAGTTTTCATGAAATATTTAATTCCTATAATATATCTAACCTCATTTACATATCGTTTTTAAATTTATAAAATAAAATTTATTTACTAGGACTGAAATGGCACCCATGATAGTTTTGCCGTTTTATAGATGAGACATTTCTAAGGTTAATTGAATGAAATATAAAAAGAGGAGCTACTAATTTCAGGAAAGAAGATGCCTGGTCTTCTTTAACATGTCTCTCCTTTTTTTTTAAGACACTATTTATTTTGGAAAATTATGTGTGCATTAGAGAAGCTTACGTACAACTTGCAAAATAAAAATTGGCACTTTTAATAATTTTATTAACTCGCATCGCGCGTGAATGAAATTGATTTTGCAGTTAATAGCTCAAAGGGAACTAAAATGTTGTGAAGAAAAATCATCACTTAATGTAATTAAAGTATTTAATTTACTTTGAAAAAAAATTCCCATTCCAGATGAAATTTTATTTTCGTGTAATTGATTTCTCATTATGGAGACGTAATCTAAATTTTAAATTTCTTGAAATGATGCCCTAAAATTTCAGAATCCCGAAATTTAAATTAATTTAGCTAAAACATTAAATTGCTTTGCATATTGAAATATTTTGTTTTTGCAGTTAAAATTCAGAAAGTGTTTAATTGATTTCAGAGTTGTATTATTTATTAGAATTTAATCATTGCATGCTAGAAAAGAGAAATTTAAAACTAAAAACTATCAAATCCATTTCATTGTATTCCAAAACCATGAGAGTAGTTTCTCTAGCAGTGGTGCTATACAGATGATTCTACTTAGAACAGGTGTATATATATTCGCCAGGGGTAGAGTTAACGCATCGACTCAGTGAGGCATATATATACGCCCACGGTAGTCAAGGGGTTAACATGCTAACACTCCCTCTACCTACCATTTTGATTTATTGAAAGTAATTTTAATCCTATGGATTTTCTATTACCGTTCTCAAACGGTTACAGTTTCACATATTTGAAAGCAAAAGATTTGTCCGAAAGAGCTGAAAACAATACGGTTTCTACTTAATTACTTTTTTCTCCAATTTTTAAGTAATTTACCTCTATTTTAATTATTTGTTTGTGAAATTTTCGGTCTTTAAAAATATTCTAAGATATTTTACGAAATCGGGAAGGAAATGTAATCCAGCAAGAAATTCAATATGTTTTGCTCTTTCAGATGCAATTTTATGTATTCAAATAGATGAAATAGTATAGATTCGAAAATTGTTGTAGAAATCTCATCGGAATAACATTACATTCATGAAACTAAAATGGTAGGTACACTGGAGCTTTAAACTGAGTAATTTCGAGTTTGCAAAATGTTACCAAATTTTTTGGCCTCTGTACATTAAATGGATATGTGTTATAAACATACTAAATACTTACATGTTGATACTGCAACTTTATTCCTTAGCAAAAAATTATTCGAGATTAGAGTTTAATTTTTTAAAATTGTTTTTCTTAGCTTTTTTTATGGAGCCCCATGCATACTTTCGTGCTTATCTCTGAATCAGCAATTGTGAAGAATTGCCTCTTGAACGTTAACTATGTTAGCAGTTATGAAAATCCAGCTAAATGATTTCAAATCGTGCTACAGCTGTATAAAGCAGAAGTATTCATAATTATCTATCCCACTTCATCTCTTCTTCAGTTATTTATTTATTAATTTTAACTGCTCAGGTAGTCAGATGGTATTTTTTCTTTCTTTAACATACATTTTTTTTAAATGTTTTATTTTAACAAAGTTATTGTTAAAATGGCTCCTGATCTCTGAAATTTCTGACATGGTGGAGATGGTAAATTCAACTGACCCCTCAATGAAGTAGGAACTATGAACTAGATTTATAGTTGACAAGTGACATTGGAGTGCCTGAGCTTCTGTGCTCATAATCTCCATATCAGAATTTGGATTTTCGGGAGCTTTACCTCAGCTTTTCCCAGCTCAGAATTGCGTTGAAAAATTATTGACAAAATTATTAAATTTTGTGGTGTGATAAGGGGTTTGATTGTTACATTAAATATTTTAAATTAAAAGTTACATGAAACTGTGAATTTTAGAGAAAAAAAGGCTAAGTCATCTTGAAGAATTCGGATTTTATCATATTGGTTGATGAGAGCTGAACAAAAGAGTGGGAGTATTGTATCTATCTAACTTTTCCAGCTGACCAATGGGGAAGCTGTCATTCATGGTGGTAATTTGAGTCGGAGAATTTTGAGTGTAATGCCGAAAAGAGGATGTGTTCTGAAAGGTTTGCTAGATGGGGTGGGTGGAGTTTTCAGTGTTGTGTATTTGTAAGGGTGTTGGTAAATTTAAGTAATTTTAAGCTTAAAAATTTAGAACATTTTTTGGTCTTTTAATATTTATATCAGGATCGTGTGCTAGATTTAAACTGCTCATGTATACCTCTGTATATATATATATCTACCACACATATATATATAATAGAAACACTTACCGACAGATGGAGCAGCAAACGCTGACATAACTGTTCTAATGATCTTGAAATGTTGGCCGTTAGGAATATAACGATCGACCTTGTACTGAAATAGTGCAAGAGTAGGAGAAATTTAGGGCTATTAAAAAGCTCTTTTGATTATGAATTATTAAAACAGTTATAAACTCCTTATCTCCCCTAACTAGGTGACACATACACCTTTCATCACTGAACTAAACTTCATTCTTAACACATTTGATAAAATCGTTCCGTTAGAAATCTATTATAATAAGCAAAGTTTACCTGAATATTTGTCGAATATGTGTCGTTGGGCTATTAACATTTTTCTCACCGCTAAACTCAGAGACTTTTTAAAAATTTTAAATTGCGTAGAATAACAATTTCTTCCCAATCAAAATGAAATGTGATTGTGTTAATTGAATGAAGATAATAAGTGTAATGAAATGAATCAGGAATAGTGATAAATAAGTGAAAATGACTTGAAAGTATTGATAGGGGAGAGAGAGGATAACGGCAAGTTGATATACGTGTAGATTGAAGTGAATCATAGTAATTAATTGTTTATGTTCGAAGTGAATCTGCAATAATCTAGAAGTGCCAGAATCAGAATGGGGGATTTGGTAAGCATTCTTGTTTTAACTCATGCATTCGACTTAAACACTGAAGGAAATTTTCAAATCTAAAAAAAAAGTAATTTAGAAATTACTTTTTTAAAAAAGTAATTTGACTTCGGACTGTTCACACGATTTCCACTTCACTAACCTCGATAATATTTTGGTATTTAGAATCGCATATAATTACAATATCTTTCCAACCAAAATGTAACGCGGTAAATTAAAGATAATAAGTACATTGAATTGAATTAGGATTAGGGATATATAAACGAAATAGAATTGAGAGGGAAGAAAGGAGATTGATGATATTTGTAAACATCATCTATCTATATTAATAGATAGACGATATTTACGAATATCATCTATCTAATAGATATTTGTAAATCGGATAGAAAATTCGTAATCAATCCTGAAGAAAGATGCATCTCCAAAAAAATGAGTTAAGAATCGAATCCACTGTTATTGAGAAGTGCATGAGTTAGAACGAGCGATTTCGTAAGATAAGATTTTATTGTTAGAATATAAACTAAGATCGATTCAGTTAACTAGATATTGTCTATTTAACTAGACTTTAAGATTCACATGGAGTTAAAACATGAAGGAAGTACGTCACCAATATATGTTAGGATATCATCACCGCGTAGAGATGAGAATAAATGTAATACACATCCGTTTCTCTACCAAGCTGCTACACCTTAATGTTCAACTCGATAAATTGACGTTATATTACATTAGGATACTGGATAGATTGAACTATATATATAGTTTTTTTCTTCCAGTTTTTAGCATTTGATAATTTTGATAATCCCTCAACAACAAAGTTCGCACATATGTTTCTATGTTACAAATCCATGAAATTTATCACAGGCATTTCGATGCAATTTTGTATCTGAATAAATATGAATGTGTAATTTTCAGCTTGGAATTTACTTTTGAACAACCAACAAATAACCCGAGATTTTATTTAGAAAAAATTGTTCCAGAATTATGTCTCAACGCAAATAACAAATATGTAAAGAATAATTAGATTTTTTTTCCTATTAATTTTAAATCGAACATAGAAGGAAGACAAAACGTTAGCTGAAAGGAAACTTAATTAGTTTGTGTGAATAAAATAAATTTTAATTTTATTTACTTAGTTAGTAAATCTGATATCAATAAAAGATAAATCAGTTAACCCTTTTAATACGTATTATATTCGTTTAAATTGAAAATGTAATCAACAGAGGCGAAAAAAAAAATAAACTGAGCGAAAAAAAAATTCATATATTAAAATAAATCACAAAAGGTTGTTTTTCCCTTCATTGTAAAAACATTTTTTGTGTTTCCTAATTTCATTTTTTAAATCTTTTTTGACAATGATTTTCCATTATCGAGGTTTCTTACCTCATTTATTTTTTAATAAAATATCTCCTTAAAAAGTTTTGGAAAATAGCGGTTCCGTATATTATTGAAACGGTTAATTAAATCAGATTTTTCTTTTATTGAGAAAGTTAGACATTTTGACGAGATAAAACTCAGTAAAGGGTTTTTTTTCTTCTCACTCTCCTTTATCAAAACAAGTGGTTGGTAGTTTTCTTAATTAAAACTGTGTTTAATTAAATGAATACTTTAATTCGAGATAAAATCTAATTTTCGAGTTGTTTATTGTTTACATTACTGTGCATTTTGGAAGCTTTTGTTACTTTTTTACAGCGATCAGTTTAATTTTAATGCGTTATTTACAAGTAAATATTGTACTTGGAAAAGGTGTTGAAAAAGTATTGCTTTAAAGCAATAGCTTTTTTAATATGATATCGATTTTATATAAATTATAAAGCTAATAGAAATAAGACTGCTCGTTTATTCGAATAAAATGAATAAAGTTCATAAAATTATACGTTTATAATTTTTGGACTAAAATGTACGATTTAAAACTATAAACATTGATTGAAAATTAACAATAAATCATTTTTAATGTTCTTATGTATGGGTTGAATATAATAACTTATAACCGCATACCCACATTTCGTGACAATTGTTCTTTTAATCATGTAAAAGTATAGCATACAAGTTATCTGTGAATTATTGTCAGAGGTTTCCCCCCTCATTACTTTTGATTGAAGATCATGACGAAAAATGTTATTTCATGTTCTCAAAGTAAAACTCAAATGTTTTCGTAAAAACACAAAATTACATAGGCGTAAAGTTGCAAATCAAAATTATTAATCAAAGAGAAATTATAATCTCATAACAAGTATTTTTAAGATTTAATCAAATTTTATTAAAACGTTATAAATGATTTATGAACGAAATGTTCAATAGTTTTTGTTACGGAGTTGGACGATTGTAATAGTGGAGTTTTTTTTAAAACAATCGAGTCAGTAAATGATTTTTCTTAAATTCAAAGAATCAATGTACATAAGAATACACCTCACACACAATGCGATGGAACAGAAGCACACAGTTAATTTTTGACTCAAGGCTTTATTTTTAAATTTATCCACATTATTAAATTATTTCCGCTTGGAGTCAGGTTTTAATTACAGAATAGGAATTTAGATTAAGACATTATTAATTGATAACTTACACCTTTAGATAAAGGGGAAGAGAGTGGCAGGTCACATCACTTGTGTAGAACTGCAGAGCAACTAACTTCTTTTGCCATAATAACCCTGCGTTATCACCAACACAGGGCTGCTCTGCAGTTCAATCACAACGTACGTCCGCCACATTTGGCGCGTAGTGCCTAAAATGTGAAATATTCCCTAAAAAGATCCCTTTTTTGTTACATTGTAGGAGTTTTGACAAGGCACTTCGAAACGGACTGGGTTCTCTAGATTTTTTTTTTTTGAGTAACACTTTGTTTTGCAGCAGTGATTCTACCTTTTAATTTATACAATGAGGGCGTTTGGGCTTTGTGTTGGTTTATGTAAGTAGATTTACACGACAAAATTAATTTAATATTGATCACGGTAACATTAAGTAAACTTAATTTCCTTTTTTACCGAGATGAATCTAATGATGCATTGGTGGCATAGAACTATATAGAATAATCCATATAAAGAGAGACAAAATCATAGAGTACTTGTAAATAATTTACTTGCAAGTGGTTTGTTCACGACGATATTAATTAAAGTTAATATTTTAAATTAGATGTGCATTACGACAATATATATACACAAGTTAATTTATCTGTCTGAGCAGAAAGAAACAAAGTTACACGATTTACGGCAAAATCTCTTCGTAGTGCCGGTAAATTTAGATTTGCGATGTACAATACTTTGTAGATAATGCCCTTGACACACCCCAAACAACGATGGATAATTAAGTTAACAACTGTTACACATTTGGAGGTAACATATTGGTTATTGGTAACAAACATTATAATATTGAACCTAAGTCAAGTGACGAGTACAACATTTGAGCTGAAACCTACCTCTCCAAATACATTATGCCAAAGGAGGACTTGGGATAAGGATAGATTTAATGAGTATCAACCTCGCTACACGGAGGATCTACCAGAACAACTGGGCTCGAACCCACGATTTGACGGAAACAACGCCGGTTGCGTGTTCACGACCGGGACCGTATGGTTACTACGGCCGCTTTACCATGAAGGTGGCACAATTGAATAAAAAGAAAAAATATTAGAATATGTAAACCATTAGCATTTCACGCATTTGCATAGCACTCCATCAACAATCCGTGTAAAAGGAAACAAATTGTATAGCTGGATTCTCATTCGGAAGTCATATTCGAATGTTGGTAGTTTGGATAGAGGTCATCTTAAGTGTCATGTAAGAGAGAGGAGTGCCAACCGAAGCGTGACCACATACTTGTATAACAATGGCAGTATCGAAACCTACCGGGTCAAAGGTTTATAGTTCCGAATATTACTGCTCACATTCGTCATGATTCCTTGACCGAGGACTCATGGCAGGCAATTTTCGTCGAGATGTGGATTTGAGCCTTGATGCCACAAAAAAATAACTGTGAGTAGCCAGGGCTGATGCATGTCAAACCTGTCGAGTCTCAAAACCCTCCAATCGGCATGATGTTCAAGTTAGCATAGAGAGATGCCAGCCCAGGTGTCGTCCTCATCAGTGATTGAGGTTGAGAACGAAGTCCGTCGCCAATAGCCTTCGTGTTGCTTCTAATGCGACGGTAATAAAACTAACCAACCAATCGTCGTAATCCAAAGCTTGTTATACAATTGTTTGTTTGGTTTTATTAATCTTGCTCAAAAAACAACGCGAGGACTTTTGGAGACGAACCGCGTAATTTTCAACCGCGGTCAAGGGACGAGAAAGGCACCTGAGCTGATCTTCCCTCCTCTTACTTCTACACCAAGCCACGGGAAGACTTCAAGTCTCGACACATTTAACGTGCATCAGACCCAGTTCCATGGCGGGTCTTAAGTAGCATCAAAGCTCGAGCCTATGACTCGACGAAAATTTCTAGCAGTGAGCCCACGATCATTACACCAGGTTACCACAGGCACTTGTGTTATGCAAATAGAGATTAAATTGATGCATATGAGCCAATAAGGTTTATTACGCAGTGTTTCAAAGGATGTTGGCGTCTAATACATAAGAGGACAGACAAGTTAATTCTGCGGACATTTGGGATCATGCAAACACGTCATGTACATTGAGTTTTGAACTTTGATTGTTTATAGAAGATATATCAACAAGGACAATGTAACAACGACAGCAACACATGACGGTCTGTCAGTTCGATGATCACTGCTGTGAATTAATTGGAGCATTGTCATTCATTCAATGAACAAGTGGTCATTATTTCTATGCTGACCCAATATATTTTCAGATTTCCCAGATTGGTTTCATATATACACAGATGGTTCTGCAGAAAATGCAATAAAAATGCCGATGTATGAGCATATTGTAATAATATTTTCAGTACAAGTTGATTAATGGAAAAATACTGCGACAATTTTGATGATGAGATAGCGGCTACAGCATATGCAATCAACGAATTAAGAAACAGACTTGATCAAAATATTGTTTCTTCATAGATTGAAAAGCTGCCATCCTCTCACTTACTGTTTTGAATTACAACCAAAATGCTTTAGTTCATTCTGGCAGAATAAAGCTAGGTGAACCGGTGGAAACAAAAGGCCGCGTTGCTCTTCAGTGGATTGTTAGTCATTGCAAAATTTTTGGAAATGAGCGGGCAGATAAACTAGCCAAGACCGGATCTCTTATGACCCAAACAAATTCTATTTATCTCTGTGTGATATCAAAAAATAACCCACAGTAAAATAATAGGTAACAGAATTTCCTCCTATGTAAGTGCAGCTGTGGACAAGAAGAGCAAAAACCTGCTCAACAAAAATAAAAAAAATCCCTAGTTCCTTGCCTAGGGCTGTTGAAATTGCTTGTTTTCGGATGACAACCGGGCACGATTATCTACAAAAACATTTGTAAAGGTTATGATATAAGGATTCTTGTTGGAATTCTTAAGGAAGGCTTGTTGCCCTCTGTGTTATCATGGTGATATGGTAGATGACCACCTCAAGAAATGTCCAGAAGTTTTAAAGTTTTTGGCTGACAAAACTTTTGAGGGTAATGAAGGATTTTACTCATGTTTTTTTTTTACATCGTTATACTGCACGTCTCATCGAATAATGGCAGAAATACCGCACACAGACGTAGGATATATATAAAAAAAGATTTCCCCGCTGAATGCAATTTGGTTTTTCAAAAGAATTAATTGAAGAAACCTTCGAATATCTTATTTAATTCCTTTCCTTCCTTAACGCAATAAAACTGAAACATTGGTTATTAATAATTCAATCATATTATCTCCGAAAATAAAAATATTTTATTTAAGATATATTAATAACAATTTTTATATATATATTACGGTAAAAGTGATTAATCCTGTGATTATGTGTAATTACCGGAGGGGAATTTTTTTTTTTCATAATCACCACTTAACTTAACAAATGAGATAAATTATTGAATACTTATGACATTTACCAATAAGTTTATAAAATACCCTAACTCGCAAAAGGGAATATAATAAATTCAGATTATTTTGTAGAGTAACTATCAAGTTCGAAGCCTAACAACATGCCTATTCTTTGATACATTTGACTACTTTTGACAACTTTCAACCAAATTTAAGTAAATCATCACTGCTTCGCTAGTAACTGTTTCTTATATATTTTTTTTGAAGTTCTTTTCTTTTAACATTCTATTTCTACCACCATGGCCAATTGATAAATGTGATTCATGAATTATGGTAAAAAGTTCTTCCAAGTACACATAAAATCTTACCTTAGAGCTATCTTTACTTATGGGAAAGGTCAGTTTTTCAACATTGTCTACTTTCATTACGTCGTATTTTTTTAGTCTTTGATAATCTTCCGGTTTTTCTCACTACTTTTCCTTTCACTATTATTCACTTTTATTAACAAGTTGTGATATATTTCTTTCGTCTGAAAATCACTGTTCGCTTTCTTAGTGTCCAAAACATACATTTCATAACTTAGAATTAAAACGCTCAGGCATTTCGTCCATTCAATATTTTATTTAATAAAAACGTCTATCTAGCATGAAATTAGAAATGCTTCTGAAATCACGTGCATCTGACATCATAAATTTTAAAAAATTTGTGGATTTTTATTACATTCCCCATTACGATTTGGGGATTTTATAAACTTACCGGTAATTATGATAAATATTCAATAATTTATCACATTTACCAAGTTTAGTGGTGAATATGAATAATGTCCGCTAATTATACATAATCACCTGTTTATTACATTTACCGAAACACACACACACACACATATATATATATATATATATATATAATTCGATTAGAATTCGTGGAAGAATCTCATGACGCCACAATACTCCTCATGAAGACCGAAGGTCAGATATGACATGAACGATGATACGAGGCCAGTCTAAGAAGTATCCGACCTTTGGCCAGAAAAAATATTTCGAATACCTGACGGAGTTGGGACCCTAATCCTCTTCAAAGTAGACCCCTTGTGCTTGCACACACTTAGCCCACTGATTCTTCCACAGCTGGAAACACCTCTGTAAGTCTTCTTTTGGAATGGTGTTCAGCTCCGTTATCGCGTTCCGCATTATCTCTTCTCTACTCTCAAAACGGGATCCTTTCAGTGGTATCTTCCATTTTGGAAACAACCAGAGGTCGCAAGGAGCCAGATCTCCTTGCGACCTCTGGTTGAGAAACGGTTGGTAGAGTAGGGAGGTTGGAAAACGGTTGAAATACCATGTTTGGCTAAGAAAGTGTGGATCAATTGGGATGAATGTGCAGGGACATTGTAATGATGCAAGTGCCTGTTGTTCGCCGTCCACTTGTCTCGTCTTTTGAGCCGAACTGCATCACGGAATCGCCAGAGAACATATTGATAGTACTCCTTTGTAACTATTTATCCTTCCGTTGCGTATGCACAATTACACGGACATCAAAGAAAACAGTCAACATCACCTTGATTTTGCTTCGCACCTGCCGCGCTTTCTTCGGCCTTGGAGAATCGAGATGCTTCAATTGCAACGACTGTCTTTTTGTTTCTGGGTCATACCCGTACATCCAAGACTCATCTCCAGTTATCACGATGTTCAGAAATCCAGGATCAGTGTTGGCGGTGTTCAGAAGGTCCTGCGCAACGTCAAAACAGAGGTCTTTATGTTCCGGCGACAACAACTTGGGTACTCACAACTTGGAACTCACGCAAAATTGCATGTGCAGAATCTTTACTCACTCCAACCTGTTCTGCAATCTCCCGCACTGTCAAATGAAGAACTGCCAGCACCAAATTTCGCACCCTCTCAATATTAGCTGCACTCCAAACAGTTTCGGGCCTACCACAACGCTGCTCATTCTCCGCTGATGTGCGGCCATTTTTGAATCGGTTGAACCACTCCTTAATTTGTGTTACACCTATCACATCTTCTCCAAACACCTGCTGAATCTTACGAATTATTTGGCTTTGAGAATAACCAAGCTTTTGACAGAATTTGATGCAGTATCTTTGCTCAGTTCGTTCAGCCATCTTGAGAGAAAATTAAATCTGACGAACACTACGAACAACACCTTACTTGACGATCACCAGCCAGCGACTTGCACAAGCGAACGCAGTGAAAAAATTCGCGCATGCGCATTAAGATTTCTCCTTCCACCGTGCACTGTGACGCTGCCTTAGAATCACTACTATTTTGCGCGGGAAAAAATAAGGTCGGATACTTTTTAGACAGGCCTCGTAGATGGATGTAAAAATCACTTCAACGCTGTCGGATCTAGCTTGAAATTTATCTACCTTCTGCAGCACGAATTTCTTCTGTAGCTCGACTATAACGACGATAACGTCTGAATTTGGTTTGCAGCAAATCCTTCAGCAGAGGTGAGGTAATTATCACTCAGAGAGTCCCTAAACAGGATTGCGGCTTATGTCAGTTGTTAGATTTCCATACTGGTTTGCTTTAAGAAAGATTATTCCACGTTACAAGTAGAATTTCGCACATGATAGACATGTTTTCTGTACCTTTTATAACATCATATGAATGAGGCCTTAAAATAATATTTAAACGTGCACCGTGCACCGTAGCAGTAAAGTAATGAAATGAAAACAAGGAAAATTAGAAACGAATCAATTTTTTACGATATATATTTACTATATATCTCACGAAAAAAACATAAATATACAAACATATAACTTACATATTTGACTATGTAAACATAAACATAAAAAAGGACATCACAAACACGAAGGACAAGCACAGAAACACATAACTTGAATATATTTTTTAAATTTTTTTGGAAAATGTTACATTGATTAAAGTATGGAAAAACGCATAAATTACTACACAGTAAAATATTTACAAAAACAAAAAATAATATTAACAATATTTTACGTCTTATAATTTTTTTTTAATTTATAAAAATTATTATGGTTTTAGTTTAGTTTTAACATTTTTTAATTCATTTGATATTTTTAATTTATAAATTATTATTTTTATTTTTTTACTTAATTTTTTTTTATTTTAACTTTATTTTTTTTTGTATTCAATATTTAATTATTTTTGTTTAAATTGCTAGATTTTCTTTTTATTCTTACAAATTTAATATTCTTTTTTAAAAAATTTAAAAAATATATTATATATTTTTAATCTTTTTTTTTTTTTTTTTTTAATTTCTATTTTATTTTTTTTAACTTTTTATAATGCTAATCTTTTTTTTTTGCTTATTTTTACTACTGTATTTTTTTTATAACTTTTTTGTTACTGTTATGGATTTTTTTTTACTTTTTTTACTTATATTTTTTTATATTCTTTTTTGTTCTACCTGCCTGGGTATGGTGCAGAATAAGACTTGCTATTGGTTTTCACAGGAGGACATCTTGGTTCTTCATGTGTATATGTAAATTTTTTTTGCGTTATTCAGTGTAATTTTTTTTTTTTTTTACTTTTCTTTTTTCTTCTTTATTGTTTTTTTTTTTATTTAAATTTGAGCATTTTTTTTTCTTGCTTCATTTTTTAAAATTTTGATTTCCACTATGCTGCAAATTTTTGAGTTCTTTTTGCCTTCATTTTTTATAGAATTTTTATAATCTTTTATTCATCTTGTTGGCCTTCTTTTTTTCGGAATACATTATTTTGGATATCATTTCATTCAAACTGTTTTCTTCTTTTCATTTGATGATATTATTTTTCTTCTTCTTTTCTTTCGAGTCCTCCTGTGAAGTGGATCCCTTGTCTTCAAATAGCGATTTTTTGATTGATGGTCTTGAAATGGGATCCAGCATTATTATGAGTGGTAAAATGAAGACAATTTTATAGGTGTTGAAAAAAATAAGTCTTACTAAACACCAAACCCAGGCAAGCAGAATTATTTTGGCAATGATTTCAACAGACATTTTTTCCATAATTTTCGAATGTTGAGGATGAATCAAATGTGCCATAATTCTTTTTTTAAAATTAAAACTAAGCCAAAAGTTCAAAATGATAGTCCAAATATGATATTCAAGAGAGCAAAATCTCTAGCAAGTGAATTTGACAAATGTAATTTACATTCTAAATATGAATCGTTGTTGCAGGAGTACAAAAAGATCCTTTTAAACAATAGTTACTGATGTAACATTAATTTTGTTCCTTGATTCCTCCGACATATTGATGCAGTAGTCTTAGTGTAGGCATATTATTATTGTTGAATTAATTCAATTGTTGCATTAAAATATGTACAATATTCCCTCTTAGAGGTAAAATCGTACTTTAGTTCATATATCGGGATTCAGAAAACAAAATAGCGCTAAAAAATTGTAGACGTGCCAAATTGGCAACAAAATATTATTTTATACAGCTTCCTTAGATATCGTTAACGATAGTAAACCTATTAGCAATTTAGCTTTTAAAGCTCTAACATTGCATTAGAGCAGTGGTTTCTAAAAGGAGCATTATTATCCAGAGAGAGAGACTGGTGCTCAAAAATTAAGGACAAAGTCGAAAAATTAGCATATGAGCGAAACGAATAGGCAGAGCGTACAAAAAAAAACAATCAGGGAATTGACTGGGGTCATCTATGGTAGCACATACTCAGATATGCAGCAAGACGTAATGTGGGAATGTCGGAGAGGGATAAAGTACGCCAGGGGTGTAAGCTCAGGGTTACTAGGAAAATGGCTGCAAGGTGTATATTAGCTTAAGCGACGCTCTGTATAAAATATCAAACAATCAATCTATTAGACGACATATGGATGATTTTATCCGCGGTCGAATGATTGGAAAGACACAGGGAAGTCGAAGAGTGACAAGTAACTATGGCTTCGGAGTTCGGGATTCCTCACAGCACCGTTTCACGACTTTGGAGGTAATTTCAAACTACAGGAACAGTTGTCCGATGCATCATCAGTGGTTATCAATGAACAATCACGTAATCGAATGATCAGTATTTTGCCCTAAAGGTCTGAAGGAACAGGCAGCAGAGAAGGGGAGAATTCGCTAGATATACGGCACATGTGAGTGGAAGACCGGTATCATGTTATAGCCTAGCAAGGAGGCTGCATAGTGGTGGTCTTTTTGCACGATGACATGTACAATGTGAGCCTTTAATTCTTGCTTATAGGAGAAGGCATTTTATGTGTTGCCAAGAACACCAGATTTGGATAGAGTATTAATGGGGTCGAGTACTCTTTACAAATAAGCGCGGGTTAAGTCTGAGAAGCGACTCTGGACACATAACCACTCCAACATCATCGAAAGTGACCGGGAGGTCGGGGTGTTCTCGTTTGTCGAAGCATCTTGCATTGATGCCGTACCGACCTTCACATCTTCGAAGAAAGTTCAGTCACAGGGGCCCGCTAATGTAAATATATTCTTCTTTAGTGAGAGCGTCCTTTTAGAGGTGCTATCGGTCCGTAGTTCGTTTTCATGGACGGCAATGTGCCAACTCCTCGCACTGTAGCTGTCGAAAAGCTGTTGTACATTGAAGAATTTAAACGTCTGGATTGGCTGTCTAGGTGTCCGGATGAAAATTCCAACGAGCATATATGGAACTTTCTAGGGAGGTGCTTGGCAGCACATAACTTACCTCTAGTAATGATTCCAGAACTCCGATTGGCAGTACAAGATGGATGGGCTGCAGTGAGTTAATAACTTATTGACAACCTCATACTCAGCATGGACAGACGATGTGAAACCTTTATAGCAGTCAGGGGAGATCATATTTCCTCCTAAAGTCTTGATGTTTCTTCCTGAACACCTGTCTCATGGATATTTCGACCTTCAATCGCATTGTACTTCAAGCTACTATTTCAACAAAGTTCCTTTCTATATTTTTTAATTTCTTTTTGGTAAGTTTTATTTACATTACCCATGCTCTTACATCTTGGGTATCTTATGATGTTTGTGTTGGTTTGAAAGTTTTGCACATCGTTATATTGAAAAAACTATATCGCCTTTAATTTTTGCACACACACAGACACACACTCAGACACACACACACACACATATATATATATATATATATATATATCAACCTCAAAAATTATTAATACTGGCGAATTCTTCTAAAATAAAAATTGTTATCAAATATATGCTGAAAATTTCTAGTTTGATTTTTCTCCAGTTAAGAAATCCTTCTTTTGTAATTCTATTTCAGCTTATTACAAACGTTTAATTTTGAGATTATATTTTAATGAACCCATTAAAGCCAAATCGCTGAAACAAAAAATTTTTAATCTACAAATAGAACGACATCATCATCAGTTAATTTGAAAGAAAATATTAGAACTATACTATCTAGAGACTACGAACTGCAATTACTATTTTTGTTATTCACTATTTATTGCATAGTTGTTAATAATCGTTAAAACTAAGCATGGTTTTTTTTCCCGTATTAAATTACACTACGATCTACTGGTATAAAGACGGCAAAATTGAGAACTTTTAAATCGACAACACGAAATTTTTTTAATTAATGCTTTAAATTGTTTTTAAGAATAAAGTGTAATAAAAAAAAGGATATCAGGCATTTTTTCCGTCTTTGACTTTGAGCACGTGATATAAATTTTTTTTCTTTAAATAATGTAATACATATTCAGCGAAAGAATTTCTTCAGTGATCTAAGTGTACTTGAAAATTTTTTGTTTCAAATAATAATATTACCGCAATTCGAGTAAAGTTTACGCAACGTATTTTTATCAGATTTTGTAACAGAGTTCATAATATTTTCAACAATATTTATGGACTTCAGTATTTTATCGTATGGATATTTGAAAAAATATTTTGAAGTCAAGAGCTTTTATTTCCTTTTACAAAAAATAATCTCAGTTATGAATTAATTCGTTGACTTAAGCAAATAAGTGGATTTTACCATTATTTTATCGTCATACTTTTCTTCTTTCTACAATTACAATTTAATTTAGGAGAATAGAAACAAGAATAGTTAAATACTTCTTGTAAAATGATTTTATTTCAAGACAGTTAGCTAAGATAACATTACATTAAAGCCCAGCAAAGGTCAAATCATGAGACAACATATTTTAATGTTTACAAAAATGACATATTTTTCATTAAAATGTAATACTTAAGAAAATATAGAAAAATACTGCTTTGTCCGTTCTACAAAGAACTATGGAACTGTAGTAATGATTAAGTTGTAACAGGATATCGCACGTTTCTCCCATCAACTAACCTCATGGACTGCTTTATTATTTACTTGATTTGAGAACCCCGCCTTATGAATAAACCGTGACTTATATAACCCATCATATATATATATATATATATACATATATATATAGTGTGTGTGTGTGTGGAGAAAGAGAGAAGTACAGTGTATAAGATTTGAGAATGCGATAGAAAGATTGGAAGTGTTAAAACTTCTCAGACGAGACAGAACGTCAGTGATGTTTCGGTGCACAAGACATTAGTTGCAGAAGTTAAATTAATTATCAAAGGAAAGTTAATATTTGACTGGGACACCTTTAACAATTATTGTTTCTGACTCAGATCCACTTGTGCGGATGTCCCCGGCCTACCATAGTAAAACACATTTTTTCGGCAAAATTAGTTTTTTATATTCAACATAATTCCCATCAAGGGTAATACACTGATTATAGCGACACTCCAACTTTTCGATACCGTTTTTGTAATACGATTTGTCCTTTGCTTCAAAATAGGCCTCAATTTCGTCGATCACCTCTTCATTCGACGAAAATTTCTTCCCAGCGAGCATTCTTTTGAGATCTGAGAACAGGAAATAGTCGCTGGGGGCCAAATCTGGAGAATACGGTGGATGAGGAAGCAATTCGAAGCCCAATTCATGGATTTTTGCCATCGTTTTAACTGACTTGTGACACGGTGCATTGTCTTGGAGAAGCAGCATTTTCTTTTTCTTCAAATGCGGCCGTTTTTCGGCGATTTCGTCCTTCAAATTGTCCAATAACGCTATGTAATAGTCGCTGCTGATGGTCCTTCCCTTTTCAAGGTAGTCAATGAAAATTATTCCAAGCGCATCCCAAAATACAGACACCATAACCTTGCCAGCCGACTATTGCGTTTTCCCACGCTTTGGAGCGACTTCATCGTGTGCAGTCCACTCGGATGACTGTCGATTGGACTTCGGAGTGAAATGATGGAGCCATGTTTCATCCATTGTCACATATCGACGCAAAAACTCGGGTTTATTACGCTTGATCATCTTCAAACGCTGCTCCGCACCCACTTTGCACAGAGCTTTCTTATACCCAAATATTCGCGAATGATATGATATACACGTTCAGTTGATATCTTTAGAGTGTCTGCTATTTCATTCAATTAATTTTACGGTCATTCAAAATCATTTTGTAGATTTTTTTAATGTTTTCGTCGGTAACAACCTCTTTTGGGCGTCCACTGCGTTCACCGTCTTGGATGCTCATTTCACCAAGTCTAAACTTAGCATACCAATCCTTGATGGTTGATTTTCCTGGGGCAGTTTCCGGAAACTCGGCATCAAGCCAAGTTTTTGCTTCAACTGTATTTTTTCCTTCAAAAAGCAATATTATATCAAAACGCGAAATTCCTTTTTATCCATTTTTTTCACAGTAACAAAATTTGCTTCACTCAAAATGCTTTAATTCACAAACTAATGATCCGACAACTGTCAAATTTATACACGCTTCTTTTGAGGGTTAGGGCTAACTTAAAAACATATGGATTTAATTCTAGTAGCTCCATCTATGTATCAGGACGGGGACTTTTCAATTGACCTGTTAATACATATACATTTATTTCCCTTTCATCTAATGAATTTCCTAATTGATCTTATATTGGTAATTACCATAATATTGCATTCTTTAAAATATTTCAAGTTCCCAAATTTATTAATCTTTTAAATAATGCTATTACGCTATTTCCAAAAATTGGTAAGCATTTTCTAACCTTTAAGCTAATAGGGATGTTCCTCACCTGACAATCGGGCTCCATTTAAAGTACCTAAAGTTCCCTACATTTATTACCATGTGACCTTATTAAAAAAGGTGACATCTAATAACTTGCAGCACGGCTTTGGACAGAGGAAAATATATTCAGCGATGTATTAAAAGGGAAGGGGAATATGTTGAAGGGAACTAAAAATATTTATATAATGCTTTCAATAAAGTTAATTTTTAAGACTGATCTGGATATTAAATTTTCACACCGTATTCATATATATATATATATATATATATATGTGTGTGTGTGTGTGTGTGTGTGTGTGTAGAATTCTAACTACAGAAATGGGGTACATGGCTCATTTTGAAGATGTCTAGGTGTTTCCTGGATTCAATAACAAAGCGTATTTTTAGAAGATGACATTTAATTAAACCATATATTATTGTACAGCATTTACTAAGTTAAAATAGAACTATTGATTAAACATATTAAAGAGCTATCAGACTGCACGTCTTTCCCTGTTGGTCGTGCTCTTCTGTCTAGCTTGCGCTTTCCATGCTTGCGCCTTCCGTGCTTGCGCCTCTCGTGGTTGCGCTTTTAACCAAAAGAACAAATGGCGCCATCTAGAGTTGGAAGTCGTCTCAAAATGTGTAAAAATCCTACACACACACTCACACATATATATATGCACTTTATTACAAAAAAATAAATAAATAAACGACGCACCAAGAAGGAGTTGCTCGATTGTAATGAAATTTCGTATGTGAAGATATTTGAACCGATCATGCAAATGCTTAAAATTTGGTATCCAATGCGGGAAGAGCGTGAGCAACAGCGCATCGGAACTGCGCACTCAGCAGGTGTGTATAAGAAACGATTCTCAATCTTAAGGTCAAATTTTATGTTGCATTGTGATTCAGGATACCCTAACAACGACTAAAAACATGCCTCGCCGCAGGATTCGAGTAATAATGACATATGGTTTTAAATGATTAATGGGGTTCTAATTATTTTAAGATTTTAACTGATACCTAAATCGATTAAAAAATATAGGAACTTTTTTTTAAATCTTAGATTCGTGTATAAGAGAAATTATTTATCTCCATCTATTATCTAACTCTCATTAATGATGGAATAGTTTTTTTTTTCTGTTATCATACTTCTCCAGTTTTTGATGAGGGTTTTAAAATAAGGGGAAATATGTAATTACAATTTATTCACCTGATGAAACTTTTTAGTTGATTTTTAAATTGAATGACAGTTAAGTTTTTTTTTTTTTTTTCGTCAATTCTTGCCAATTTTAGTATTAATATAATATATTACATGCAAACCATAAAACTATTTAAAACACAAATATATATCTCAGAATATATTTTACCTAAATAAAGATCTTTCAGGAGATTTATTTGAAATTCGAGTGCATTAAACTAAAAACAAAACCTTTCAACCAAAAAATAACATAAATGAAAAATAAAAAAAAGAATTCTCCATTTTTTAAACATAAATTCATGCATGACGAAATAAATAAAAAAATAATAAATTCTATTTTATACTCAGTTGGCAGTTCTATTAACATTGACAGTAATATTTTACACACAAAAATGGGGATTGCCTAAGGCCGTTCAAGAAACGCAGTCGTGTCCGTGTTTCTGTCATCTAATTTTCCTTAAACACGTTTCTTTGAAATTGTTTCTTCCTATATTCTACGAATGGTTCGTGCGTGACTAAAATAAAGCGGGGGCGGATTATTTAAAGCAGAATAGTGGGATCCTTTTGTATATTTTTTTTAATAATATGATGATGTTTTCAGTTTTTATTGATCGTGGCGTGACATACAATTTCATTGGCCCGTAAGCGGTGGGGAAAACGTTGATCTAAGGTTTTTTGGAAAATGGAGGCAAATTTTATTTGAGTCTTGTTTCTTCTCCATTGATAAAATTGAAGCATATAGACACGTTTATTGTTATAATTTTCTATATATGCGAAGGTTATGGGACTTAATATAATAAAAACGAAGGATAATAATTCGCGTAAATATAATGACAAAGTTTATATCCTGAATAGAAGGGGGGGGGAATTAATTTTTTATTTATGGCATTTTAGAAAATGAAGGTAAATTTTATTTGATTTTTGTTTTCTCTTTATTCGTAAGATGAAGCATGTTACGTGGTTATTGTTATAATTTTTTATATATATAAAGGTTGTGGGTTTTAGGTAAATGACAACGCTTCTAGTGATTTTTTTCTTAAAAATAAAATGTATTTAAATTAATTTTCTCCTCATTTTTATGAAGATTATGACTCAAAATTCTTATGAAAGGCCAAAAATACTACTTTTAGTAAGCAAAATTCAATAAATTAAGGAATTAAGAGAAATTGTGGTGAAATTTGACCCAAATGCGAAACACTCCATACAAACTTTTCCAGCATCAATTTAAATTTAATTTAATTTTTTATTTAAGACATAGGTGAACACAATTAAGTATTATCTAAGAAAAATATATAAATATGAAAAAGTTCGAGCTCATTGTGATAATTTCAGTTAATTTTTTTTATCAAATTTACCAATATCATCGTACAAAACCTCCTTTAAAAGCATCGATTTTAAGACTATATCCATAGTTAATAGGCTTAATAATAGCGAAAATTATATGCAGTTCAAATTGTACACAGATATCTCTGTAACATTTCGTAAAATCATGCTTTGAGTAAGCAATATTTTTAAAAAAATCACTTTTTCCAGAAAAAAAAAGCGTTTAAATCGGTATTCCATGATTGGTTGACTGCTCTGCGGAATTTTAAATCGTTATAATTTCGTTTTTTAGTTATCCTAGATTAAAAACAAAAGCAGTTTTGGAAAGCTATTACTTTGAAACGATATAGTAAAGCAAAATTATAAATTTTGGCCCAAAACCATATTTTAAAGGCAATCGGTCACCATAACCGTTTTAAAACAATAGACAATAATTCGTGTAAGTTTAATGAGAAAAGACTATGTTCTGATTAGAAGAATAAACTACATTTATTTTTGATTAAAGATATTTTAGAGAACGAAGACAAATTTTATTTGTGATTTTTTTCTTCTTCGCATGTAATCATAGCTATTAAAATAAAATGGTATATATTTTATGTAGAAGTTGTTGGGGTTTTGAAAGTATTAAATTTGTAGAAAATATTCGTAGAAATGTAATGAGGGAGACAAAACTCTCAATACAAGAGAAGATTTTTGCTAATTTTACAATTATACATTAGTTCTTTTTAAAAAAAAGTTTATAATATATTTAATTATCACTTTTCCATCATTTTTAAGGTTAAAGGATCTTATCATGGTTCTTGATTTTTATGGTTATTAATTTCAACTGATTTTTTTACATTTTTTCTTAGATATTAGTAAGAAAGGCAGTTATTATGAAAAATTGATATCAAATTGCAATTTGTGTAGAGTAATGCCAAAGAAAATGTTAAAAAGTCATTGGCATTTACCTTATATCTTATCAATATTTGGAGAATCACATTACTTGACCGTCTCTTGACCGAGTTTCAAAATTGCGAGGTCCATCGCCAATAGCTCTCTTGTTGCTTCTAGTGCGACGTTAAACCAATCTTCTTCGATTATTCATAAAAGTTAAAATTACTAAAAACAGCTATTTTTAAGAATAATACTGCTTTTTATCTAAGATACAATAGCAATTAATGAAATGATAAATATAGCATTAAAATGTAAGATATAATTTAAGATGATATAAATATAAATAAAAGATAAATGAATCCTTAATTTTTTTATTTCTTTACAATGTTTTTTTTTTAATTTTCTTACAATATTACAATTACTATTCTTACTTTTTCTCTTATCTACATACAACAAAACCAGATATTCAACTCTCATTTCAAATGCTTTTACTTTCTATCTATGTGATAAAAGGCAATAAAAATGTTTAATTATAAGAAAATTAGTAATAATAAATTGATAAGGCTACAATTAATAAACAAGTAAAGAAGAAAAACATTTTTTAATAATATTATCAATCTTATTTTATTTCTTATTATTATTTCTTTTTACTATTATATCACCTGTATGTGATAATAGCTCATCATGGTTATTGTTGTTGGCGATGTTCCTTTTTTATTATGTATGACATTAATGATGCTATATATCGTTAAGGCTAAATGGTGCTATATATCGTTAAAAGATAATAGAAAAAAGTAACAAATAATAATTACATGGAATAAAAATGAAACTTATAAACAATTTTCTCTTACTTTATTCCTGATTAATAATTTCACTTACTATTTTATCACTTATACATGATAAAAGCTCGTCTAGGGTATTGTTATGAGTGCTTTTAACTGTTATCTGTGATATAAAAGATGATAAAGTTATTGATATCAAATCGCGCAGGTAGTTTACAATAACAATAAAATGAAATTATGCACTTATTGAATAAATGGAAAGTTTATGAGTAATTTCCAGTTACGTAACTTCTTAGAAATAAATATGTTTTTAAACTCCTTTTGAAATTTTATATTTTAGAAGAAGCCATATGATTTGAGTAAAATCCAAATAATGTGGCTTCATACTACAATTAATAGCATTTTTAGTTCAGGATTATATTTATTATCGATATATTACAGCGCAAATTTATTTTAAGAAATTAATTCTACTAGATAGAAACTTATATTAAATTGAACTTTAGCAATGAAATTCAATATGCTTTAACTAAAAGAAGTGGAATCTTTTAATAATATAAGGTTTGGATTAAATAAGTTATATTTTGATAAAGGAAATTTTATTAACTCAAGAAAATATGTTTTCAAGAGTGAAAGGAAAATTTCAAATTAAACGTTAAATAGGAGAAAAGCTTATTACTGAAAGATAGTGGCGTATTTTTCGAACTTCATGGTATTAATGATTTTAAGGCTTAAACTCCGAAAAATATAATTAATTTTTCAAAAATAGTAACACTTTTGAAAAAATGTATGCTTGAACACGCGAGATAAATATATATTATAGCATAATATCTGGAGAGGAATTTATTTAAATTAAAAATTAATTAGCATAAAGCAAAATAGAGGTATGTTCAGACAAATTTCATTTTCTTTTGAAAGTTATAATTTTAAAGTTCTTTTAAAGTTTAACCGCCATAGTTATAAAAGGAAATATACTGATTGATGTGTAGTAATTTTGGAGGAAGTATTTTTATGCACATTTGAAAATGGTAAAAATTTTAAAATCTCCATTTTTCTTTATAAAAATAAATCTCGCTTATGTTATAAAATTAATTGATTTTCATTTTGGTATACTTGGTAAAATTATATTTAGAGCAATTGTATAATCTGGTAATTGAATATCAAATTTTGAGTTCGGGGAGCTATTTTGGGGGCAGGACTTAAAAAACTACTTCCAAGCAAGATAATGGAAGTTTATGTACATGAAATTTAAATGGATTTTAAATTAAACATAGTGAGTTTTGAGAATTCAAAGATGACAGATAACATCTTAATCAACTGATTTTGAATCCAAATATCTTGTGTTACTAGTAGTCATTCCTATTTTATAGACTTTGAGATGGGAATAATTTTTCCATGATAAAACTTGAGAACACCGTATCAGTGAAACGAATTTCAAACTATTTATTTCTTATAATGAACTTAGAATGCCTAAATTGCGTACAAAGCAATTTTTAAAGCCTTCAATGTTTATTATAAAGAAATACTGAATTATACGAAATAAATTTATTTTGGTTTGTTTAGATCGGTTTCATATTTAATGTCGATCTTTTAATTCGTTCATCGGCAGCTGACGATATCTCACTTGAATTGGGGTCTAACTCATAAACACATATGGCTGTATCAGTGTAGTGGTCATAGTCATGGACTTGCTATGTTTTCTTCAAGTTATGAGTTAAATCCTTGATACAAATAAAAACCAGTCATGTAGCGGGGCTCATACACATTAAATTTGAACGAGTTCCTAAGTCCTTCCGATGGCGATGTTAAGATATTTCGAGATGGAAGTGCCAGCTCAAGTGTCTTCCTCGTCATTTGAACGAAAAGAATTACGAGATATGGAGTCAATAGCTTCTCCGTGTGACGTTAATAAAATCATAATCACACGCTCATCAAATATTCATATATTTTCACGTAAAAATGATGTCTGATTTCCCTTGCAACTGATATTTTATGATGCACGATATTTTTTATTGGATTGGAACAGAGCCTAAAATTAACCACAGAATTGGGACAACTATCTTTCCACTCAAGACATGTTGCCATTCGGGTTTAAAATAAGATAGAGTCCAATCGATTACTCAATGTTTATTCACAGAGCCAAGGATGGACATACTTCATTTGCTAATGTACAGGTGTACTTTCTAGTATTCGAATTTCATTTTTTCCGAAACGGTATCTTAGCGCATCTGATAGACTAAACTTTCTTGAAATGTGATCGACAGAGTAAAATTTACAATTTACAAATTTTGTTACTTTTCATCCAGTCTATCATACAAAAGAACAGTTGCTCTCGAGAATATAATATAGAAGAATTTCTGTACGTTTAAGGTGTGTTTTCTGGAATATCTACATCAATATCAAATATATTATGTATTCAATGCCTGAGAGAGTTCTCAAACAAGTGTAGTTGCCCTCAATTCGTTAATAATCCACTTTATTCGGATATCTATTGTGCCTTCAAAACAACATGCTGAAGGATCTATATACGATAATGTATATAATACATATATATATTCTTCGTTGTGTAAAAAAATTCATAATAATTTCATGTATGTGATATAAATATATATTTATATTTAAAATTATTTTTATTTTATTAAATTCCATGAATATGGAACAAAAATTAAAGATATACTATTTTATATGTACTCCCTTTAAGTAAATATTCAAATAACTGAATAAACCCACACCATATTTTGCACGGCACTTAATTTACATGACTTCACTGTTACTGAAATATAAATGGAAGAAAAATATTTTAAGGAAATTGATTATTTTGAATAATTTTGTACTATGCTTGTGACGTTGGGCTATTCGTAGTTTTCTCTTCACTAAACTTGGGGACTTTAATTATGATTGATTGCACGAATTAAACAATTTCTTCCCAACCTAAATGAAACGTGATTAGTTAAATTAGAGGCAGGTTGAAATAAAGTGAAGTGCTGTAGATAGGAAAGTATATAAGAAAAGCGAGAATCACATGATAGATCTCGAATGTCACTAGCGTTGAGTATATGCATTAAAGGTGGTAGACGAGATCAAGAGTGGCTACGTGTGAGAGCGATTGTGACAAAGTCAAGAATCAAGTCAACTGCAATCGGTAAAGTTGTGGTAAGCTAACCTTAATTCGGTATTAGTGAAACGGGCAAATATGTATAGCGTATTACCTTGGAGAGCCGGTGTTCATTTGTCGTTATAATGCAAGTCTGTGGAATAAACATTGTGTGTGAGATTTGTCTAACGTCTTCTTGTAAAAGTTACTGACTTTTTAGTGTTAGTATATTTGGTTAAGTTATGGCACAAGAGGTGAATAGGAATACTACCACATGCTATTTATGAGTTAAATGAGTTACAATGTAGTGCTGTACACATCTTAAATGTCAGGATTCGTTGTTACTCCAAATACGAGGGTCATTCAATAAGTCCTTAAACATCCTAGAGATGACGCTTATGTAATGAAAAATTGTCTAAAATTAGTAAACATCATGACTCTCTAGACAGTTGTTTAAGTCCCAGTTACTCGCATTCGTGATCATGGCACCTTTTGCATTTCACAAATTCTTCGTCACATCCTTTCCCACCGATGAGCCCCCCCCTTCACATTTTTGGAAAATATTCACAGAAAGCAAACCAACATTTTGATTTTTATTTGATTCAAGCGCATAATAATGAATCCAGGAGGATGTTTGATGGTAACAAATCTACGCAAAATGACATCGACAACTTGAATCTGCCGCAATAAAATTTTGATTTGGCAGCAAATGATTGTCAAATCATAATTAACTTTTCAATCAATGTCAAGTTTATTTCTGCTCCAATTAACAGATGGCAAAACGCAAAAGTAACTTCATTTTATCTTAGTAATGTAATTGGTTCAAAAAGAATTTGAACTACGCACGTATATTATGTAATTGCAAGCCATTATTTAACCTCAACTTTTGGGAATCATTTCAACGTTTAAAGATTAGCAAGGTCCACTAAGGATTCTTTATTGATATTAACCCTGCGCAATCAAAGGAAAGGAGAATTTTTTAAAAATTTTTACATAATTTTGTTAATAGTTAATGCTTTTTATCCTTTTCGTATGGAAACCATTATTAATGTATTAGACCAGGATATTTTTAAATTGTGTTTATGTGTCTTCTTTTCAAATTTAATTTGTAAATGAAGCTGCTTTTATGTGTTTCTAAGAATTAACAAACCAAACCCCTTTTATTTTCATGTATTCTTCATCTCGTTTCTCAAGGTTATAATGAACATATTCTTGACTTTTAATTATCTTCTTCAGATTGATTCACACAGTTTGTAATTTAGTTAAACTTATATTTATATTTCGTATGAATTATGCACATCGTTTTACATGGTATCAATTTGCGTTTGTAAATCAGTGGCTGAAAATCCAGCGGTGTGCGATGAAGAAATGTATGGAAGTGTTTTCGTTTATGGAAAATTTAGGAGGAGACCAAGGAACAACAGTTTTCACTAGCACATGAAATAATTATCACATGAACTGTGCACCACATGAAGCAACAAAGTGTGAATGAGTATGTTTTGGCTCGATATACAAAGCTTATATTTATAAATTTGGACAGGGTATTAAAGATGAAGAACCCAATGTGTGAGTCGAAACACAACCACGAATTTGAGTTAGTAATATTACTCCTATAGCATTCACTACTTTTCTTCTCAAAGCTAGATTATTGCTTTTGACAGCATGAAATTTAACGTATTCAATAAAGTGAAAAGCGGTGAATTGTTTTGAACAATCGCTTTCTTTTTCGAGCCTTTGGAAATATTTTTTGAATATATATTAAAGATCTGAATATACTCATAAATGTGTCATTGATTTTAAGAGTGGGTGGCTGCTGCAGCCTAATATTCATGGTCGCAGGCTTGTAGCTGCGTTGTATTCGTCGAGTTCTAAGTTCGAGCCCCGATACCACGGAAAATTTGGGGTGTAGCGGTCCCGATGCACATTAAATATGGTCGAGGTCCCAAGTCCTTCCGTTAACGGGGAGTGTAAGTTTGGAGAGCGAGGTGTTATCTCAGGTATCATCCCCTTAACCTAATCGAGGCTCAGAATTACGAGATCAGTCATCAATAAGCCTTGTGTTGCTTCTCAGTGCTGCGTTAATAACCAATCACAATTCCGATAGCAAGAAAGGTGATAAGTGTTTTTTTGTTATTCTTTCTGAAAATGTGTGAGTTGAGTATATACATATATAGGAGGAAGGAGTATATATATATATATGTGTGTGTGAGAGAGAGAGAGAGTGTGTGTGTGTACAGAGAGGGAGAGAGAAAGAACGGATGGTAGACAAAATAGGTTGAGAATCTACATTATAATTCAGATGATGAGTACTTTTATTAATGAATGAGGGAGAATGAGAAATATTACTCCATGGTATGATAGCCAGATATGACCATGCTTGGCCATACAAGATAAAGCAATGATCTAGACGTGTGATATTTTCTTTAAAAAAGTTTAAAAATGGTTTCGAAGAAAGAGGGTCAAAATTAAAGAAGGATCAATAGGGTATCCCGGAGGCGTGTCACCTGTGTTTACCGAAGAAAATAAACCCATTGGAAAGAAAAAAAAATACTCGAGAACCTTGTGGTTAAAATGGCCCAAAAGAAATCAAGCGCCTGAGGTCCTACAACCTGGAGGAAACAGTCCCCTATTATAATCCTCAGGGGCTGAGTGCCTGTCTATACTCCCAAATACTTTGTAGCCATTTTAGTTGCCTCTTACGTCATCCACTATTCTTTCATACCTGATATCCACACTGGTGTTCATCTAGTATTGCAAGAGAATCAAGTTATTCTCTTGAAGTAATTTAGTATTTATTCAAAATTCTTAAGATAGGAGTATATATTTACGCACCGCGGAGAAAAATGCTTCTTTTCCCGTGTTCGATGCATTTCATCATTGCTTGAAGTTGATGAATGCCTCTATAATTAAAGAAGGTGTGCATGCGAACTTCTTCAATAGATCATCCTAATATTCTTCGTAAAAATAACGACCTATCGTGTTTTGAATGATGGTAGAGAATAAGTGTCACAAATATAGGCTACTCCATCTTCGAAATCAAAACAAAATTTAAATTTTCTTACTGTGCTATAATAAACAGAATGGCGCCTTTTCCGTATCAGCATTCAGAGCACATACACTTATTCCAGCGTAGGTTGGCTATTTCTGCACGAATATGCACGCCCATTACACAGCTCTGCATTTTAAAGGTATACTTCTCTGTTCTTTCTTCTGGAATATTTTGGGTAGTCTTTTATAGATTTCATATAGCTTAAATTGAATATGTAATTTTGTTTCTTTCTTGTAGAGACGATCTTTTTTTTATATATATATGCAGGATGATCAATAATGGTAATGGAAACTAGTATATGCTTACAAATTATTCTTCATATATATTTAAATGCAAAACTGTCATTTAAAATTTTTGTTTAATGATCCTTTGTACCGATTATTCACTTCTACGAATATTGTAAATGGCTTAAAAATAGAGAATGTTGTGTAACATGGGATATTCGAGAAACTTCTAATAACTAACATATGGGGGTTCTTTCTGCATTTGATTTCCGATCTTTCTGATTTTATAATCAAGTTTCCAATTTTTTTTCAAATCAATTGGAACATGATGATGCAAATTAAGTAAATTTTAAATTTTGATTGAATAGATATAATCAAGTCGTGTAAAAGTGACAGAGAATTGAATTGAGAGATAATAATTATACTGTAATGGGAAGGATGTTAGTGTGATGTGTGCGGACGTTTCTTGAGAATCTTGTTGATTTGTTGAGATTATTAATCAACGCTGACTGATTGATTGAATATTTGAAGGATGCACTCGCATCGTATTCCGGTAAGGGTATTCTTTGATATATTATAGAAGTTGTTAGACCTGGTGGATAAAGACTTGGTATCGATTTGAGATCATCTCCCTTTTCAATGATTAATAAACTACATTCTGAAATATAATTGATTATCTTATCTTCTTCGTGTGTACTTGAATTTAAGTTGAAAGGAAGGTTTTATGTTTTGAGAAACATTTAAAATAACAGACGATGACTATAATACAAGAGTAGTTCAAAAAATTACTTACATTTGATAACAGAGGACATGATTTAGGAAAATTGTAGTTGCGATCTGTTAAACGGAGCTAAAAAATTTCATTGATTCATAACTTTGTTTTGATTTGGAAGTTATTTGTTACCAAATCAAAAATTGATTGCTGTCGCGTCGAGTTGTCACCGTCGATGATAAATAGATTCACCATTATACTACGAAGTCAAGCAAAAATCCAAACATTAAGTTGCTTCCGGTGAATCTGCTCCAAAGAAGACGAGGATGGTCTCATCGGTGGGGAAAGTCATAACGAAGAATTTTTGAGGTGCTAAAGGCGCTATGATCACGAATATGAGTAATTGAGATTTAGACCGTTGTCTAGTGAGTTATGATGCTAACTAAAAACAGATCATTTAAATACTTTAAACATGGAATTTCCATGGATTTTTGGACAGGTTAAAGTCACAGTTGTATTGATTACGTCATTATTTTATGTTTTTGTAAGTTAACGTTGTAAAGACGTAAAATAACAATTTTTATTTAATTTGAGAATTTTTATATTTATCCTTTTTTGTAGCAGTTTATATCAATAAATATTGCAACAATATAAAGGATTTCACCCATTTATGGAAAAAGAATAAACAATAATGTTAGTGGAAACCCAGATACACTGAAAAAAATTTAATTATTTATTTTTAAAGGCAAAATTGTGATTCGAAATTTTTGTTTAATTTTCCATTGTTTCAAAGATTCTTATATCTGAATATGATATTTGCTCTAGGAACAGAAGTAGAATAGATTTAGCATATAATTTTCAAAAACTTAAAATAATAATTTTTATTTCAAATAAGAATGTTTGAATTCTAAGATTTTTATTGATTTGGAAACCATTATTTACGGATTTACAAATTTTACATATCGTATGTTATTTTTTTATGTTTGAAATTACTGTACAACAGATGAGAATAAGAACCTTTACATATTCCACAAACGTAGAATAAAACATGCATATATATATATATATATATATATATATATATATATATATATATATAAATAGCATGTTTTATGCTATTTTTGGCGACTTCTGTATCGAAATGGTACAATATAAAAACAGTTTCTCACTAATAAGGATAATATGTCACGTTTAAATAATGCTTCAAAGGGATCATTGCCAATATTGTCTTTCTGTATGAAATTGTTTCTCAAGTTATTTTACCGTTGTATTGATTAATGTAACAGAAACTGTGAATAAATTTTTCAGAATAGAATAATGCTCTATCATAAATACCAAATTATGATTATAATAATTGATACAGAGATAATATATTTCCCATACGTTAATAGTTTCCGTTTACATTTATTTTTTCCTGTATAAAATATGATACAAATTTTGTGTCCTTCGCTATAATGTATAACTCCATTCGCTATATTGTAGGATCCATTCTTCCATTTATTGAGCGTAATGTTAATCCTATAGAATTCTTACTATCGTTCTCAAATCCTTATTATTTTATAAATTTGAATGAAATAGAAGGCATCCGAAAGAGCAAAAAAAATAAAGGTTTCTGCAGAATTACATTTCTTGTCCAACTTTTTAAAAAATTTCACCACTATTTTAATAATTCTTTTGTGGGTTTTCAGGGTTTTAAAAATATCCTAAGATGTTTTCAAAATGTTTAGGTAAAATTTGTTCCACAGAAATCTTCATAATTATTTGCTTTTTCAGATGCACTGTTTTGTGATCACATATTACATTAAATAAGATTTGAGAACGGTAGTAGAAATTCCATAGGATTAACACTAAGCTCACGAAATCAAAATGGCCGGTAAACGGAAGACTTTATAATTACGTTGTAGAGTGGCAATGTTATAGCACATTAATTCTCAATAACTTCTTTTCATCAAATAGTTTTGAGTATTGTGATATATTCACGTTTTAAAAGCAATCGATTTAAACTTAATGTGATACTTTTTTTCAATATTCTTTATTAAGCTATATATTTCTTAAATTTTTAAAGTTTTTACAAAGAAATAAAATTATGCTTTTGGCAACACCAGATCATATATTTGTTTTTAGAAACTTTACTGGCAACGAACAAAAAAATAGAATTGAGACTGGTTTCAAGATGTAAAAATGGACGTTAAAAAATTGTGCGTGTGAAAATTGTGTATATGACTTATGTTTGAAAAGATGTGCTCAAATAAATGTGATATCCTAAAAACAAGTCATCTTCATTAATAATCTACAATACAGTACAGTGTTTAACATTAAAAACAGTTTCAAGTACTCCTTCTATATCCAATTTGTAAAAATTATTTATCTGTAATTTATATGTTTTTAATGTTTATATTCATGTAATATTTGCTAAAAATTTTCGTTTTGTATCGATACTGATCTTCATAATTGAAATCTTTATTTTGAGTTCAGTTCCTTGTGGAATATGTTTAAAAAGAAAATAATTTTTGTAATTCATATTACCGGTACGAAGTGTTTTGATGATTCAAAATAAAAGGAGATTTTGGAACACTTTTGTGTGAACGAAAATATAATATTTCGGTTGTTCCAATATTGTAACTTTAAGTGGTTGCTATGCTACTTTGATAACATAACATTAATTATCGAAAGTAGGCAGTAGAAAATTTTTCAAATGCTGACAGTTGTACGTGAACTACAGTAACAGCCAATGATAAATTTGATTGTAATATTGAAAGTTTAAGACGGTTTTTTTGTAATTATTTCATCTCTTTGAGGTATCTTTGTAACATATTGTGTGTTTAAGTAGCTGTGTTAAAAACGGTTGTTTATATGATCCTGTAATGGATTGGAGTTGATAACTTCAATGTCAATTTTCACATCAATTGTCCTGTTAACTGTTGAGCCAGGGCTCTTTAATGATGATGGATAATAATTTTGGGCTATAATTCCAAGGGCTGTTATGGGAAAACATCCTTTCAGAGCTGCTCCTTTACCCCTTGAAAGTCTTCAAATTACCACCAGTTACACGTAAACTGTAATTAATGAGCTACTAATAAAGCTGACTGTAATATTAATAGTTTAAAGACAATTTTTTTCAACCATCTTTGACTTATTTTAAAAACATATTATGAGAAATAGCTATGTAAAAAACCAGTCTGTTTTCAATACTAAGTCAATGGATTGGAGTTGGTAAATTCAAATACCTATTTTCAAATCAATCTTATTATAAACTGTCGAGTCTTTCTTTAACCCTTTGACAGTTAGGAGAATTCAACAGTTTATGCTCTCTTAATACGCACAGTGCTATGATCAAACGATCAGCCGTTTCCCCCCGAGTTGCTGCTGAAAATGTCACCCTTTTCTGACTGTGATGCAGATGGCTCACTCGCTTTAAAAAATAAAGAATAATTTACATTACGTCGATATGTGTTATATTTACAACAATTGTAATAGGCACTTTTAAGCAATTCAGTAAATGAAAATTGTTGTAAATACTATTTAATAAAATATTAAAAAAACACAATAAACACACACAGTCTTAAGCGTTATGTAACATTTCATTGTTATGTAAGCATTTCATTACCTAAAACTTCATTTGAGTGTGATACATTGTAAAACATAGAAATATTCATCCTATATATATCACCATGAAACTTATATCTAGCTTTTGCTTTTGAGTCGCTTCTATAACAACATCTCGCCAAATTGTACAAAAAAAAATTACTAAATCAACAACAACTGATTGGTAAAATTTTCTCTGATTATGCAAAAACTATATCCGCACTGCCATCTGTATGCTATCAAACAAACTAAATTTTGTCAACAGTTATCTTTTGGAACTCGAACAACGAAGGATAATACACGCGGACGAATTCAGTTCGTCAATGCGAATTAGGGAAAAGTTTTGCTTTGCGAGTAGAGCTCACTTACAACCATTTGAATAGAAATCATTCAGACGAACTGTGCCCGTCTGAAGTATTTTAACATAATGCGTGCAAACAAACTGAGCTCGTATGCGCACATTATGATATGATATTCGAATGCGAGCTGGGCTCGTTCATAACCATCAAAGGGTTAAAATATATAAGCTTTGAAAACACTTTAGGTACATGATAACTCCCTGGAAAGTCCAATCTCTTTACTGATGGATAACAAGTTTTGGTCTCATAATTGCAATGGCTATAAGGCAGCTAGATCTACCGCGTATTTAATCTGTATATTCTTAAAGCACTGCCATTTATGAGAAGAATGAAGTTGTGCTATAATAAAATGTTATTATTTCTTTTCTTTAATGTTATAAAGGCAGCAATCGTGGGGTGCTCCTTTCTATAATAATTTAAAAGTTATGAAGGGGACACAACACTGTAAAAAAGGACAAAAATATTCAAAATACCTTTATTACATCATTTTACTTGTATATTTTTCTAAATATTTGAATAAAAATTCCAAGCTCTGGTTAAAAGTTTTAGAGTTATTTAAGTTTTCTTCAACTGTGAGGTAAATTATATTTTTGACCTTTAAAACTTTAAGCCGCATTTTCTCAGCATTTTTTTATTTTTCATGATGAACATGTACTTAAAGTGCTAAGGCACGTTTTGTAATCAGTATAAAGAATTGAAATATTTCTGGTTGTTTTGCATAATACCTTTGATTATTTTGTGTATGGGATTAGGATTTAGATAAATAGTTATTTTTTTAAGGAAAAAATCCACAAAATTCGATGTAGCTCCTTTTTATTGCTCTTGGACGTAGAAAAATAAACTTTGGAAAACTTTAAATAACTTTAGTTAAACTAAGTACATGCGCAGGTTTGTGAGAAACACTTCTAAAAATTTGAGGCGAAAAATTAAAAATATTAGAATTTGTATAAACAGTTGTAAATTTAAAATATTGGAATACCTTGAAATAAATTTAAATTTTAAATAAATGCTTGCTTGAAAACTAAGATTTTCTGAAATGCTTATTTTATTTGTGTTCAAATATATTAAATAATAATTTTTTATTAAAAATATAAAATATGAGGCTATTAAATAATGAGATTGACGCTGTAAAATATTTTATTTCGATGTCATACATATTCACCAATTATCACCTTCAATATGTACCCCTCCTCTTTCCCTACAAAGCTAAATGCGAATCTTGCATTTTTAGAATCAATGTTGGGAGTCTTCTGTCACCTCCTCCAGGACGCTTTCTCTTTCACAGCTTCAAAGGACTCAAATCTTGATTCTTTTTATTTAGGTTCCACCTTAGGGAAACAGATGGAATTCGCCTGGAGCAAGATCTGGCGAATAAGGAGGATTGTCTAACACGCTTGGCTAGAAACTTTTTGGCAGACAATGTGGAATGCGCCGGCATAATCTTTTGGTGGAAACGCTTGCCGTAAGGATTTGTTACCAATATCTACGATCTCAACAATCACGTAAATATTTCACCGATGGTGAAATCGAACCAGATTACCGAAATTTTCTATATTTTCAACCGATTTTGATATGGGAGGACGACCTGGGCATGAATCATCTTCAACGTCTTCTCGGCCAACTTGAAAACGCATAAACAACTCAAAAACACGTGCCTGTGAAAAATAGTCATCGCCATACATTTCTTTTAATAAATTATATGTTTCAGTAGCGGTTTTTGAAGTTGCGTCAGAAGTTTCACAATAATCAGTTGCTAGTTTATCATTTTTTTTTTTATGTCGAAACAAAAAATAACTCTAATGCGAACGATGGCCACCGTTATTCAGATTTGCTTACAAAAATAGAAGGCACTGCATTCGAAAAAGAAGGATTTGCGTTAAACAGCTGCCAATCGCTGGAGTCTGACGCTTGCGTACCACCTTAGTAACAGCGCCAATCTTGTTATTTTATAGCCAAACTTTGAGAACCTATGGATGTTTCAAAAGCTGTCACGTTCCTTATGTAGTTTTTATGTCCAAAAGTTAAAAAATTCCCCCTGCTCGTAGGATATTGTGTCCGTTTACTGTTTCCAGAAATAATCTATGTGTGTTAGGTTTTGTTCAATTAATTTTTCCAGTGATTCTGCACTAGTACTAAATCATACATTTTTTCATTTCTAGATTGTTAATTGTTTCCATTTCAACATGAAATCATTTCTTATAATGATGCCACAACCAATGCAATTTAAAGGAATAATTTCTACAACTTTAACACTAAGTTTACCATGAATTGGTATATACCTATTTCTACCAAAAGGGTCAAAATAACCCCTTTCGGTATTCAGTTAGAAAGAAATATGTAAATTGACGTATCTTTTTCGAGGTTAAAGTCGAACAAACTAACTTCAATTAAACTACATCAGATATAATAATTAGTTTTTATTATTCTTTTTGGAATTTGAAATTTTTTTCCCACAAACGTAGTTTTTGCAACTGCCACAGGTAACTTGCGCTTTATTTTTATTGCAAAGGGCTATTCGGCATTTTTTGTCTTGATCTAGAACTCTCAACTGCATCCACCGACAGCTCGTTCGAATTTTCTGATTTCGATGAATCTTTGAATACAGCAGCAAGTTCATCCGCCAGCTGGAACAAATAATCTTTTCTAGATATATTTACACAAGTGTTTTCTTTATATAATATCCAGGAATTGATAACAGCCAAATCTAGGGTATTGAAAATGACTTGCAGAAGTTATCTTTGAGAGGACGACTTTACGGTATTTTCGAGCCATTTGGTCTGTCGTGTCAATGCCGTACTTGGTATTATTATAATATGCTAATGATTCGGGTAATTTCCCTCCTCGTGTTTGTTAATTTTGATGGAATTGTACTTAGAACAAAGAAAGAGGACTTTTTTTAGTTCATCAATTTTAGTCTCAACAATATTTATTCGAATGGTCAAAATGACTCCTTCGGTAGGAGTAGGTACACTACACTAAACTCTTCTTTTTATACGTTTTTGAAATAACATGGTTCACCAATATACTTCTTTACACGAATTTTTTGTTCTAACACGAATCTTACTCACCCCCATTTTTTTTTAAAAAATTCTAATTTTGACTATTTAATCAGAGGATGGTCGTTTTACGCAAACGTATGTGTGAGAGGCTTGGTCTACTTCATGTTTTATTTACTTTATTGTGCGTAGAATACCCGAATTTTAAAATGTCTTTTTCTTTTATTTCATTATATTTCAACTTGAACATAGCTTTTCGGCTTCCAGCCAAACTAGAGATCCATCACGTCACTGTTTCGACCAATTTCATTCGCTTAATTTAAAACATTAAGTGTTTTAACATATTATTAACTTGAAATATGTCCTTAAAATCACAATTTCTGTCATGTGTATTTTTTTTTACAAATTTCTTTGCATTTTTTTCATTTCGATAATTCAAGTCGGTAATGACAAAGTCGAAGATGAGGTTGAGCTATTAAAGGCTGAATTAATTCGCGAGGGCTTGAAATTTGCTACAGATATGGAACATTTTCTTAAGATTCTGACATGGAGCGTGCATTAAAATGTAACGTAATCTTAAGTTTCGCGTAGCAGGATATCAAAAATTATATAAGCAAAATGAGACCCCCCCCCTCGAAAAAAAAACCAGTCGCTTATAACACACTTGCAACAACAAAAAAAACATGCAGAGGCCGTTAATAACGGACGAAATTCTTCATTTGAATCAAAGCTGATGGTTGTTCTAGACCAGGGGTCGCCAAACTTTTTTGATCATCGCCCCCTATATAATTTTTCGAAATCTCCATAGACCCCCACAAAGATAATTTTCAGGTAATTAAAATAAAACTATATATTAGTCTAAATATTTAATAAATCAGAAACAGTAAGTAAAGTAGCTACAGATTTTTTACTTCTTAATGAGATGAGTGTGCCTGGTGTTTCTTGGCAAGGTTCGCTATATTGGGTTCGAAATTAGTCAATTTTAACCGTAATCCCCTCGAAGCTCCACATTTAATTTATTTCTGTTTTTAGTTAAAATTGAATTAACGTGACTGAAACCGGCTTCAACCATATACGAACTTGGAAACGCCAGCATAAATGGCTGAGCCATTTCGTAAAGTTTCACATATTTTTGGTCACAAGGTCGTAAAGTTTCGTAAAGTTTCACAAACTGGTCACAAGGTCAAGTTGTGACGTCACGGTATACATACGAAAACACATAAGGAAAAAAGGGGCAGATTGTTTTCTGATTTATTATTTTATTTTCTATAAAGAATATAATATTAAGTCAATTATAAAAATATTTTAAATTTTTACGTACGTAGTTAGGTATGTGTGATTTGCGTATTAAGAACTGTTTTTCCTTCGAGTCCCAATAGACCCCCATTCGACCCCTTGGGTCAGATAGACCCCTACTGTTGTTAAATAGACCACTTTGGCGACACCTGTTCTAGACATATCTGATACATCTACTGATGATAGGATTTTTGATACAGTTTGTAATAAACGTGCATGCTTGTTATCAAGTAGCGATGAATAGTTATTAGTTGTTTTATTCTTAATTTCAATTTGAATTTTTATATGTTGTATGTACCAATAGACTGTATTTTCATTTAACACTAATTTACCACCCAAAGGGTGGCAAATTATTTTAGTTGAATCAATTTTGTCCTACCAGATTACTTTTCAATTTTTTATCGTTTGCTTGAATTTTAATTACATTTAGCTTAAATGTATTCAATTTAATAATTAATCGTTTTCTTTACTTTTAATATCGGAAAAGTATACTATTGTCCATATATTGGTATTCCATCCTTTACTTTCATTCTTATATTTAATTTACTATTTGAATAATATTTATGAAATGCACATCTTGGATAGCTAAATTTGTTCCTTGTAAAACTTTGCATATAATTTTAAATTTTTCTTTTCCTTTCTAATTTTTTTTGTAACAAAAATAAATTGTTTTTGTTTGACAAATATGTAATATGAATTTTATTATTAATTTTTGCACGGTTTTCAAGGCAAATATTCAGAGAATTTTCATCTTTTACGTTTTTTTTAAAGTTGAGGGCATATCCAAAAATTATTATATATAGCAAGTATTTTTACACGAATTTTTTTGCATGGTTTTCTAAGGAACGTATCTACCGTGTAAAAAAAGTGGTGTGTATATACATTCCGTCGAAGATAAAAAAAAAAAAAAAAAGATAAGATTTGTTATTATATGTCTTATAAACGTAAGTAACAATTAATTTAAATATTCTGATAAAATATGACAATAATTTTCTTGAAAAAAATTAACGAAAAGTTTTCTCGAAGGAGTCAGAATGTCCCTTGCTAAACCTAGTGTTGAAAAATTCAATTCAAATTATAAATATGCGAAGTTATAGTCTATTAGATATGTTACGTACTTAATTTCTTGTAAAATTCTCGATTTAGAATACTTCTTGAATCACAGAAACCGTAATTGAATATTAATTTAAATCGATCAGCAGCTAGTTCTGTAGTCATGTACACGACTTCCAAGTCTGGCAATGTTCCAATTGAGTTCCGAATTCAAGTCAGTTCCGTCTAAGAGCCATTGAGCGGAATGATTGGAATTGCTCCATATTAAAAGGAGTAGAACGTCTAAATTTCGAAGAAGTTCGAGGTTATAGGTGTCAAGTGCTAACCTCTACGAAGTTCACCGTATCTTTGTAAATATGTATCATTTAACTGTAATCGTAACTAACCAATGCAAATAATAATCGTAACTAATCACTTTGAGTCATATATTTTGAAACTACATTGATTAGCAATTACAAAGTTATGGAAATATTATAAATGCCACTAAATAGTCTCCCAATGTATGTTTAAGAATTATTTTCAAAAATCAACATCACATCATTTCAATGCACACAGAAAGTTAATAAATAGAAGTTTAATGTAATATCTTCGATTACAGGCTTACAGTTTCATATGATAATTCCTAAACAATAATATAATATTGTATTAAATAAAGAGGCTGGCGCTGCTACAGAAGAAATACGCATGAGCTAAACGCCAACGATAGACAGCTGTTTAGCTTGTAGCCTTCCCTTTCGAATGCAGTGCCTCTTGCTTCTGTAAGCAAATCCGTATAACCATAGCCTTCGTTGGCATTAGGGTTATAGTTTTGTTTTGCAGGAAAAATGATTAGTGAGCTACGAATTGTTATGAAATTTCACATTAAACTTGGAAAAGTCACTACTGAAAAAAGTGTTCGGCTATGAAAGTTTATCTTGTGAAAGTGATTTTGAAGACGTGGAAGATTATTTACACTCAGGTCGTGCTCCCACCTTAAAAACGGATGACAATATCGAAAAAATAGGTTTACTATTTCTATCTGACCGTCGGTTAGTTTTTTCAGAGGAATTAGGAAATGATAAAAAATCTATACGTCAAATTTTTCACAATATATTTTACCGGTTCTATCCATATTGCCTGCCAATAGACTTCTAGTCAAGTACAGCATCCCAGTATTAGGATATTCGCCTTCTTCACCGCATCTTAATCCATGAGACTTCTTTCTGAGGTGAAATCTGCATTAAAAGAAACAAAATTCGTGTCGTTGAAGCTGTGAAACAGAAAGCGGCACTCGTCCTGAAGGAGATGAAAGAAGTAGATTGTCAGTACTGTTCCGAATGTTGGGAAGATTCTCATGGGGCATTATATGGATAGACGAGGATTGTATATTGAAGGTGATAATAAGTACATTTATATGATATCAAAATAAAATGTTTAATAGCGTCGTTCTCATTTTCTTAACAGTATCCTGGCATATACACATTATGCTATTTAGGTTCTCAATTGTTAGTTTAGTACGAGTTAGTGAAATACGGGAGAAACGTAAAGTTTTTACTGTTACTAAAATAATCGAGATAGGAACTTAAATTTCATTTGTTATTCTTAAGATTTTCTACGTAGTCACCATCCAGGGTTACACTTTTTTTTCCAACGTTTCTTGACTTCTCGAATGCCGGCCGTAATTATAAAACTCAGCACACTGTGTCGAATGTCATTGCGCCACCTCTTGAATAACGTCATTTGTGTTGTCAAATTACAGACCCTTCAATAGTTTTTTGAGATCTGAAAATCAAACTTTGCTTGTGGCGAGATCAGGAGAATACAGTCGCACTACAATCACCACAAGGGCTATTGTTGAAGGACTTCGTAATTTTGAAACTCGATTAAGTGAAGAGGGTGATACCTAGATTGGAAACTTCTTCTCCTTACTTCTAACCGTGACAATGCGAGACTTTGAGCCTCGACAGATTTAACGTGTACTAGACTACACGGTTGGTCTTTAGTGACATCATGGCGTGAACTCGCGACACGACGAAAACCACTGACTGCGAGTCCGTAAACATATTAAGGACAAACGTTTAGTTAAAAAAGCTATAAAACCCTCTCTAAACTGCATCTGTCAGATATTTTTCACAATGATAAAATATTTCCCTAATGTCTAATCTGTAACATTTGCCATGAGTGAACTCAAAGAATGAAATTACTTCAAAAATAATAAAACGAAAATCCTTTTAGAAATTGAAATTGTTCCAATTAATCAACTAACTCAATATTTTTTTTTATCTAATATTACATAAATGCAGTAAATGAAATTATAAAAATCTAAGAGGATTGTGGGAAAATAAAAAAAATTGCCTTTAGTATTAAAATTTATTTTTCTACGGTGTGTTATATTTTAAAGCATAAAATTTAAAGCATACATGAGATTTTCAAAATTAAATCATCACTGCATCTGAATTGTTTATAAAATACTTTTATTACACTGGAAATATTGAAAGATACGTATTACTTTCTAAAAACATAGAATTATACCTATGTATAATTGTATCTGTAGGTTAAGGGAATAGAATGTATTCTGAAATTCTACAGGAGAGCAGCCTGTGAATATCATTTCTATTGTTACCTTATAAACTTGCTCGTTAATAAATATTTTTCAATGCTACTAACTTTTAAATTATAGAATACCTTTTCGAAACCTTACTTCTTTAGAAATTTTACTGACTGTTCTTTAAAACAAAAATAGTTAGTAAAACCCTTTACTGACTATTAAGAGTATTTTCATTTCAGTACATCTTTAAATTGTAGAGAAATTTTGGTTAGATGTGTATAAAAAACAATAAAGATCACAGAATTCGCGAACTTTAAGCAATTTAGTACGATAAAATATTTACCTGGTTACAGATCTCTAACCCTAATTCTATAAATATTTCTTCCTAATTATTATCTATACCTAATAATATAAAATGAAAATTAGTCAGTCTCTTCTAATTTATCAAATAAAGGGTATCTGTTTTTGTGCAGCTGGATTGGGTGATAATAATATTAATTTCTCTTTATTAAAATTGAATATTTTTTAAAGGAAATAAAGAAAAACATAAAAGATTTGCATTGGAAAAAGGTTCCTTTAAATAAAATGAAAAAAAAAAACTAATGTATTTTTAGTTTATGGATTTAAGTCACGGTAATTTTATAGTTTTAAAAACAGAAAAGTGTGATAGTTCTGTTTACGGCTTGGCATATTTAAATTAATCTTGATGTATTTTCAAGTGACTTAGTTCTCGATATCATGACAGTTATGAAAATAAAAATAAAACCAAACAAAAAAAAACTGTTCGATGCAAAGTTTTGCAAATATTAGATTAATCCAACTAACAAGTGAACTTACAAACAAGTAAAAGACAATATGATAATAAAATTTAAAAAAATTGGTCTAGTTTTTCATTCATTAACTCACTCACTCACTTATTCACTCTCTCACGAATATATTCTCTCAATCACTCATTCATTAAATCCCTTTCACTCAGTCACTTGTGTAATAACTCATTCATTCACTCCCAATGAATTATCTCATACTTTCACTCATTCATTGATTCATTCATTGTCACTCATGTATTAACGCATTCATTCATTTACACACTCCCTCACTGACTTATTATTTATTTTGACCGCAAAAGATATTGAGAAAACACAATTTTTTTTTTTAAAAAAAAAGTCATGGGGTGATTGTCTATGTTGTTAACTAAAACGATAACTCCTTGGGTAGCTTAAAAATTTTAAAAAAATATTTCATGCAAAGTCTTACAAAGAAAACTTTCGTCACCAGAAATGCTATATTTTTTTTTTAAAAAAAAAATTATTAAATTTTCATTTAAATTTTAGAATTAAATTAAATGGTAAAATATTTAAATGAACGATAATTTTCTTTATATATGTATATATATATATATATATATATATATATATATATATTAAAAAAATTGATCTATTGATTTTTAAAATGAATATATTTACTTGAATACACACACATTAATTTTTTTTTAAAATGTAAAGCAAACGATAAATTATTAAATTGAATGTAAGCTACATTTAAATGTAAAATAATATTAACAAAAAAGAAAATTTAACTATTGCTGCCGTAAAAAATTTATTTTTATATGTGTTTCATTACAATCTAATAAAAAACTTAAGAGAAATTCAATATGACATATTTTTGAAAATTACGTTCAATACTCGCAAAAGAAGGCATCAAATATATTTCTCGTATACAAAAATTATTTACGCTTAGGTGGTGAACAAAATATCTTCCATGAAAAGTTTTGCAAAGAGAAGAATTAACCACCAATGAGCTAAATATTTTTAAAATAATTATTCAATTAATAGTTACAGTTGAAGCTAATAGTAAAATATTGATGTGGACCATAAGTTTTCTCTGACATAATAAAATTAATACAAATGATAAATTACTAAATTGAATATATATTAATTTAAAGGAGAAATTAAAATTAAATCCAATAAATAAAATTTAGGAGAAATTTGTTGTGATATTTACAGTAAACATACACTCTAAAAATCTTTTCGACCAAACCACCACTCATGAAAGGCAGCAACCCAATTGATCGGCTGAAATGTTACCCTCAACCCTGCTCTTCTTTTCAGTAAACTTAACAAAAATTCAAGATAAAAAACAAGGTTTTAAAAACACCGTTTTTACATGGTGGCAAAGTTTATTAAAAATTATTTAAATATTAGTTAGAACTTTGTAAAAACCTCATATCTCTCTCGTCTTTAAGATCACTCTCTCTGCGAAATTCAATTTATCTCCCATAGATGGCGGCAGGTTATTACACAAATTACGTTTCTAAAAAAATTATTGAAATATTAGTTAAAACTTGTCGCAAATGTCTAACTATTGCATTGTTAGGCAAATAAGAAAGATTACCAAAGTTCCAGAGCTTTAGCTTAATGTGAAATTGGTTAAATTAACGATCGAAAATTTGATGACACACACATAGTAACACACCAAGTGAAATTCAGAAAAACGTTTTAAAAACTCAATAATCACTATGAATTTTCTCAATCACAACTCGGAATTATAATTTAAACTTTTCATTTTTCTTACAAATTTAACATGAAACTTTAAATATAAATTACTCTGAATCCAAATAATCACTAAGCAAAACTCAGTTCTGGGCTGGAAAACGCCAATGTAAAATTTTAAAAAGTGAGCCCTCTGATGTGGAGATTAAGGGCCGAAAGGCTCAGGTACTCCATCTTGTCATCCATATTTTTGAAAATTGAGTTCATAATTGTTGATACCAGGAATCAAACATGTATTCAAATACTTTTACGATGAAGTTATGAAAAGTGGTCAGCTACAACATATTGTAAATAACTAAAATATTATTTTCGTTCGCGGCCTACAAAATAAAAAGTGCCAGATTCACATATGAATCCTCAAGCTTTATTTTTCTACTTCGCCCTGTCAGACTAGTTACTACCCAGAACGTACCTTTTTGTTTACATACCAGTCGCAAGTCTGTTTAGTAAGTGAAATTGAACCTATCGCATAATAATAATTTTTGTTATTGAAAAGAATTTTGCCCATTAGTGTATGCTTTCGCTCGGTTTTCAAAATAATGATATATATATATGAATGCAAGGTCTGGCTATTAAATAAAGAGACTAACTCTATAAACTATTTTGGTTTGATATATATATTCATGGGACATTGATTTATAGGTTAGATTTGATTTGACAATTATTTATTGCCTAATTTAAATTTATTGCTGCCGTCTTGTATTGTTAAGTATTTATAGCCATTGAGGCTTATATTCATTATTATATAAGGTGGGATAGTTACATAATGAGAGTGATGCAATAAAACATTTTATTTTGATATCATATATAACACATGGATCAATACGTCCCGAGACTAACATTGAAAACAACATTTTTTTTGCAAAATTTTTTTTTATTCATCAACATAACACCTTTTGTTAATCACCTTTTAGGGTGATACAATCGTTCCAACGCTTTTCCAAATCTTTTTTTTTTTTTCCCGCAAGAAATCTTTTTTGTTGCGAGTAAATAGCGATAAACAGCTTTCTGAATCATCGACTCGTTGCTGTTTTTGTTCCATCGAAAGCAATCGCGGCACCCACTTGGAAAAAACCTTTTTCACTTCATTTCAAAAAACCTTTTTCAGTAAATACACTTCCATATGATATCTGTGTCATCTCAGCAACCTCTCGGAGCTTCACTTTACGATCTTTCATTATAATTTTTGTCACTTCACTCACATTTTCCGGTGTAACGGCTTCCACAGGTCTACCCGAGCGTTCCGCGTCATTTGTGTCGGTACGACCACGTTTAAACTCGGCAAACCACCGACAAATCGTTGCTTTTGATGGACAAGAGTCCGGGTAACATTTTTCAATCCATTGTTTCGCTTGCACGGTGTTTTTACCCATTAAAAAACAATGTTTTATCAGAACACGAAACTCGGTTTTTTCCATTTTTTAAACAAACTACAAAACGACTTTACTCCAACCTCGATA
>BMAW01126044.1:125118-137580 GCA_019974015.1 Nephila pilipes
AACTACAAAACGACTTTACTCCAACCTCGATAACTCAGCTGTTTCTGTTCCGATCGACTTAAATTTTGACACGTTTCAAGCAAAGGTTAGTACTCTAGAAAGACCTGGTTACTGGTTTACTACGAGCGTCATCTCTGGGTTTGTCTCGGGAGTTATTGATCCATGTGTTATTCACTTATTATCACCTTCAATATACACGTTTCCTCTAACCCTACAACGCTGCATGCGAAACTTCCATTGTTTGAAACAGTACTGGAAGTCTTCCGTCAGATCTTTCAGAACACGTTTAGCTTTTTCACAGCTTCAACGGATTCAAATAATATTACTAAATGCAGATTTCACCTTAGGAAACATATAGAAGTCGTATGGTGTAAGATCCGGCGAATAAGGCGGGTGGTCTAATACTGAGATGCTATTACTTGGTTAGAATCCTCTTGACTGACAATGTGGAATGCGCCAACGCACTGTCTTGGTGGAAAAATTTGCCGAAAGGATTCTTTGTCAATTCCTACTGTCTCAGACACCACACAAATATTTAACTGATGGTCAGATCAAACAATATTACATATTTTTTCGATATTGTCATCCTCGTTTGAAGTGGGAAGACGACCCGGGCGTAAATCATCTTCAACACTTTTTCGACTGGCTTGAAAACACTTAAACCTTTCAAAAACACGAACGCAAGAAAAACATTCGTTGTCATACACTTCTTTCAGAAAATTATAAGTTTCAGTAGCGTTTTTTCCGAGTATTATGTAAAAATTTCACAACAATTCTTTGCTCTATTGTTGCACTTATAATTTTTTTTCCCGAAAAACAAAAATACTAGTCTAATACGAACGAAGAATACGGTACATGGATTTGTTTTCAGAAACGAGACACTACATTTGAAGAGAAGGCTTCACGTTAAACAGATGTCACTGGTATTTGGAGCAAGCTTATTTCTTCTGTAGAAGCATTAATCTTATTATTTAATTGCCACATCTCATAATCGAGATTCTGAAGCAAATACAGTCTGTGGTAGGCGATTGTTCATGGTCTCATATTCGCTGTTGGAGTACTTCCCGAGGAGTATATGGCTCGAGTTCTGATTCCAATAAAGAACTAACATGGAGATGGACGGATACACGTCAAATTAGACATGGCATCGAGTCTTGGAGTGGGCATGAGGAGGAGATTGAGGAGTGGGATACCAACTGAAGTGCCGTCCTCGTCGATTGGCCATGCCTCAATTTATGAGGTCGTTCGCGAACATCCCTCGCGTTGCTTCTCAAAGCAATGTTAACACCAATTCTGAGGATAAATCTTTTAAACATTCAAATATCATATTTGTATAATCAAATTCAATAATTTATGTTTAATCTAATCAACACAAATATAATTTGGTCAAACCACCATTGCGAATTCCCTTTTTTATTCAATTAAGAGTTATTTCTTTTTTTCTACATGAGAAAATTATTCACGTGAATCCAAAGAGAAATTCTTTGAAAGCGTAAGATTTAGCGTACCGTAGCACATTTTTTAATCGGTTTATGGAACAAATAGTTCTAACAACGATTCTATCAAAAAAGAATTCGAATCATTTTCTACGCTCAGAATTCGCATCAGATCGAAAGTTGGGAAACTAATATTTAAAAATCTAAATGATCTTTAATTCCATGGAGACATTTAATTTAAATGGAAAGGCGCAGTAGAAATCTATGAAAAACTAAACACATTTTTATGTAATTATTGATTTCTTTACGAAGACCCTTTAATCAGAATTTGTTCTTAATTCCTGAAACATTAACCAGAATTCTTGAAAATAGTATAGAGAGAGTGTAACCAATCAGGAAAAAAATATGAATATATATGAAATAATTTAAAAGAAATTAAATTTTGATTTTAATTGGTATAGGCTTATACGTCTTATTTTTCCCAATATGTATCTAAATTAATTACTTTAATTAAATATAAAACAATTTAAATTATTAACACATTGACTTATATTTGTTTTAGATGACCTTACATGCAAAATATTCTACCTTTATTTTGATTTATATCGTATTTTGAGAAACCTATACATATATTGAAATCATATGAAATTGAACGAACAAATTTACTGAAATAGAAAAATTATGATTCAAAAGAAAGTATATATATACTACTTTCTAATTGTTTCCAAATATGATAAAATACTAATTATTATAGTTTTACGATATACTTTCGCTCAACCAGTGTTTAGATATCATAACCAATATCTTAGAGACCTATATGACATTCTGTGAATAATGAATTAAGTATTTAAGAGTAAATGCTGAGTTAAATTATAAACAAATCGTTAACAATAAATTAACACAAAAATTACAGATGTAATTGTGTCTGTGAACTTGAATTCTTCGGTGTGGTAAAATATTTAATCGCTTACCAATCTTTAATTACTTATGTGATTGAATAGTCCATCATTCTAAAAATGAACGTCATAAATTAATTAATGTCAAGATATCTATAGTAGTTACAAAAATAATAAAACAAAGCATATGCGGGTGGAAATATATTTCATACAAACCACTAATATGAAACTCGTTATAGTATATTACAGCAATATAAATTTCAATTTATCCAACACACTACACAGAACAAACGAAAACAAGAAATAGCATCCCATATATCTATTGATCAGCTAAGATACTTATAATCTTCCGAACGTGTATATGTATGGGAGTTAGATGTATAGATATAAAAAGAATCATACAGAGATATATATGAACATAACCCCATGACGTCCAAGCTTTTTTCGTTGCTGATTCCTTATGGGGATGTTTAATGCGATTATCCTGTCTCATACACGGAGGTGTTAGTGATAAGTTTGCGCGAAGTATGGTAGAACGTTGAGTCAATACAGATGCTCAATATTCTGGTCTTTCTTGTTATCTTTTCTTTTTATCAGCTACAGGGGTGTTTTATCCATAAGAAAAGTCTGAAGAATATGCTGGATCAGCATCTATTAGGTAATTCGTTATAGATACCACAAAGAGAGAGAGAGAAGAAGAATGTTTAATTTTCTTCTTATATTTTTTTTCTGGTGTAACTTAATTTAAATAGAAAATTATTTGTATTTATGCATCAATTGGTATGAATGTGAAGAATAGTTATATCTTGAAGTTCTAGCAGTTTCAAATTTAAATTCCTGGAATATAATTATATTATACAGACTAAGTAATTTTCAGAAGTAAATATTAGATATATTTAAGGACATAGCTATTTTAGAAGATATATTTCATTAGTTGGGATTAAAAATATGAAATATTCCTCGGCAATCTCTGTAGATCTTAATTTCTAAAATATTTTTCACTTGTGATCTCTCTTCCCTCTTTCATTCAAATAATCAAATAAACGTTTTCTTAACTCGAGGAATAACTGTATTTAAACAGCAAATACGATTTAAAACATTTACTATTAATTAATAATAAAGAACGTCATTTGAAAACAATTCTTTGATAAATATAAAGCTTTAATTTATGAAAGACAGATAACTAAAAACTCATACATATGAGCAAAACATCCTTGGTTATTTTGACGTAAATCATTAAAACTTGGATCTATGTACGGTATTCATGTAAATAATGCTATTTCAACATTATTTACATGAATACCGAACATAACTTAATATTTGACTTAAACAACTTAAATATTTGAATATATATCGTTTAGAAACCAGGACAGTATTTTATGAATCAAGCTCTTTTTCAACATTAAAATCTGAAGAAAATTGTTTTTAGTAAAGTTTCTTTTAGCTCAATTGATCAACTAAAGCTTTAAAAATTAAAAACTTTGAAACATTATTTTTATTTATGAAAGAATCTATAGCTACCACATTGGACGAAAACTCCACGACCCCAAGTTAATGTCATTAATAGGGTCAAACCACGTTTGGAGAAGCCCTTATACTTATTAAAGACAGCTACACGTTATACAATTTAGTTTAGTTTAGTTTTTATTAACGTCGCACTAGAAACAACACAAGGGCCATAAGCAACGGACCTCGTAATTTTGAACCACTGTCAAGTGATGAGGATGACACCTGAGCTGGCATCCCCCTCTCCTAACATCCACGCCACACCATTGCGAGGACTTTGGACTTTGAGATATAACGTGCTTCAGCCCCGACTACACTGTGGGTCTTTGGCGGCCAAGGATCGAAACCGCGACTGAACGAAAACCGTCGACCACGAATCCGAAACCATAACCACTAGGCTATCGCGGCCCCGTTATAAAATTGAAGAACAGCAAGTTCGAAATTCGTGAAACCAAAAGGTATTCTAAGAAAATATTTCTTTTGTTTGTTGTATTTCATCCTTCAGTTGTAGTTTCCAACGATCACTAGAACAAGGCCGATTGTATATGCTCATATTTAGAAATTTAGGCACCCAAGAAACTGTGAAGTGCCGAGGCTTATAACTCCACATAAGCTGCAGCTAAGAAAATTCTCGCATACGTCCCCAAATTAGAGTTCTTCAGGTACCAGTTAGAAAAAAATTGAGAGGACCCTCAATTTGGATGTATCTCCTGAAAATGCAAGCAAATTACAACGTACCGGTTGTTGACAAATGGGATTACCAAAATGTTTGACGTCTATCATCCACATGATGATTCATGGAACTTCAAAGTGATTGAGAGAATAATACGAGGGATGTTGTGAAAGTAGGTTTCTTATTATTTTTTTTGAATGAGCACACGGTGCATCACGCAGAAGAAAGAAATAACCACCATAAGAATCCACACCCATTTCTTTATCAACGACGGAAGTAGCGTCAGTGGAGGAGGAATGACGCATGCGCAGTGCGATGAAGAAAAAAGTAGCAGCCCACCAGCATACCCGAGTCGTAATTGATGACATGGTCGGCAATGGAAGTGCGTGCTGTTATCAGGTATGAATTCGTACTTGCGGACAGTCCTCTACGAATACCGACAGACTATTTACGGTGATCAGGTCATGTCTCGTCACATGACTGGACGCTGGTGTTGCACGTTCAGTGAAGGAAGTCTGAATGTGGACAAAGTGTGCGTCCCTCCACATCCACAAATGAAAACAACATTTCTAGAGTACAGAGCATGGTGTTAATGGATAGGCATATAATGGTGTCACACGTGGCTTCTATACTGCGTAATGGTCGAGCTCGGGCGCATCTAAAACAATAATGCAGGGGAGGAGGCTATGCGACAATTCCTTGCATCACTGGACATCGAAGTTTACTACAATGTTTTCTACAAACTGATTGCACGCTGCGACAAATGTCTCAATGTCAATTACAACTATATCGAAAAATAGTACAAAATATATTTCATCATGGCATGGCTTATTTTTTATGCAACAAACTTTCCTTGTGGAAAAAATGATTAAACTTACTTTCGGAACATCCCTCGTATATGTTTCATTGAAACCCTTCTGATCCGAAAATGAACTTTCTCATTTTCATCTACACTGACGTGAAAAGTTACCTACTAAGCGTAAATATCATGCTATTGAGAAATGTGTTTCAGCTACTTTAATACAGAAGTACTCGACTTATTATCAACCTAGAAATAATTTCTCGAATATTACTAAGAACTACGACTATCTGACAAAATCCAGATGCTTTTGCCATTGGATTAGTTGCCAGTTGCCTCATACCCACATCAATAGCAACTGTTAGGAATACGAAATAATATCATAAATTTTTAATTATTACTAACAAATATCCGAAATATATGGATATATTTTATGTTGTATATTAAGTGTTCCTTATTTACATAATATTGTAAATTACAGCTATTAGTGTTGAGTTATTTGATTCCATGCTGCCGTAGATTGAAGAAATCTGCAATATGGAAAGGTATGATATTTTCCCTTGACATCGCAAAGTTTTTATTATTATTAAGAAATATTAGAAATAGAAATTTAATTTTTATTTTTTATTCTAAAGACTCTACTACCTAGTCATCATCCAGAGTTCTCTCAGCATTTCTTGACCTTTCGAAAGTTGTCATTGTTGATTTCAACAGATTAAACACTATCATTTCCATACTGCGTGTTAGTTCACTCTAAGGGGTCTGGCAATCAAACGAAATGACAATATGAGCAGCATAATTTTAAATATTATGCACTTAAGGACCAATTAATATGCAGAATAAATTTCCTCTATATATGTCGGTTGTTTTTTAAAAAAAATTAAAATTTTACTGTACTCCCTCGTATAGTTAATAAATCACATTAAATCCTGAATCATTGATATTACATTCTGTGAAAATTTGCATAGTCGCCCTTTTATAACGGTATAATCATTACATTGACCATGATAGAAAATTTCGAAAAACTTCCATATATTCCACTTTGTAATACTTGTGCAACATGAACTAAACAAATAATAAATACTTTTATTCCAAAAAGGTTAAAGTTTATTCCATCATTTTTTAACAGAGAAGTAATTACCATTCTATAAAATATTTTGAAGACCTTATATTACTTATATATTTATAATTTACTGGGCAGTAACAGAATTCATATTACTTCTAATAATTAATTTTATTAAATAGAAAGCTAGTTATTATGCTATTTAATGGTATAATCTAAGTAGGGTTTTAAAATAACTTATTTCGATGGGCGAATTTTACTGTTGTTTTGTGCTGTCTACTTTATAATGGATATGGGTTTGGGAGTACTCTTATGATTTTAATTTTGAAAATGTTCTAAGCCCCGACAAAAGTTCGTTTTTCTGATAGCATATTACAACAAATATTTCGGATCATGGTTTTGGAACACGTGAAGGGCGCTATTACTATTTTTTGTTACATGTAATATACTAAAAGCGTACTTATGTTTAAAATTATCTGTACGTACATAAAATCACTGATTTCGTAGTAATTATGAAATATATTTTTAGAAAGTTTTGTGTAGGATGATACAGAAATCATAATATAAGAATACAAAGGGATACATTTATGAACACATCATATATAAAATATGTGACAAAAAGAGCTCAGATAACAAGAAAGTTTGAAAAAAAATACACTTTAGGGATTTTGTGTGGAATGTGATCAACCCTTCCTTGTATACTTATACCATAACGTAATTCACAGGTAGTGAAAATGTTATTAATCCCAGTTTGGGGAATTAAGTTTCAATCCTACTGCAATGCTGTTTGCAATTAATTAATATATTTAGGAAGAACAATACATCTATGTAACTGCTTTTCCAAGGTAGTCCAATAAGATTCCTTTTGGGTTCAGATCAGGAGATTTTGCTAGCCATGATATTCCCTCCACGTCTTCACTTTAAAGAATTCGTCCAAAGAGGTTTGTTCGATGTGGACGTTTATTATCATCCATTGATTAAAAAAATAGTTTCTAATTAGCCTCTGAAAGGTCTCACATATAGCTCAAAGACCAACAACTCAGGTCGGTCTGGTGAAATCGTGTAGGTGTATACGTCCATAGATTGCTATTCGTCTCCAAATAATCATATATGCACTACCTAAATCATTATATTCCATAACTTTGAAGGAATTTTTAATGTACATTACTTCTTCAAATATAAAACCGTTTATAATAAGATTATAAACAAGATTTATCATTAAAGAGTAGATGGACCCGTTTGTGTTAGCTTCAGTTTTGCTATGCTTAATACCAATTAAAGATATTACTCTTTTGTTTGCGAAGGTATTAAAACACATATTCTTGACTTCTGGTATAAAATCACTATGTGATATAAAATTTATTTTCTTTTTAAACATTTTTGTACAATTTACCCAGATATAACAATTCCAACGGTCGCTGTATTCTATGAACTGAGCTTCAGAACAGTAGAATTCGTATTAAAATTTGAGATATTGGTTTTCAAGAATTAGTTGCATTAACCATTATTCATTTTTTTCATGTCTCCTTCCAAAAGAGACATGGAAGGAACCCCTTCATCTATGATTCATGACTGATTCTTCTATTTTGAAGAATATGTGTTTTGGAGTCGGAATCTTTGTTATGGTTCGGAACCATAACAAAATATTTTCAGTCCTCACACTTTGTAATGAAACGCTCTGTAGTTTAAATATACTCATATATTCACTTTGAGTTATACGCTTGTTTCACCGTCGAATAAAGTAATTCCTTTATTTTCATATTAGAAACATTTTGATCACTTTAGATTCGATAATACTACTCGTAATTATAACTGTCTTTCTAAGATTTCCTACAAAAAAGGATAATATAAAATGAATATTTCAGGGAATATATTATATGTTTCAAGGTAAGTAATGATAATTTTTGACATGAATGCATATTACACTCTATAACCAAAAAAAAAGGCCGCTTTAAGAAGGAGTTGTCCAATGGAGACAAAAATTGGCAGATAGGAATATTATGTACAGAATAGAAAATGATTAAAACTGCAGAAAAATTGAATGATTTATTTCAGAGTTACATAGTTACAAATTAATGAACTAAATAAGGTGTTGATCTACCTCTAGCCAGGGTGAAAAATGTCAGACGAAGTGGCATAGAGTGATAAAAGTCTCCTGCAGCATTTCTTGCTAAATTTGTTCCAGTTGTCGGGCATCAACATTCCCTGGTAGATGCAGTCAACTTTCCATCATATCCCAGACACGCTCGATTGGAGAGAGATCTGACAGTTCAAGGAAGTGTTTCACAAAATGTAAGACAGTTCACAGCAACACGTGCTGTATGTGGTCTGGCATTATCTTGCTGAAAAGTAAGCCCAGGGTACTGCAAAAGGAATGGTAGCAAAACAGGTCTCAGAATGTCGTCGTTATACCGCTGTGCTGTAAGTGTGCCTCTAATGATGCCCAAAAGGGTAAGGCTATCAAGAGAAATGGCACCCCAGATTATAACTCCTGGTTGAGGGCCGGAGTGGTGTGCAATAGTGAAAGCAGGATCGTCACTCTACCCTGGGCGTCTCCAGAAACGTTTTCGATGATCGTCGGGACACAGTTGGAAGAGAGATTCGCCGCTTTCTAGTCAGAATCATTCCAACCAGGTCGAGCCAAGCACCAATGTAATATTCTTCAAAAGTGTGCAGACGTGAGTGCCAGGTGGCGTAGCGGTCGGTGCACGCGTAGATTTCGCTTTATCAGTCATCTGTGAATGGTCATGGTAGACACTCGTGTGCGGATCACACGTCTAATGGTTAGTAACGATGAATCAGGTACTGTGACAGCTGATCTGACAATCACTCTGTCCTCCCTAATTGCTGTGGCCTTAGGTCGACCACTACCATCATGACACTGAAATCTGCCTTTGTCCACACATTCCTCTCAGCATCTTCTAATCGCCTCATCTCTTTGACCCATATGACAAACGATTCTCCGATTTGTCCAACCTGCCTCTTTCAATCGAATGATACGACCTCTTTCAACCTCTGATGATTGATCGAAATGAGCTCGAAACCTGCGGAGAGGTATTTCTCCAGTCGTTGAAAGGTATTCTAAAACTAAATGAAACAGAAAATTTGACTATCGGAATAAGAATCGTTTCTTGTATACACCTGGTGAGTGCTTAGTTCCAATGCACTGTACACTGTTGTTCTCTGTATTCATTCATTGGACACCAAATTTTAATCATTTGAATATTCCGTCCAATCGGGCAACTCCTTCTTGGTGAATCATTCTTTTTTTTGCTATAGTTTGTATAAATTTTTTTACTTTGCCTTTGCAATCCATACTCTAATGCTTCAGCAGAGTGAAATCTAATTTAATGTAATTTGTTTAAGCAAATATGGGACTTACTGAAACGTATTACACAAATATTAGGTTTCATAAATACAATGATATATATATATATAATGTTTTAAATTCAATTTTAATCAATAACTATTAACATTTTAAAAAGGTTTCCATTCTTTTGCTGCACGATAAAGAAACTTTAAAGGTATCAAATCTGTATAAGTTTCTTTTCTTAATATACTACCAGAGAAAGACAGTAACATCGTGATAGCAGTGGACGTTTTTCCACTCGCTTGCGTAGATAAAGGAAAACAGTGATAATAGTTGAGTCATGAAACTTTAATGTAGGCAGATATGTCGTTTCATCTTTCTGGCTAAAGTGAAAGCGAAATTTTTCCAGTTTGAACTTTATATCCAAATATCTCTTTAGATCGTTTATTATTATACTTAGGGAAATTTAAGTACTTAAGATGAAGAAAAAATTTCTGTAGGGAAATCTCCCTACGGATATGCGACCAGAAGAAACCAGATCTGACCTGATTTACAACACGTGATCAAATAAACTAAAGCTCATATGGAATTGTATCAGAAAATAAGATAAACCTCTTATTGGAAGCATTAAAGTATAGGAAAAATAAATTTAAGTGAAATAACTACACACACAAACATATATATATATATATATTTCAGATATAGTCATAATTTCGATATTTATGCCATAAAGCAGAAAACACAGATCTCATTGATCCTTATTATATAGAGATGGACGTTGATTTAACTTGCTCATATCCAAATCTGTAAATTTGCAAATTTGTAACTCATGAATCAATTTAGCTGAAACTGCCACTGACATTTACTTTCACTTCTAAAACATTGATTATTTTCTCTCTCAATTAAGTTAACATTTTCTTTTACTGTGCCTTTCAAACAGAGTTTTAAATAATATATTTATTAAAATATAAAATACTCTTACAAGTACTAATCTTCGAATTTTGAGGCTACTTGGTAAGGAAATCATATGTAAGTCATATCTTATGTTCATGTATAATTAGTATAAATTCTTTATTTTCATGCTGAAAATCCTTGATTATAAGATTACTTTTTAATCATCAACTGAATATTTTGAGCGAAACTGAGTACTCTATCATTTAAGTGAGGAATTTTAAACTCTATATTTGAATATTAATCTTAAGTTCTAAAAATTATTTTTAATTTGTTTCAAAATTTATACGCAATTAATAGCTTCTGATAATCATGTTTCTAAAAATAACTAATGAGTAAAAATTGATTAAATATCGAAAAAGAGTTCTAAAAATGCTTCTAAAATTCAGAAAAATATCCCCAGTCGTTAAATTATTCTAAAAATTAAAATGAGCAATTTAACATATCATATTTATTGTTTTTTAGTGGAATAAGTGAAAAATAATTCTAAGCATTAAATACAAATAACACATTAAACTTTTGATTCTGTTTACATGTTTACTGTCATTAATTTAGATAATTTTTTTCCTGTTTAAGAAAAATTAATTAAAAGTGTTAAAACAAAAGCATAATTAAAATTTATTTGCAACTAAAAGTAATATTTATGATAAAAAATGTTTTAATAATATTTATTGTTGTTTCTTACAAATTAATTATTTTAATAACACAAATGCAATTGAATTGAAATTGAAGTATTGCTTGCATATAGGAATTATACTTACGATTTTTTTCAAAAGTCCGTGAACATCTATTCTCAACTGTAAGTTATTGTCTTTATGTTAAACATGTTCACACTGAATCATCATAAAACCGTACATCAAAAAACATTATATGGCTTAAAAATAACTTGGTTGTAAAAAACACTTCGATGCACTTTCTTTCCGCAGTTTCAACTCGCAAAAACATAAAAGACTTTCGTTAAATTCAGGATGATGTTTAAAACAATAGATAAAATGAATGAAATCTTAAATAACTTACAGGTTATTTAACAACTAAAATAAAATACTGTCATGCAAGAATACGTGTCGAATGATAAATATGATTAATGAAACATATCTTTACCAACTATGAGCTCAGTAAAGCTGAATGACATTAGATAACGCATTACATAATGCATATCATAACTTTTATTTCATTTTAAAGACTTCGTTCCAAGATAAAGGGATCTGTTCTCTATAAATTTAATGAAAGGTTACATAAAACATTTTATTGTCTTTAGAATTCGTTTTAGAGATAATTAACTTTATCAAAATCTCAAAATTACTACTCAGATAAGATCTGAAAAGGAAATCATTACAGTTGCTAAATTATTTAATATTCAACAAGGATACTCTGGATTGTACACAAAATACTTGAGTGAAATTTTATTCTCCCATGTTTAAAGTGGAATATAGCATGAGTGTTCCTTGTGACTAGAATTGATTTTCATCGAGGTAAAGAGAATTGCTCTTTAAAATGCATGCACATAAAAACTTTATTTCTTTATATATATGATTTTTTTTTTATTTTTACGTATATGATTTTATCTTTGTAACATACATACTTCTTCTCACGAAACAAAACTATTCTATAAAGAACGACCGACAAAAATTCCAGAAAGAGAACATTCGATAGCTCAATGCAGTTCACATGAAAAACACGTATTAAATTTAAACAAAGACTGAAATAATTGAGAAAAGAACTGTTAACATTTCTAAATGTAACGAAACGCTTATATATAATATCCATTAAATTTTTCATTTTATATATATATATATATATATATATATATATATATATATATATATAT
>BMAW01126044.1:161273-202796 GCA_019974015.1 Nephila pilipes
TGATGTCCACTTCGTTCAGTTACATTGACCTTTAGTAGACCAAAAGACCATTATATTAGACCACCTGCCTTTTGCTTGACCAGGGCAGTAATCTGTTTTTACCTCGACCACCCAGCCCCTATTTTTAGGCTAATTGTTACCAAATTCTCTAAGACCTTATCCAAACAATTTTTCTAATCACATCATCCACCTTTTAATATTAGACCAAATCCTATTCTCATTTCAGTAGGGACTGCCACCTTCACCCTGTGAGATTTTACTGAGATAGCATTTAAGTACATATCATTGGTCACATCACATGTCTTTGGACCACCTAATTTTGTCATGTACCCATGTCTAACTCTGTTTCCCAAGTGCAAACATGGTAGTTCTGAACTAAACTTTGGGCTAAAATCAAAAGCATCTCCACTGAGCTCAGACCCAGTAAGCAGTGTGGTGTCCAGGACCTCTCTTAAATCACCTATTTTGACAAACCCCAAACCTAGCTAACTTGGGATGTTACCTATTTTACGTGACAGTGATATCAATGTTGTTATTGACTTCTATCAGATCCTTTCTCTCTCACACTTATCTCTGCAGATATTGTCAGAAACCAAACTTCCTTAAAGAAGACTAGTCCCTATAGAGTAAAATAGGCCATGGCAGTTTTCAGATTGGGGAAACAAATTAGTAGTGAAACATATTTAAATAGGAGAGATTAAGAAAAATAAGATTATATAGTATTGATAATCCATTTTACCTTACACCAATTTTGGGACTCCCAGATTGTAGTCTTTTAATCTAATTATTGATTAGTAAAAATAGAATGTGCAAAATGAAAATTATTACAATTTGCATACTAAGATGAAACAAATGTCTTTACATGTATTAAAGATATCAGAAAACAGGACTCAGGTATAGTCCAATTTTCCTCGGAAGGGACATTTTCTGCTACAGTTAACAAAGAACTATCTGATTCATTTGTCTCTTGTATCTGAATATTCTCATGTATTTTTGCTAAAGTAAATGCTGTGTTGGTCAAATAAGAATGAACCCCAAATTGACTACTGACCCCACAGTCTCTCAGAGCTTACAGAACATCATCCATGAGTGAGAGAAATTAGTAACCAGGCAAAATTTGATGCTGGATTAATTAAAGAATCTACTAGTAATTATTCCTCCCCTGTAACAGCATATAAAGAGATGAAAATGAAAAGTGGGTGTGCATTGATTATCACCGGAAATGGTACTCATGTGTAAACTGATGCTGGTGCTTACCAGAATTGATGCTTTGTGGACAATTAACCCGTAAAGATTTCCTCAGCCACTGGTTTGCAGCTGGACATGGCACATACCTGCTCCCTTGAAAGATAAACCCATAAGAGCTTGGCACTGGCTTCACTGGAGGCTTATATGGATTTCAGGTTTACTTCTTTGACTTTAAAATGCTCCAGCAGTATTTAATCCTTTGATTCATGATATCCTAAACAAACATAAATTTTCAAAGGAATTTGCATGTCACTATTTGATGACATAGTGGTTTTCTAACTCTTTAGAAGAACACTATGATCACTAAAACAAATTTTTAACATGTGAGAGCCAAATGATAAATTCAAATTTTCAAAATGTTTTGCAAGATAAAATTAATTTTTGGTTATGAGGTCAAGAGAGGATGCATCTCTCAGATAATCATAACGGTGACATCAGAGTTACAACCTCAAAAGGAAGTAATCAAAACAACTTCAAGGTTTTCTTGGTTCTGTAAATGTTTATAATAAAGTTTATTGATTTGTTATGCTAAAATTAGAGACCTTTAAACAATCTTCTTAAAAGATCAACAATGGTTGGACCAGATCAATCATCGAAATCTTTGAGTGTTAAAGATCTAAATTAATAACTAAACCTGTTTTGCAATTATGATCCTAAATTACCTCTTCATTGTGTTTGTGATTATTTCCTGAGTAATTATTAGATTTGTTTTAAGGCTCCAACCTGATAGTTCTGGTGATTACATCCACTGTATCATATCATTCTAGAACTTTAAAATATGAACAAAAGAGTGTGTATAACTGAATTGGAATGTTTGGCTATAATTGGAGTGCCCTTGATGAAGTTATTATTATTTACATGGAAAATTCATTATTCCTTGTACAGATCATGCAGCTCTTGTTGGCTTAAAAATGTAAAGAGATTTAAAGTGATTATTTGGATGGTCTTTAAATTAGAAGCATGTTTGATTATGAGTTAAATATTTAAAGGGACAGCTAATGTTGAGCTGACATGTTATCAAGCGTCCACCACAGTAATATATCCAACATACTGTGCATTTACTTGAATAGATGAATCAAGAGCAGTGATTTAGATGTCTATTTAGTTCAAAGATATAAAAATTGATGTACTTGTACTGAAAGAAAATTGAGTTAAAATATTTGTGCCAACTTTTCTCTTAGGAGAAGAGTTTGCAAAGAATGCTCAGCAGAAGTGAATTTGGACATCAGGTGCACTCAAAGAGTAGTAAAATCTAATTACTCCCAATATTATTGGCCTCACGACAATCAAGATATTTTCAGCTTTGTCAAACATTGTCATTGTCAACTAAATAAAGAAAAGACAAAGATTTGAATTCTTTTACAGACTGTTCAATGGATCAACCTTTTGAATGTCTTTCTGTTGATACTGTTGGAGGATTTAATTATTATAATTCTACAAAAATATCTTCATATAGTAATTATTGATCCATGCAACTAGATGTTTGGGCTCCATCAAAAATGAAAATTCACAATACTTATATTAATATTCTAGACAAATTTTTCAAATTCAAGTATCTAGATTGTTAGCAGTAGAAATGGTTAACACCTCCATCCCCAGATTCAAACATTTTCTTATCGAAATTACAATATCAAACATTTGTAGCTTCTTCATCACCCACAAACAAATGGAAAATGTGAACATGTGAATCAATCTATTGTGACTTAAATTAAAATGTAAGGATTAATTCATCTCCCTTCTAAAATTCCTTGGACTAAACTTTTAGAAAATTAGATATAATTCTTTTCACATTCTGTTACAAAATTTCCTCCTGCATGTTATATGGCACTTTACCATATAATCCTCCATTAATTAAAACCAGTTTATCCTCCAAGTAGAAAAAGCAAGAACATTGGCAAGTGTACTGTAATTATCATGATAAAATAAAATTAGATATGATGCTCGTTTCATAGATTCTCACTTTCAATGGGTGACAGTGATGTATGAAGAATTTAATTATCAAATGAATCGAAATTATCTCCAGTTTTCAGGACCATATGAGGTGTAAATAACTTTCTGAAATTATGAAATAACTAAGCAAATGCTATAATAAGAATCTACTGACATTGTTTCTGTTTCAAGAAGTTAAAGATCTTACCCTTGAAGAATTAAAATTAAGTCATGAATAAGTAATCCTTTAATTTATAAAATATATGTAGAAAGTAAATAAATGCCTTTAACAATAAAAATAAAAATTTTTGAAGTTCTGTTCTTTTGTTTTCCTCCTCCCCTGTTCAATTACTTTCACTCTTAGGTTTTTGGTGTTGTTGTGATTGCTATCACAACAAGATGGTATTTCAGTAGTTATTTTAGGCATGGGGATCTACCACCTGAGTGGTACTCAATTTGTCCAAAACCACAATTCCTTTTTGTATTTTGTTTCACCTGGTGTGTATTCCTGAAATATGTTTTTCATTGCATGTATTCATGAAATTTACATATTTTATTATGTGTGAAACCACATGGTCTGGTATACTGATAATATTGCATTACATTTTTAATTTTGTAGTATTTTATCTATTTGTGAGTTTTGATGGACATAAACAATGATATACATTCTATTTAGGATTGGACTTTTACTTTGTGGACTGAAACCATCAAGCGTAAGGTGCTGCCTGGCCCCTTCTTGCAGTAACCATTACCCTTGATTCCATGTTCCATATAAACTCATTGTAACATGTTACTATTTTCCTTATATATGATTATTGGTGGTATTTTTGTGTGGTAATATTTCAATTAATTGATGTACATAATCTATGCATTTGCTTTGTATTTTTCTACTTAACTACTTATATTATGTGTTTGAGGTGAGATGAGAGTTCTTAGTGTGTTCCTAGCTGATGATTTTGGATGTAATGTTAATGTCTCCCAATATTTTATTGGACTCTCCGATAAGGTGCAGGTTGTGTTAGGATTGTACAAATGCGTCTTGCAGAGTGTAGTTAACTTTTTCAATTCAATGAAAATTACCTAAATAATGAGTTAACTTTCTATTCTATCTCGTTCAATACCAAAGAGTAAAGTGGAATTTCTTATTTCCTGATCCCCTTCAGAATATCTTATGAATTTATTACATCACGCGCTTTCTTGAAGGATTAGATTCTGCTGCTTAAGTGATTATAAATCTATCAAAATGATCCCTTTTGTTCCTATCTGCTATATTTTCCCTGGAATCCCTTATTCTTACACCGTGCTTATGACGTTTGGGAATTTTCCCTAGTATATAAACGACACGCAGCGAAAACGTTCTCTTTTGCTGGCTTGCTCTTTCATTACAGTGCTCTTCTTCTTACTTAATGGTGTGGCTCCAGCTTCACCTATTGAAATGGTCTCTCCTCACGGTTTTTAGATAAAGGTGAGATCATTTGTATTTGATGTTATTTTTGTTACAGAGTCGATGAGACAATGTTACATATGTATGTATACAACCTTATATACTAATAACTCTATATATATGTATGTATATGTATGTATCTTCTTAATAATAACCAATAATAATAACAATATTAATCTATCCATTTAGATCATCATCTATTTGGGTTTTTGGATTAGAGACATGGTTCAGAAAAGATCAATCTTTATTCAGAAATGGACTGCACGGTACGTGTTTTTGTTCAATGAACGTTCAGCGGCTTATCAATTCTTTGTCGGAATGTCAATAGAAGGAACGGGTTTTCCCCAGGATGTCAAACTCAAAAACAAATCTTTTGAGTTCAGAAACTTTTGGGACTCGAGAAACTAGTTCTTTTGTTTTCCCAAGATGCCATAATCTTTGCTTTTTGTTCAGTTACGATCATTGTTTTGATGCATGGTTATTATTGATTGACTTCACGACGTTTTCAGTGGTTTTGGTTTGCACTTTACGATTTAACTTAATGTTTGGTTGGTTTGTTTTGGCACTGATTTTTCCCGTTGAACTGGTTGATGGGTTCAGTATTGGTCAATTTTGTTTTCATGATTATAATTGGATGTTATTGAAACCATAGGGACTCCGTTTTATTGAGTGTCAGAATCAGTTGCGCTGGTTCGGCGCTTTCTCAGGGTTTGCTCATCGAGGGTTGGCGATCTCCCACGTCGTCGGGTCGCCCTGCTTTCGATGAGATGATGATTCGGTTTTCAAAGGGTTGCGCTTCAAGAAAGACTTAATTAAAGGTTATGTTGGCGTGTATGGGACCCTCCAGGTGGACTAATTATCGTGGGATCATCGTCTGAAATCTTGGGTTTCCTACTGCGTTGAGGATCGTGGTTCCTGAAATCCCCTGGTCATTTTACGCGCAATCGACATAGGTCTTGACCCTGGTTTCCGGGTCGCGTTTTAATTATTATCGTCCCCAGGTCATCCGGACAAATGCGTGGTTATTGGGCTAATTGGAGGTTTTCAGGCTGGATGTTAATCATCGTTCGCTTGACCGGTTCTCAAAGGGATCTCAACTCTTGAGAATAAACACGGCGGGTTTATTTCTGATACCGGTTCATAAATGAACTCAGGCAGATCAGATCTTGGTTTGGTGGTTTCTTTCATCAGCCATAGACATAATTTCAAAAGTATATCAATAATAATTTTCCTAATGTTTCTAATAGCAAAATAAAACATATAACAAATAATAAATTTACAAGAAATCATTATTCTAAACAGTCTTAGCAGGCCCAAAGGGTGCTCACTTTTGAAAATTAATGCCTCTAAATATTTAATGCAGTTGTGATAATTTTTAAAATATAATAAAGAAAGATTTATATAAACTGTTAATTCATTTTACGTGAATTAATTCTATTTTGAATAATAATTAACTAAAAATTTTAAAATGAAATGACATATCAACTGTAATCTTTTCAAGTGGCATCTTTCAGCTACAATCTATATAAAGTTTTAATGATCTTGAAAACTATTCCATTTTGATAAAGGATAAAATAAACAACAATACCCTTTGTTATCAAAGAGTTGTGGCGTCTCTCCTCAATCTAAAGTTCACAGATATTCAACTGTTATTTACATTGTTGTGTTTATTGAATACATTTTCCAGCCATCAAGGACAGTTATGGTTAAAATAGCTCAGGTAACTCTCTTACTATAATTTGATATTTTTGTTTGTTCAAGATCCAACTCAAGACATATTTTCTCAGCTCTCCCGAAGAGCTTATAAGAAGGGAAGGAAAAAGTATATAAAAGCCTTTTAAGCTTACAGCTTGTAAATTTAAGTGGATCTAACTCTTTTTAGCTTTAGGTCAGTCACCCTTTTCTTATCAAAAACTTTAACTTCATTAATAAAGAATAGAAAGCAGAACCTAAGATGGCAGCAAATTATTCACTTGAAGTCAAGAGAAAGCTGTGTCAAAAATCTGCTGAGATTTAAAAATCTTTTAGTCAAATATATCAGGAGTTGTAATGCCTGTGAGCTGGGCCGTCGCCGGGAAAACAATTCAGCGTTTTGTGGTGTTTTTGAAGCGAAGCATTTTTACACTTTTTATTTTGATGCATTATGGTATAGTATATTGTTTGATTATGAAAAGCTTTAAATAAATAGAAATATCAATTTTATAACTGAAAATATTTGATTCGTATATAAAGTAGATGAATCATTTTATTTAATTTAAGCTATAAGTTATCCTAAAGAGATTATTTCTAATTAGAATTAAAATCATAATGTGTCAAATATATAAATAATTATTTTCGATAAAATGTTCACTTTAAATCATATATGAGTGATAAATCATACCGTTAAAGGAGGTAAACAGTACTTTCTTAAAATAAAATGTTGCGTGCATGTTGCCTCTTTAAAATCCTGTATGATTTATTCAAGTTTGGAACAGTATTTGGTATGCAATGTATATTTTAGATCTAAGTTCCTTCGACAGGTCTAACTTAGTACAGAAATATAAGATACATTTGGGTAAAAGTTTTTGGAAATGATATAGGAACATTTTAATTATTACAATGTTCTAACCATAAGAATAATTTTTAAAATCTTAAGTTTGTTATGAGGGGCTAAAGGAGAGCCTAATTTTGGAAAATAATCATTAAGAGAACAGCTGTTTACATTACTTTCTACGCATGCTGTCGAACTCATAAGTTTTAATTAGAATCTTCAGATGAAGATTTTGGTTTTGTTCTTTTGTTTTCTTCTTTATTTCTCTTCAATGGATAGCAATAATTTTGAGCAAATCGATATATTTCTCGAAACACTTGAATCTATTTTATTTTTATTTTAGAATAACTTCTTTCAGTTCAACAAACATTACAAGAACCTGCTATAGAATGATATTACCGTCTTCTGATTAACATGCTAACGTGTTGTTAGTGAAAATAGCGTCAAAACACATTGCTTTAAATAAAGGATACCATAACCTTAGGGAGTCAAGATGGGCGTTCATGCATGATTGAATAATTATTTAGTTAACTTTATGTATATGTATCGATAAGATGCAGTGGCGTAAATTAATTTTAATAATTTATCGTCTGCTTTTAATTTAATATCTGAACAGAATATTATAATCTATACTTTAACAATTTATACTTTCCTCTTATTTTAATATTTTGATTTAATAATTATTTTTTATGACAGAAACATTCATTTTAATTCTTTTTGTAAACATTGGAAACTTTTTAGTTCTAAAAACTTTTGCTTGGGAAGATAAAAATGTAATTGGAATAGTAAAAAAGTTTACTTTTGTTGATAATCATTGCTTCTGTGGAGTCTGAGGTTCGGTAGTACGCTTACTTTAAGCTAATTAATATTTATTTTAATACGTCGACTTTTTGAGAATTTATCAGAAAAAAACATTAGCATTTATGAAAATTAAAATAGTTATAACAAATCTTGATATAAAAGAGTCACAGGTAGTCGAATGAAGAAAAAAAAAGTTCAACTATGATGCTAAATAATTATTTTTATTCGCCCTATTTAATATTTAAGTTCAGCAACTAAATATTGCTTTTTCTGTACCTAAACAACCTAAGCGCGTTTGAACTAGATCGTGTTTGCTTAGAACACCAATTTAATTCAATTTTTCTGTAACTCACTCAATCTCTAGTGTGCTAACAAACTGGAATTGAAGGATTATGTCCTGATCTCTTATCTTATATCTTCTATTGTATTTGTAGAAATAGTAACCTAGTGGGATGTTTCCACAGTTAATGGGTTCGGATCTTGTGCTACTAAAGGGGCCGCCGTGTAAGAGGGCTTATGTTCGTTGAATATGATCGAGGTCCTAAGTTTAGAGTGGGTGGTATAAGTCTCTTAGAGAAGTTCAGCTCATGTATAATCCTCATCACTCGACAGAGATTCAAAACCACAGGTCAGCAGCCACCCTCGTTTCTTTTAAGTTACCATGTTAATAAATGATCACATTTCCCACGTCTGATCTAGGGTAATTTTTGATTTGATTGATTGATTTGGTAGCATAAAACAACGTTAGGGATGTGGCGAAGGACTTTCAGCAATCCCAGACCTCTCGATGGGTGACCAGACGCATTTCTGATAGGGTTAGCACCTCTCATCCCCTTATTTCCACAAAATACCACTGCAGGGCGGAGGTCCTCATCCCCATACATTATTAATGGTTTGTTCCGACATCTCCTTTGATTCATTATCGTTCTTGTTAAATCTGCGACCAATTATCTAACTCCGTTCTGAGTTAATGATATAGTTATCCTATTCCTTCAATTACACTTCACAGTTTCATATTTTAATTATACTTTGTTTCATTGGGTAGGTTCATTTTAAAACAAATCGACACAGAAAGTCCCTGAGTTAGAGATATTCAGTATATGACTCTACTGTTACATTTTGTTTTCAAGACGTCAGACACATTCAGTATTTAGGTAACTAACTACTTTAAGATGCTTGGGTTATTACATTATTTTGTTTTTGTTAAGAAACTTTCATGATTCCATTATATAAATTATTCATAAGAATTTGACAAATAAGAGGTGTGACAATTAAATAACGAGACTGACATTGTAAAACATTTTATTTTGATCTGTCACTTACGTTGTCTTCTTATCAGCCCTAGAGTTTTCAAATGGCCTATCTATCCCACAACCTCCATGTGAATCTTCCACTGTTTTGAACAGTGCTGGAAGTCTTATTCTATCAGCTTCTTCAGGACGCTTGCCGCTTTCTCTTTCAAAGCCTCAACGACTCTCATCTTCTTCCGTTTAATTAAGATTTCACCTTAGGAAACAGATAGTGATCCCGTAAATAAGGCTAATGATGTAACACTGGGATACTATACTTGGCTAGAAACCTCTTGACAGATAATAAGGAATGAGAGGACAGATTGAATTAGTGGAAAAATTTTCTGTACGGATTCTTTGTCAATTCCTACAGTCTCAGCAATCGCACGAATACGTAACCGACGGACAGATCGAACTAGATTACTGATTGTTTCGATATTGTCATCCGTGTTTGATGCGGAAGAACAATACAAGCTTGAATCATTTTCTCAGACCTCTTAAAAACACTTAAACCACACAAAATCAAGTGCGTGGGATAAGTATTAATTTTCATATACTTCTTTAAGTAATTTATAAGTTTCAGTAGCGGTTTTTCCGAGTTTCTTGCAAAAGTTCACAATAATGGTATCACTTATCATTTTAAGGCAGAACAAACAAAATAAATAACTCTAGTAGAACGATATTTCTATTTCTGTTTTGAATGATGGGTACAGTTTTTACACAAGCAGGAGACACTGCATTCGAAGAGGCTATGAAATCTATCAGTCGCTGTCGCTTCGCCTGCATGCATCCTTCTGTAACAGTGTCAGTCTTATTATTTAATACATCATATAAATCAGTGGGTTTGATAAAACAAATGTACCACTAATCACAGAAAATTATCCATATTAGCCATTTTTAAAATTCTGTGGTTTACTTTCTTCATAAACTACTTCATCAGAGCGCTGTGTTTCCACATTTTATATTTGTGTTATTTCCCTTTCAGACAACCGATTTGTTTTCCAATAAATATTCAGCCATTTGGTGTGTGCACTTTTTGTAAAATCAATTAAATTGATCCATTAAGTTTTTAAAAAGATTAAATTTTATAGAATATTTTGTGTTCGATGAATTAAATATTATTTTCTAAACGAGTTGCTAATTTTAAGTTATAAGTAAATTAAATTCAGCCACAGATATCAAACTAAGTTTGACTTTAGGTACAATACTGATTTATGTGATTTTCACTACATAGCATTTCCTAAATACATTTATATCAAATATAATTTTAATCCTTTTATTTTAAAAGCGAGGATTTCTTAAAATAGGGATAATGCTCATCTTTCCTTAATGAACTTTATACTTACCTTAAGACACCTGTAATGTTCAGAATTTTAATGAACTCTTCCCTTGCCATCCTAGAGCTCTTTCAAAGCCCATCACATCCTTTTCAGGATGCGCATAAATCCTTCCAATCTAAATAAGTGGGCGTTCAATGAAATTATTTGACCTTCGGGAAATGGGCTTTTGTGGTTTAACCTTATTGCCCTAATCTAACCAGGTTGGATAAATGGCTTCTGATGAAATGTTGCCAGGCTGGCCAGGGTGCAGGATTCAGGGTTAAGAATTATTGATCAGTGTTGTGTTTCGAACTCCGGCTTTTCGAAGGACCTTTGTCTAAATGCACTTGTAATTATTATCTAAAATGTGATTGGAGCAGTTTATGGAAGGTTTTAAAATACATTTTGTTATACACACAGATTAATCTGCTGTAACAAATGTGGTCATATTCTTACTTTTCTGTGAGATCCATATGCTGAGGTGTTTATGTTGCAATCTGGTCTCAGTTTGATTCCCAAATGCCCAGGTTAACTAGTTAGATTTCAGGTGTCAGGTGAATTCCAGAATGGCTTTAAACCCTTGTTGTAAGGTACAATTTTCCAATTTTAGTGTGCTTGATTTGGTTGAGACGTTGATTATTTTCCCTGAGTCACGGACACGTGGCATTCTCATCCAAATTAGATTGTGTGCAGGGCCACCGATTACCACTAAGACCCGCACCTTGTATCTGGGCTGGTGCATTCAAATCAAAGGTCAATCTTCACGTTAAATTTGGCGTGGGAGTTTAGTGGGAAAATAGATAAGGTGTCAGTCCTCCTATGATCTGGATGAGACAGCGATTACTCAAAGGTGTTATGGGTTCGTCTCCAATAGCTCTTAGCTCTTGTATTGATATTCATTACGATTTTCATGAAACAATGAATCACGTAACTGTCATGGCGGATATTTAGAGCCAATGTGAGTTAAGTCCGGAAAACCAAAGTGAAAATTGATGCTTTTAATACAATGGTAAAATTTTGTTTAATAGGATGATCAGAAAATCCCATGTAAAATGATATTTTTAGGGTGCACAAAACCCAATGTCCAGATCAAATAAACATATCAATATCTCTAGGACAACATCTCAAATCAAAATATTCTCATGAAATTAAGAAATATGTAATGTAAAAATGCCATAATATTTGGGGTCATAGGTTCCGTATTTAATCATCCTTAAAAATTTCTTCTTCTTCCGGTTTCCTAAATCTAAATTTTGATCTCAATGTTTTTCTTGTGTTCTGTAAATTCTCGTGTTAGGTGTTTACTTTTATAAGTCACTATGACTTTTTATTTGCCTCATTTTGGATTTATCAACCATTAGGATACAATAAAAGATTGAGTTTATATCTTTTAAGATGGCTGACCTATTTTTATAACAATTACTTGAAGATATCGTTGTCTCGTAAAACTAATTATTTTTGAACTGCTGTTGGGTTTGACCTTTTAGTTATGTTACCGTTTATTAAATACCAATATGTCCTGTTAGTCCACTTGTTGAGTTTTGTTTTGTTGGTTCAGGAAGGTCATGCAGGTATTTTGATTTTCACCAAACTAATTTGTTCCCAAATTAAAGAAACTCGATAAAACTATTTTTCAACTCTGTGTCTCGAATAACTCTAATTAACAGAGTAGCTGTTACATATATTGTAATTTTTAGTGTTACTGAAAAATATCAGAAAGAATAATTCAGAAACATATAAAAGAAATCAGTAAAAGTGCATTTATTCACAATGGCTTTTGAAATAGATATAAATACCCAGATGCTATAAAAGTCTCTCCTTTCATATTAATCCTTTAATAGTAAAATAATAATATTCATTCCATTAAAATTTCAAAATAAAATATCAAAAGTGGATTCAAACCCATTAGCTTCATCAGATGACAGTAATCTTTTCAAAAATATTTTCCTTCATAGATTTGATAATTATTAATGTGATTTAGCAAATTCAAAATTTGAAAGACAGAATAAGACTATCGATCCATAGCTATTCAAATTGTAGCTTTCTTCAATTATTAAATTAGTGAATTGCAATTCTTAATTTCTATATTTGTTGAGTATGAAAAATAATGTATAAAATATAATTTTCAGTACGCATGTAATTGAACGGAACTCCTTTTAGTGAACTCCTTTTACACAATTATTTAACCAATATGTTTCAAGCAACAGTTAAAATTTTAAATGTTTCACTAATCTCCATATAAGATAATATATATTGAAAACAGGGTGCAATTTTCAGTTTAACATTAGGGTATTAGCACCTTCTAGCTTTCAGGGTGAAGTCTATATTTTAAATGTTTTGATCGAAATCCGAATAACGAATATGAAACGATGACTGAGTTCTTTCATCCTAATTAACTCACTCCTTTCCATTCAAGAAAATTCTCGTTAACAGAACATACTTTCCAACATTCATACGTATGTTTACAGGTTCTTAATTCGAGTATTAACTTAGTAGTTATAACTTTTGGACCGGGGCGCATCTTTAATTTGAGCTTTTAATTCTGCAATATTTTTATCATATCATCAAAATTGATACATTTGTGTAATCAAATACTTTTGCTGTTGACTCCAATTTTTCAGATACAGTTTAGGAATACTAGAACTTATCGGGCTTCTACAAGATGCAGAACAGTAACTCCCAATTCTCAATGTATGCTGTTCCCAGCTCTTAGTATTTCCTGCCATGAATTAGGAGGTGCCTTATAATTTCAGTATCTATCATGGTGTGGGGAGTAATCGTGTTTCCTTTATTAAAGACCTATTCAAAAGGCAAGCTTTGTGAGATCACTTTCATTTTCGTCTGAGAAGACAGCCTATCACACAATGACCCTACACGACAAGGCAGACGATATGTAACTGTACCAATGGTATGGCTACAACACTGATCAAGTAATGGTTTTAAAAGATTGTCTGCAGGTTTTGGGTTTATGATCCTACTTTTTGAGATATTGAATATTATTCTATCTTTGACGATTATATTCGTAAGCTTCTACAAATAGAAAACAGCATGGAATTTAGCTGTTGGTTTCAACAATGATCCTACAAAAGGATATCGATGAGTTTCTGTTCGAAAATATTGTTTCTGGAACAGCTGTATTCTAAACGAGGTGAAATTTCATGGCCAGTAGTTCTCCAGATCATCACTTCGATCTTCCCATCTCAGGGCATCTGAAGAGACACGGCCTGGGAAGAATAGGTTTCGAAGACTGCTCGATTAGCCGAAAGCTGCTATCCACCAGAGAAATTTCCGATAATCGCAAGAAGTGATCAGAGGTAATGGGGACTTCTAAAATGGATTTCAGAAATGAAGCAGACAGTAAGTTTGCATTTGGACGAGAATATTTGTAAAAGATAGTAAAGTGGTAAAAATATTCAACTACAAATTAGAAATAAAATTTTGAATGACTCACATCATATTTAAGATTTATGTTTGAGTGGAAATATTTCTGCCATGCCTACAAGTTCTACTACCAAGTTTCACCCATCCTGCCAACAGCATAACTTCTCAACACCTTTAAAGTGCAACTGGCACTCATTTTCTTTCAAGCTTTATATATCTTCTATGCCCTGAACATCCACCATTCCATCCAAAATAGTTCAGTTTCATTTGTAATATATCATTCATCAAAGATTTATCACTTTGTCAAATCATGATTCAGCAAATATTAATCTAGCCACCTTGTCTTGTTTAGATGATATGGTTCTTTATCAGATCTTGCATGGATAATGAGATCTTCACTGTGACCATACATGACATTCCAAATAGTTCGAAAGGTGTTTCAAAATCTTCTAATTGTTTGAAAAGTGATACTTATCCATGTAATTTTCTTCATTTTCGTTAAATTATAGCTTTGAATTAAAGGATCTTACTTTTCATCTTTGTAATCTACCTTTCATCAGCTTGATGTAGTTTTTGGCTGGCTTTTCTCGACAATTTTACAGTTCAACCACATATTCACATACATAGATTTAATTTTTAATTCAATTGAATATTATTTTGGATATTTGCACATTCCCAACTGTGGTTCCTGATGTTTAAATTAGAGAAATTAATTTTACAATTCAAGCTATTCGAATACTTTACAATTCTTTTCGCTCCATTACCTTTCACTACTTTTAAAACAAAATAGGTATGAAGCACAAATTATTCTTAACCAACTACATGAGTTTTAGAAAATTTTATTGCTGACCTTGGTTCGGAGAGAGCCAAAATTTTCAATTACTGTTTATAGAGAAAGGTAGAGTTGCCAGATTCTAAGAAATGGAACAATTTGGTTAATATAGGTATTGAATAGATAATAATAAGGTTAAATTCATGGTTTAGCAATCAATGAATAAATATCTATTTTCATTTTAAAAACGCATAGTATCAAAAATGGAAACTCCTTATCCTATATTTAACTCTTTACTTTAAATATTATATGTTATGTATCATATCTATATTTTCTCTGGAAATTCTGATCGAATGAATAGATAGATAAGGATTTTTCCATTTGTTGTTGAAAGCCAGTACGATTTATAAATTTAATCTCTGAAAATATTAACTTTCTAGAAAATTCTGAGAAATAGAAATAAAATTGCAGATCCTCAAGTATCTTCCACTTCGAGCTAAGTATATTAATTTGTTATTTGAATTCTGTTCTGCATGTTTTAGATGACTCTATCTATCTTTTCTTTCAAGGGCGATGTGAATCAACATATTTTTATATTATAGATTTATGAATTTCTTGTTTTCATTCATGTATTTTCGAAGTATATTAAAATTATATAAAATAAGATTATATTATAATACTCTAAGAATAAAATGATTTGGACGTAATTTTAATTTAAAACTTAATTCTCCTCTAAGTGTTTAACAGACGATCTATTAGCGCTTTTTGTAAATAGTAAGTTTCAACATCATTTGTATCGAGAGATTATTATCATTTCCATATTTATCATTATTACTGCTAGCTGAAACAACAGATTAAATATCTGTATTTATACAGTAAGAACTTTTGCTGAAAGGAAATTAAATAAAGAAGATAGGACAAAATGATCCGTTATAAATAGTTTTTCGTTTTCAGCAATAAAAAGCATTTATTTAGCAAATAATGTGAACTTCAAAAATATTATAAGTAAAATCGAATTTTCTTACTCACACAAAATAAAATAATATTTCTTCTACTATTGTATAAACGAATATTGCTAAAACAAATATATTTTACGCTAAGGGTAATTAAAATATATTTACTAACTATATGTTAATATATTGAAAGACATATGCAATTTTACCTTACCCTGTCATATTATAATTTGTTTCCAGATGAATAGTTATCATTTCGAATCTTATTTTATTATCAACCCGACTTACAAATACTATTGCGCTTCGTGTTTGCTTTCTTAAATTTTATATTATTTTTAGGCAATTCTTTAGAAATGTTTTTGTTTAATATCTATGTCAAGGTATCAGACAATGTGAATTAAAAAAATTGAATATTTTAGAATCATTCTATTGTTTGTGTCATTTGAGTTTTAATTATTCGTAGCTCATAGATTATTTTTGTTTGCCTAATAATGATATTTTGTTTAATTTATACAATTATTGAAGTATTTTTCAACAAGTTTTCAAGTGTTTAGCAAATATGACAGTGAATTTTCTGATACATTTTGAATTTAGGGTAGCCATTTTTAAAATAATATTCATAAATTAAGCGAGTTCCTGTCTATATAAGATGCACAAATATGACAGATTTGAGTGATTTAATGCATATATATATATAATATCATTCAATATATTATATGTAATAATGTATATATTTCATTCAATATACTATAATATAAGTCTCAATATATATACATATTAATATCATATAATATTCGACATATATATAATATCATTCAATATATAATTCATTCAATATATATAATATCATTCAAATATATGTAATATACTATCATTCAATATATTATATCTATCCATTCAATATATAATATCATTCTTATGATATATATTCAACTAATATATTTTGTCATATTCAACTTAACAGAGAAAATAGCCTTTTTAATAAGTAAACAAAATTACTTCTGTGTTCTATATAATGAGATAACATTTGTTGGTACACAAAATCTAAACACCAATGTGGATATGTATATATAATATCTTACTATATCCTGATTATTAATGCACTTGAATATATATATATTCATGTTATTGGTAAAGCTTAGATTTCTGTGTGCCTAATAATATGTTAATCATTATATAGAGCAACAAAAGTAATTTTGTTGTTTTACATAAAAGTCGTTTTCCTATGTTAGTTGAATATGGACAAAATTTATTAGATATAGTAGCATTTTAAAGAAAAATATTGCACAATATATATATATATATATATATATATATATATATATACTCCATATATATATATACTCCATATATTTCTCTAGGTATTACCTCAATTTTAAGAAATAATTTTTTGTATCAAAAAAGGAAAAAAAATTTAAATTTCCATATTTACAATGTTCTATAACTTTTTCAAAGAAAATGTACAACAATATCATTCAAAAATCTGGCTCACTTTGTTTTGCTTTTAATTTGTATTTTTTTACATATGAGGAATAAAGTGTTACGTTAATTTAAAGAAAACTATTTTTAAAAAATTGTACCTAAATTCAAATGTATCTCAAAATTCATGTCCATATTTAACTATAAATGATAGAAAAACTTTTTGACTGAAGAAATACTTCAATAGTTGTATAAAATGAACAAAATTTCATTATTGGACGCACAAAAAAATATAAGCGCTAAGAATAATTTTAAAACATAAATGACACAAACAAAAGAATGATTCTCAAATATTCAATATTTTATTTTCCCCCACATGTCCTGATACGCTTAAACGAAGATATTAAACAAAAAAGTTTCCAATTAATTGCTTAAAATAATATAAAATTTAAAAGCAAACACAGTAATGCGAAAATAGTATTGTAATGCGGAATTAGGAATAATAAAATAAGAATTCGAAAATAACTATTCATTCGAAAACAAATTTATATAAATTGGGTATAAGTAAAGTTGTATATAATTTCATAAATATATTAACATAATAGTCTTAGCAAAAATATTTATAATTAATTCTTTGAGGTAAATATATTTGTTTGTAAGTTATTGGTTTATACAATGAGAAATTATTATTTTATTTCAGTATGAACAGAAAAATTCGGTTTTACTTAAAATATTTGTTTTTAAATTTCACAATATTTGCCAAATTATTTTCTTTCATTGAGTTGTTCTCAATAGAAAAAAATATTTTTAATGACGAATATTTTCCGCTACCTTTCTTTATTTAATTTCCCTTTCCGCAAAAAGTTCCGTTTATTCGTGTAAGATCACAGATATTTAATCTGTTGTTTTCGACTGCAGCTATAATGAAGTATAAATATGAAGAAATGATAATAATCGTCTGCATAAAATAATGATGCTAAAAACTTATTATTTTATACAGAAAGAAAGTTATCGTCTGTTTAAACAATTTAGGAGGATATTAAGTTTCAAAAGTAACAATTTGTCTAAAAGTCTTTTATTTTTAAATATTATATGATAATCTTATTTTATAGGAGTAATTTTAATATTTTTCAGAAAATAATATGAAATGAAACAAAGAAATTCATAAATTTTGAAGTAATATGAAAAATATGTTCACTTCACTTTAAAAACAAAGATAGATCTAATTATCAAAAACATTCGCAGAACAGGAATTTCAAATGACAAATTAATATACTTAATTCTTGAAATTGGAAAGACACGTGCCGATTTGCAATTTTATTTCTATCTTCTCAGAATTCTCTAGAAAGTTAATATTTTTCAGGGATTAAATTTAAAAGCGCTATACTTTCAACAAATGTTGAAAAATTTATCTATCTATTCATTCGATCAGAATTTCACCAGAGAAAATATAAATAACAATATACATATATATAATATTTAAAGTTAAAGAGTTAAATATATAGGATAAGGAGTTTTATTTTTTGATACTATGCGTTTTTTTAAATAATGAAAAATAGCTATTTATTCATTGATTACTATAACCATGAATTATTACTTATTATTATTATTCAATACCTATATTAGCAAATTGCTCCTATGTTTCCTTAGCATTCGGCAACTCTCTCTTTCTCTATGTAACAGTATTCAAAATTTTTGGTTCTTCGCCAAACCACAGCCTTAAAATTTTTCTAACTAAAACACTTGTAGATAGACAAGAATAATTTGTGTTTCATACCTCCATTTTGTTTAAAAAGTAGTGAAATGTGGAGCGAAAAGTATTAAAAGTACATCGAATATTGAAGTGAATTATAAAGTTAATTTCCTCTAGTTTAAATCAGGAAATACAGTTGAGGAAATTGCATAAATGTCAAAAACAATAATCAATTTGTAATAAAAAAAATTAAATCATATTGTGGGTGTGTATGTGTATGAACTGTGGAAAATTGGCCTAGAAAAAGCCAGCCAAAAAAACTATATCAAGCTGATGAAAGATAAGATATAAAATAGATCTTTAATTCAAAGGCTATAAATTAACTAAAAATGCAGATAATTACATAAATATTAGTATCACTTTTCAAACAATTAGAAGCATTTTAAAACACCTTTCAGACTATTTGGAATGTCGTATAAGGTCATGTAAGATCTCATTATCATGCAAGATCTGCTCGAAAGAAGCCATATATCTCTAAACAAGACAAGGTGGCTAGATTAATATTTGCTGAATCACATGTTGACAAAGGTATAAATCTTTGGATGAATGATATATTGGCAAATGAAACTGCAATATTTTTGGATGGAATGGTAGGATTTCGGTGTATAGAAGGCCACATATAGAGCTTGAAAGAAACGTGGTGCCAATTGCAAATTAAAGGCGTTGGAGAAGCTGTGCTATTGGGAGTATGGGAACTTTGATAGTCGGAAACTTGGTGTGGCAGAAATATTTCCGTAATTTCAAACATAAATAATAAATAAATTATGTGAGTCATTCAAAATTTTACTTTGCAATTCGTAAGATGAATATTTTTCTACCACTTTCACTAACTTTTGACAATGATATCGTCCAAAGGCCGATCTTCACTGTCTGCGCATTTCTGAAGTCTCATTTAGAAGTCCCTAATTACCCTCATCATTAAGTCAATCATTTCTTGCAGTATTGTCAAAATTTCTTGAAGGATAGCAGCTTTCGGCTAATTGGCTGTTCGAAACCTATTCTTGCAGGCCTGTGTGTCTTCAGATGCCTCAGAGAAAGTAGTCGTAAAGTGATAGATCTGGAGAACGTACTGGCCATGAAATTTCACCTCGTTGTAAGATTAGATGTTCCAGAAATAAATACTTTCAGCAAGTTTATCGATATTTTCGCAATGTGGTCTGGGTAATCATCTTGTTTAAACTACACAGCTAAATTCCCATGCTCGTTTTGTTTTGGTTGTAGGAAGTTACGAACATAACGGTCAGTAATTACAATAACTGAAATGCCATTCTCTTCAAAGAAGTAGGGACCTATAACCCCAAAATCTGCAACAGCGCACCAAACCATTTCTTGAACAGTATGGTACAGTCACTCATGGAAAGTCTTCGATTTTTCGGTGTCAGAAAGTAAAGTTATGGTTGCTCACAAACCCAGACAAATGAAAGTGATCTTCAGCAAAGTCGTCATTTTTTTAATACGTCTCAGTAACGAAAGCACGAAGCTCTTCCATCTACACCATAATAGATACTGAAATTATAAAACATCGGCCAATTCATGGCAGACAGTAAGAAATGGAACAGTGGAAGTGGAGAATCAGGGAGTTATTTCTGCTGCATCCTGTAGAAAGCCTGAGGTCCTAGTATTCATAAATCGATATCCTGAAAGAAATTTCGAGTCAAAGAGTAAAAATATTTTGTATTACACAAATGTATCAATTTTATCTGGATAATGATAAAAGGTATTCGGAATTGAAAACTCAAATTAAGATGCTGTACAATTGTTCAAAAGTTATAACAACTACAACTTAATATCCGAATTAAGAACCTGTAAAATTCGTATGGAGTCATTTGGAAAGCATGTTCTGTTAACGAGAATTTTCTTTTAGAATGGAAAAGGAAGTAGGGTTAATTGAAGGATGGAAAAAAATCGATCATCGTTTCATATTGCAGTTATTCAGGTTTCGATACAAAAACATTTAAAAATGAGATTTGCCACCTTCGAAAAGCTAGAAAAGGCTAATACCTTAATGTTAAAGAAACTAAAATTCCTGTTTAATATTTTTTTTTTTTTTTGCTTTAACCTTATGGAGATTAGTGAAATATTTAAATTTTTACTGTTTTTGCTTAAACATATTGGTTAAATAAGGACTGTAGTGTAAAGGAGTTCGTATCAAAGGAGTTCGTTCAATTACATGCATGTCGAAAACTTATTTTGTGCACATTATTTGTTTCCTATACTCATAACAAATATAGAAATTAACATTAATGTATTTCATTTAATTTAATACCCGAAGAAAGTTACACTTTAATAGTTATGATCGTGATAGGCCTATTCTGTTCTTTCAAATTTTAGTTCTATAGTTTATTAATAATTATTATCAAAATTCAAGGAAGGAAAATATTTTTTTAAAAAAAATTAATAACAGAGTCTGACAGTTGCTAATTGTCCATTTTTGATATTTTTTTTTTATTTTTGGAAATTTTAATGGAATGAATATTATTATTTTTACTTATTAAAGGATTTAATAAGTAAAAGGGAGAGACTGGCTCTTTTTTATAGCTTCTGGGCATGTTATATATCTATTTCAAAAGCCATTGTGAATAAATGCACTTTTTACTGATTTCTTTTTATATAAGCTGAATTCTTCTCTCGATATTTTTTGTTGGTAACACTAAAAAAAAATTCACAATATATGTAACAGCTACTTCTGTTACTTAGAGTTATTCGAGATACGAGTTGAAAAAAAATGCCAGTTTTTATCGAGTTTTTGTAAGCACTTTCTTTTAATTTGAAAATTAGCTTTGGTGAAAACTTAAAAATACTCGTATGACCTTCAACCAACAGAAACAAAATCAACAAGTGGACTAACAGACATATTGGCTTAATATACCTTAAATAAAACTAAAAAGATCAAACCCAAACAGCATTAAGTTCAAAAATAGTTTTGACGAGAATGATATCTTTCAAGTAATTGTTATAAAAAATAGGCAGGTCAGTCATATTAAAAAGATATAAATCAATCCTTATTGTATCCTAAGGTTTGAAAAGTTCCAATAGAAATAAATAAAAAAGTCATAGTGAATTTATAAAAGTATATACCTCCAATAAACACGACATTTTACAGAACATGAAGAAAAACACATTGAGATCAAAATTTAGATTTAGGTAACTCGGAAGAAGAAGAAATTTTTATGATGATTAAATATGAAGCTTATGACCCCAAATATTATTGCATTTTTTTACATATATTTCTTAATTTTTCTAGCTGCTAGAAGGTATAAGGCTTTAACTTTTTAAGATGCTACCACTGTCTTTATAGACCCTTACGTTTTTATTTACACACCCTGGACATATTTTGTACCCTTAAAAATACTTTACACAATTTTCTGATCAAATTAATTAAACAAAAATTTTAAAAATTATTGTATTAAAAGCATCCATTTTCTCAATTTTTGGTTTCTCTGTACTTAATCACATTGGCTTCTAAGTATCTCAAGGACATGTGATTGTTATTGTTTATGAACATTACAATGAGTATCAATACAAGATCTAAGGGCTATTGGGGTCGGGCTTTATAATTTTGAGTATCGTTCAACTGACGAGGACGACACCTTATCTGGCTTTTCTTACTCAAAACTCCCACGCAACTCCAACGTGAATATTTGGGACCTTTATTCGATTTAATGTGCATTAGCCCAGGTATAAGGCAGGTCTTTAGTGGTACAAGGCCTCGCACACACTACTCGATGCATATAATGTCTGTCACGTGTCCGTGACCAGGAAAGATACCCTACCATGATCGTCTTGAATCAAATCAAGCACAGTAAAAATTGAAAATTATACTCTCATAACAGGCGTGTTTAAAGTTATTCTAAACAATACTTGACACTCTCTGAAATTTAACTGGTTAACTAGTATTTAACAAACTATAGATTGGTAATGATAAACACCCCAGTATATATGGACCTCCACAGAAAAGTGTGTAAAGAATATATCACATTTGTTACATTGATTGTGTGTATAACAAATGTATCACGAAACTTTCCATAGTCTGCTCCACCATTTTAGATAATACTTACAAGTATTTAGACAGTTATCTCTTCGAAAAGCTGAGTTCGAACACAAATGATCAATAATTCTTAACCCTCGAATCCTGCAATTCGGCCAGCTCATAAATATTTTATCAGAAGCTTATTTATTCAACTTGGTTAGATTAGGGCAATATGTCTAAAACCACAAAGCCCATTTCGCCGGAAGGCTTTAAATACTTTATTGAATGCCCATTTATTTAGATTGGACAGATTTATGCGCATCTCTGAAAAGGATGATGGGCTTTTGAAAGCAATGGAGCTCTCTAGGATGGGCAAGGGAAGAGTTCATTAAAATTCCCCGAATACATTACAGGTGTCTTAAGGTAAGTAAGGCGTCTTCGACAAGGAAAAATGAGCATTATTTATGCCTATTTTAAGTAATCCTCGCTTTTTAAAATAAAAGCGATTGAAATCATATTTCCGCATTGATATAAATGTGTATTTAGGAAAAGGTTTATGTGAAGAAAATCACATTTATATACATAAATTAGTATTACAATTTAAAGTCGTAAACTTATTTTGAAATATATCTTGCACGAATTCAATTTCATTCATAACTTAAGAATTTGCAAATCGCTTAGAAAATAACATTTAATTAACTGAACACATCAAATCTTAATTTAATAAAATTTAATTTTCTTAAAACACTTTAGGGTTGAAATTTTTTTGGTTCTTACAAAAATGGGCAAAACCTAAATTTTGTTAGTAGTTATTAGAAAATAAATCAGTTGTTGGAAAAGGAAAGAACACAAATATATAATGCGGAAATTATCAGCAATGATATGAAGTAGTTTATGAAGAAAGTGAACCACAGAATCTTAAAAATGGAAAGTATGGATAATTTTCTCTGAGTAGTTTCACATTTGTTTCCATTTTTAAAATTAAATTTTTGAGACTAAAATAAAATGTAGTTATTAAATAATAAGACTGACAATGCTACAGAAGATGTACGCTTGCGTCAAACGGCTGCCACCAACACTTATTTAGCTCGAACCTTTCTCAATCGAATGCAGTGTCTCTCACTTCTGTATACAAATCCGTATTCATCGTTCCAAACATCCGTAGCCGTCGTTTGCATTAGAGTTCGTTTTGTTTGTTTGTTTGTTTGTTTCGCTTCAAAAATGATAAGTGAGCAACGAATTATTTTGAAATCTTTCAAGTAACTTGGAAACACCACCACTAAAACCTAACAAAGAAGTGTATGGAAATGAATGTTTATCTCACGCGCGTGATTTTGAGTGGTTTAAGTGTTTTCAAGAGATCTGAGAAGGTAATTCACCACCGTATCACCCTTCCACATTAAGCACGGTGATTGCTGAGACTAGGAATTGACAAAGGATCCGCACGTAATCATTTTTTCCCCCAAGACAATGCACCGGCTCATTCCACATTGCCTAGCAAGAGGTTTCTAGCCAATTACAGAATCCCAGAGTTAGACCACCAGCCTTATTCACTGGATCACTAGTCATGTAACTTCTATCTGTTTCTCTAGGTGAAATCTGAATTAAACGGAACAATATTTCAGTCCGTTGAACCTGTGAAAGAAAAAGCGACACACTTCCTAAAGAATCTGACAGAAGAAGATTTCCAGCACTGTTTCGTACAATGGAAGATTCACATGGAATGTTGTAGAGAAAAAAAAAGTTGTATATTGAAGGTGATAATAAGTGAATGCGTGTGACATCAAATTAAAATAATTTACAACGTTAGTCTCGTCATTTAAAAGTCACTCCTCTTATTTTTCAAATTCTTATGAATAATTCATATAAGGGAATCAGTGAAAAGCCCTCTAGTTTTAACAAAAAAACAAAATAATGCCATATCTTAAGCATCTTAAAGTATTAGTTACCTTAAATAACAGAATGTGTTCGAAACGTACTGAAAAAATAAAATGTGACAGTGAGCCGTATACTGAATATTTCTTCTAACTTCAGGGACTTTTCTGTTTCGATTTGTTTCAAATAAAACCTTACCTAATGAAACAAAGTATAATTAGATAGAAATTGTGAAGTGTACTGAAGGAATATGATAAATTACATTTATTAACTGCGAAGAACGGAGTTAGATAATTGGTCGTAGATTTAATAAGAGTGATAAAGAATCAAAGTGAGATGTCGGAACAAACCATTAATAATGTAAGGGGCAATCAGAGGAATCCTCCGCCCGCAGTTATTTTGTGGAAGCATGATGAGAGGGGTGCTAACCTACTGTCGCGCTCGTCGCTCCATCGAAACTTAAAATTACGAAGTCCTTCGCCAATATCCCTAACGTTGCTTCTTAGTGCGACCTAAAGCAATCAATCAAATCAAAATAGAGCATTCCTAGATCAGACGGGAATGTGATTGTTTATTAACATGGCACTCAAAAGCAAAACGAGGGGTATTGGCAAAGGTCCTCGTAGTTTTGAGTCTCTGTCGAGTGATGAGGATTATACATGAGCTGGAACTTCTCTCTCTAAGATTCTATACCATTTCAATTTCAAGACTTAGGACCTCGTTCATATTTAACGAACATAAGCCCTTCTACACGGCGGCTCTTTAGCAGCATACAAGACTCGAACCCATGACATTGTGGAAACATCCCACTAGGTTAATGCTACAACAAAATAGAAGATATAAGATAAGAGTTCAGGACATAATCCTTCAATTCCAGTTTGTTAGCACACTAGAGATCGAATGAGTTACAGAAAAATTGAATTAAAGTAAGCGTACTACCGTTCCCCAGGCTCCACAGAAGCATTGATTATCAAAAAAAGTCTACTATTTTTATTATTCCTATTACATTTTTATCTTCCCAAGCAAAATATTTTAGCACTAAAAGGTTGCCAATGTTTACAAAAAGAATTAAAATGGAGGCTTCTGCCATAAAAAATAATTATTAAATCAAAATATTAAAATAAGAGGAAAGTATAAATTGTAAAGTATAGATTATAATATTCTGTTCAGATATTAAATTAAAAGCAGACGATAAAATATTAAAATTAATTACGCTCGCATCTTATCGATATACATATAAATAAAGTTAACTAAATAATTATTTTAATCACGTGTATTATAACGCCCATCTTTTGACTCTAACGTCATGTATCCTTTATTTAAAGCAATGTATTTTGACGCTATTTTCTAAAATTAACAACACGTTAGCATATGCTAATCAGTGACGGTAATAAACAGCTCTATACAGGTTCTTATAATGTTTTTAGCGAACTGAAAGAAGTTATTCTAAAAATAAAAAATAAAAATAGATTCAAGCGTTTTCGAGAAATATATCGATTTGCTCAAAATTATTAAAATTATCCATTGAAGAGAAATAAAGGAAGAAAACAAAAGAACAAAAACCAAAAATTTTCATTCGTAGATTCTAATTAAAACTTATGAGTTCGACACATGCGTAGAAAGTAATGTAAACAGCTATTTTTCTAATGATTATTTTTCCAAAAATTAGGTTCTCCTTTAGCCCTCATAACCAAACTTCAGATTTTTTTAAGAAATTATTCTTCTGTGGTTAGGAATACATTTGTAATACTAAAAATGTTCCTATATCATTTCAAAACTTTTACCCAAATGTATCTTATTTTCTGTACTAAGTTATAGTTCCGTCGAAGGAATCTCTTGATCTAAATATACATTTGCATACTGAAATACTATTCCAAACTTGAATGAAATAATATGATTTTGAAGAGGCGTAAACATGCACGTAACATTTTATTTTAAGAAAAGTACTGTTTATTTCCCTTGACGAAGTATGATTTAACAATTACATATGATTTAAAAGTGAACATTTTTTATAGAAAATAATTATTTATATATTTAATGTATACACATTATGATTTAATTCTAATTAGAAATAATCTCTTTAGATAACTTATAGCTTAAACTAAGTAAACATTCACCGATTTTTATATATAAAATGAATCAACTAATATTTTCAGTTACTGGTAATTGATATTTATTTACTTAAAGCTTTCATAAATTTTTAAACAATATACTATACCATAATGCATCAAAAATAAAAAAGTGTAAAATGCCGCTTTGACAAAAACACCCACAAAACGCTGAATTGCTTTCTCGGCGACGGCCCAGCACACAGTATTACAACTTCCTGATATATTTGACTAAAGATTTTTTTTTTTTAAATCTCAGCACGATATTTTTTTTATTTAACAGCTTTTCTCTTGACTTCAAGTGAATAATTTGGCTACGGCCCAGGGGGTTCTAGTTTTTATTCTTTACACGAAGTTAAAGTTTTTTGATAAGTGAAAAAGGGTGACTGACCTAAAGCTAAAAAAAGAGTTAGATCCAATTTAAATTCTATGTTGCAAGCTTAAAAGGCTTTTATATACTTTTTTCCCCTTCCCTTTCTTAGTGTTTTTCGAGAGCTGAGAAAATAACTTGAGTTGACTTTGAAATAAACAAAAATGCATAATATCAAATTATATAGCAGAGTTACCATTATTTTTAACCATAAACTGTCTCGATGTATGGAAAATGTATTCTAAAATAAAACACAACAATGTAACAAGGATAACAGTTGAATATTCCAGAAGTTTTAGATTATATATAATGCCAAATTTTGATAACAAAGGTATTGTTGTTTATTTATCCTTTTGTTATCAAAAATTGGAATAGTTTTTGATCATTAAAAATTTTATACATAGATTGTATTGAAAAGATGCCACTGGAAAAAAGATTGTGCTGATATGCGTCATTTCATTTTAAAATTTTTAGTTAATTATTCAAAATAGAATTAATTCCTACGTAAAATGGAATTACCAGTTTATATACCCTTCTTTATTATGAAATATATTTATTAAAAATTATCACAAACTTTTGCATGGAATATTTGAATCATAATAATTTTTCAAAAGTGAGCACTTTTGGGGGCTCATAAGACTTTGCTTAGAATAATGATTTCTTAAAATTTATTATTATTTGTTATATATGTTTTATTTCTTGCTTTTAGAAACATTAGGAAAAATTTATTACGACATATTTTTGATGAAAGAAATGGCTGATGAAAGAAACCATCAAACATGTAAGATTGATGCTTGTTTATTATAAATTCGTACTAGAAGCAACGCAAGAGCTACAGAAGTAGGACTTTGAACCTCGGTCAAGTGTCGAGGATAACACTCCAGCTGGTACCTCCCTCTAATAGCTTCCACACCACGCTAACGGGAGGACTTGGGACATATTTAAAATGCATCAGCCCAGGTTACACGGTTGGTTTTCAGTGTCATCAGGGCTAGAACCCATGACTCAACGAAACCCAAGAGCTACGAGACCATGATACTTAGGCTACTGAGGTCTTATACATACAAATATAAATTTTTTAATAATATTTTTTTAAAAAATCTTTTTGAAAATTAAATTCATTATTCACGAAAGCAGGCATCGACGATGTCCGTACAACCTTTCGAGTGAAAATTTTGAAAAATGAACCAGTAACTATTTTGACATTGGCTAAATGGAAGCCTCTTTGGTGGTTAATAATATTCAATATAATCATGAAATAAATACTCATATTAACTAATAACAAATAACAAAACTAAAGCAAAAATAAATCAAGCAAATATATAATGTAAAACTAAAACCTGTTTAAAATGCTGTAGTTAACAAGTTAATAACTATGCAATAAAAATAAATATCATAATTGAATAAAAGCAAGGCAGTTATGTTAAAATAAAGAGTTTAAGCTGAAAATTAAAGAAAACTAAAGATGGAAACGAAAGAAAGTTTTCAATAAAGCTTTAAGTATATTCTATAAAACAAGAATATACAATAATACATAATAAACATGCATGTAGTCTACGATTAAGATATTTAACTATACCAATCTAAAAATCAGCTATATATATAAATATATACATATATAACATTCCATACACTCTTTATCAAAACACATTCAACGCACGAAGAAGGTGTCCCCCTATTGTAATGAAATTCCGTATGCAAAGATAATTGAACCAAACATGCAAAAGTTTAAAAAATTAGTGTCTAATGTTTGAATAGCTGGATCTACAGAACATCGGAACAATGCATTCAGCAGGTGTATATGAGAATCGTTTCTCAATCTAAAGGTCAAATTTATTTTTGCATTGCGATTTCGGATATCAATCAATGACTGAAAAAACTGCCTCGCCGCTACATTCGAGCTCATAACGAGCAACTATCAGAGTTTGAAAGAGGTCGTATCATTGGATTGAAAGAGGCAGGTTGTGCAAATCGGAGAATCGTTCGTTGTATGGGTCGAAGAGATGAGGCAATTAGAAGATGCTGACAGGAATGGGTGGACAGTGGCAGATTTCAGTGTCAAGATGGTAGGGGTCGACCTAGGGCCACAGCAGATCGGAAGGAGAAAGTGATTGTCAGATCAGCTGTCATAGCCCCTGATACAGCGTTATGAAATATCAGACGTGCGACCCTCACACGAGTGTCCACCATGACTATTCACAGACGGTTGAGAGGGGGAAATTTACTTTCGTACCGACCGCTACACACCCTGCCATTCACTCCGGCACACTGTCGAGCCAGATTACAGTAGTGCTTGGTTCGATCACGTTGAAATGCAGCTGACTGAGGACGTATCGTGATAAGCGTCAAAAGTTGCTTATAACTGTGTCCTGACGATCATCAAAGACGTTTCTGTAGACGCTCAGGGCAGCGTGACGATCCTGCTTTTAATATTGCACACCACACAGGCCTTCAACCAGGAGTTATGATCTGGGGTCCTATTTCTCTTTAGAGCCTGACCCCTTTGGTCGTCATTAGAGGTACACTTACAACAGAGCGGTGCGTCGACGACATTCTGAGACCTGTTTGGCTATCATTCCTTTTGCAGTACCCTGGTCTTATTTTTCAGCAAGATAATGCCGGAATGCATAAGGCACGTGCTGCTACGAAGTGACTTACATCTCATCAAACACTTCCTTGACCAGCCAGATCTCTCTCCAATCGAGCATGTCTGGGATAGGATGGGAAGGCGACTGCATCTACCAGGGAATGTTGATGACCTAGCCCTACCATTGGAGCAAATGTGGCAAGAAATACCGCAGGAGACCATCAAGGGAGCTTTATCACTCTATGCCACGTCGTGTGGCTGCTTACATTCAAGCTAGAGGTGGATCAAGACCTTATTGAGCTCGTTACTTTGTAACTATGTAACTCTGAAATAAATCATTAAATTTTTTCGAAATTGAAATTATTTTCTATTCAGTACATTTTTTTCCTTTCCGCCAATTATTTCTCCATCGGATAACTAATTCTTGATGTGTCGATTTTTTTTTGTAATAGAGTGTATCTATCTATGATAATTGTCCTTTGTTTTCTCCCATAATTTAATAATAAGAACTTAAAACGGAATAAAAACATATAGCAATATTTATTTGAAATGTTCCGCAAGTTTGATTTATCTGTCTTACATACTCTGTTGTAAATTGTAATTTCAGAAGAAAGATGTAAGATTAGTTATTAATGTAACAATGAAATCACAACAGAAATTTTTGGGCAGTACATATTGTTATAAAAGCTAGCATTTCTTGAATCCATTAAAACCTTTTATGGAAAAGAGTTAATTCAGAATGCTACGAAATGTATTTTGTAATACTTTTGTTTATGCCCTTTATTTTCTTAATTAAAAGCATATTTTGCATCAATTTCAAGAGTCCTAATTGTCGACGAACCAGTTTTAAAGCTTAGAAACTCAAAGCCATTTTCAAATATCTTGGTGTAAAATTGTTTTTACAATATTTTGCAGCAAAAAAGGAGCAAACTATTAACAACCGAATGCATATTAGTCGAAAATAATACTATTAATTATGACGCAGTGAGTGGAAAGCTGAAATAATAAATAAAAAGGAATGTGATGCAGAATAGAAAGGAACTCAAAAAAGCTACGTTACACGTAGAAATTATTAATTTTTTCTTTTTTGTGTTTATTTATTTATTTATTTTGTGTTTATTTGTGCGAAATCATTTCAGTGTTTGTTTAAATTTCATGTGTTTTACACATGAATTGCTTTGATTATTCTAAATTTTTCGTTTCCGAATTTTTGTCGGATGTTCTCTAAAGTTTTATTTTGTTTTGTTGGGGATATTTTATGTGTCGCAAGGATATAATCATATATGTAAAAATGGAAAATCTATAAAAATATAAATAAATAATGTCTTTATATTACATGAGTGTATTTTAAAAGGTAATTATCTTTACCTTGATAAAACTCAATTCATTCTAGTCATAAATAATAATCAAGTTTAATTCCACTTTAAAAATGGCAGAATAAAATTTCACTTGAGTATTTTGCGTACGATTGATAGTACCCTAGTTGAATATTAAAGCTATTTGCCAATATAATTACTTCCTTTTAAGATCTTATCTGAGCAGTATTTTTAAGGATTTAATAAAGATAATTATCTCTCTCTAAAAGTAATTCTAAAGACAATAAAATATTTTATGTAACCTTTCATTCAATTTATAGCGAACAAATTCTCTTATCTCAAAACGAAGTCTTTAATATGGAATAAAAGTTATGATTTGCCTTATGTTATGTGTTATCTGATGTCATTTAACTTTAACCGTGCTCAGTGTTGGTAAAGATAAATTCCATTAATCATTTTTATCCTATAACATGTAATTTTGCAGGACATTAGCATATTTTATTTTGGATATTGACTAATCAGTAAGTAATTTAAGAATTCATTCTTTTTTTTTTTATCAATTCTTTAAAACCTTTATATGGATTAACAGATTCTGTTGTGTATTTTAGAATTGAGACTCTTTGAAATATAGTGACAGAGGAGGGTTTTTTCTCCCTTTTTCTTACGGTGAAGTTACTTTTTAGAATCAGAATATTTCTGATGTTCTACTAACTGAACCTGTGTAATGAGAAAACATAAAATAACGTGCGTTCTGAAAAGATAGTCTCTAACTACGGAAAGAAATTTATAGTTCATATATTCAAAAAATATTTCAATTTCATATATATTACATTTAGGTTACCAAAATTAATCATTTGAGTTTAGTTTTTTTATTAACGTCGCACTAGAAGCAACACGAGGGCTATTGGCGACGGACCTCGTAATTTTGAACCACGGTCAAGTGACGAAGACGGCACCTGAGCTGGCACCCGCCTCTCCTAACATCCACACCCCGCCAAAGGGAGGACTTTGGGCCCCGACAGATTTAACGTGCATCAGCCCTGGCTACATGGCAGGTCTTTGGAAGCCAAGGATCGAACCCGCGACTGAACGAAAACCGCTCGTCACGAATCCGAAACCATGACCACTAAGCTACCACGGCCAATTAATCATTTGAAAGAACAGCAATAAATAATCTTAAAACAAGTATTTTCATTATCAATATAATGTGACGTGGCAATTAAATAACGAGACTAACACTATAAAATATTCTATTTTGATGCGATATATAATTACTTATTATCACCTTCAATATATATATATATATATATATATCCCTTCTCAATCCCTAGAAGGCTCCATGCAAATCTTAGACTGTTCGAAACAGTGTTGGAAGTTTGCTACCAGCTCCTTCAGAACGCTTGCTGCTTTCTCGTATACAGCTTCATAGGAATAAAATCTTCTCCTTAGGAGCAGTTGCAGATTTCACCATAGGAAACATATAGAAATCACATGGCTCAAAATCCGACGGATAAGGCGGATGGTCTAACACTGGGATGTTGTACTTGGTAAGAAACCTCTTAACAGACATAGTGGAATGAGCCTATGCACTGTCTTCGTGGAAAAAATTTCCGTATGAATTGTTTTGTCACTTCCTACGGTCTCAGAAATTGCATGAATACTCAACCGACGATCAGATCGAACCAGAGTACCGGGTTTTGGATAGCATCATGTGTATTCAACATGAAAGTGTAGCCTGGGAATGAATCATATTCAGCATCTTCGGGGCCATTTTAAAAACACTTAAACCTCACAAAAACACCTGCATTCCATAAACATTCATTGTCATACCCTTCTTTTAATAAATTTAGAATGTCAGTAGTTATTCTATCATATTTCATATGAATTTCACAGCAATTATTTGCTATATTGTTACTCTTATCGTTTTTTCGGTGAAACAAAAAAAATAAAGCTAACGAAGGCTACGGCTATACGGATTTGCTTACAAAAACGAAAGGCAGTATATTCGAAAGAGAAGGGTTCACACTAAGCAGCTGTCAGATACTAGAGTTTGGAGTTTAAGTATTTATAATGCAACGTCAGTCTCATTATTTAATGGCCCCACTTCGTAAGCTGTTTAATTTTAATTTAATTAGGATTTATTTTGTCTTATTGTTTAGTTAAACACAAAAAATACCAAAACACTACCAGTTTCATAGAACCATAGTATGAAGTTTAATATATTGTTCGTAATTAATGCTTAGTACACATTTTTGACTTATTACACTGACAAATAAATGTGATTAGATATTTGATTGTTCATTTTAATTTTTTAATTTTTTTTCTAAATTTTTAAATGTCTCTTTTCTGTTCTTTAGACTTCTTTTTTCTACTTAATCATTTTTTTGCAATTTTAACTATTTTTGAAGCTTGAATATTAGGGTATTAATTTTATATTTATTACTGAAATAAATTATTATGCTTTAATTTTCAAATAGATTACTTAAATTAATACTGAAATAGGAAATAAAACGAATTCTTCAATAAACACATCGTTTGCTTAGTTTGATTGAAAATTTTTGAAAGGTTCCCATTACCAAGGATATTAAAATGAAAATAAGTTTCATTTGTTATACATGTATATAAGCTGCCGCTTAAATATTATTTACGTATTTAAGTAACTTTGAGATTCGGGAGTTAATGTTCACAGGAGACAAGTGAAGATTTATGTCGTAATTTTATAACATAAATTTTTCTAAGCTCTCAGTTTTAGATGTGCAGCAAAACGTCTACTGGGGAGAAAGAAGAAATAATTAATATTATAGATGAAGAATGTAAATGTCAGTATCAGTTGCTTCTAAATCAGTTCATGAGCTACACAACTGAAATAAATCTTCATTGAATTTATTCCAATTTAAATCCACGTCCATCAATCAGGGATTATATAAATATATTTGCATATAATGTAATATTTATAAGTAAACAAAATCATACGAAATACAAATTATGACCACTATTACATTTTTAAAATTTATTTGAGCTAAAAGAATAAACTACGGCAGAATTTAAAAAAACCAATAAGTTATCAAATCAACCGCAAAGTAAGTCAAAAATAATCAAAGTAAACTGATAAAAATAAACTAATAATTTATTAAATGCCAACATATACATAATAATATTAATTCATTACATACATAATTCCTTAATAACAAACTATAACCAATTTAAGAACCAAATAACCTTAAACATCATATCAAAAAACTAAGAGTAAAAATTAATAGTAAAATAAAAACTGGATATAACGTAATTTAATACTTTTCCACACTTTGGAGTGAAAAATGTGAGTTTAAACTAGTTTTGTGGATCAAACAATTACATCATCTGCAATTAGATTATCATTATAGGTACGTACCAAGAATAATCAAAAACCAAAAGTGAACAGAAATTGAAAAATATAATAAAAGAACAAAGAATATGTTACATTATGACCAAAGTTTGAAAATACAAAGGAAAAATTACAACGGACATTAATTATTAATGCACACTTATAAAATCTAATTTTCAAACCTAAGAATTCTAACTATTATATATAATATTGTATTTGTTATTATCACCGTAACCAATATGCTGCAATAGACAAAAGTTCATACACTATACTTGTATACGTATGAATAAAACGAATATCTAGAAAACTAGAATAAATGACGTAGATGTAATGAGTTTATTTCTTTAAATGGTTCACATATGCGACATAGTAAGACAGACATGGTGGCTTATACATTACCAGAAGTAATTTATTATCTGGGAGAGAAAAAAGTAGCAAATAGTAGTAATTAATATTCACACATCATAGCACACATACGTAGAAAAGATTAATATGTTATTTTATTATTACTTTTTAATTTAAGGATTTCAAAAATTAGCATAACAATCGCCTGAAAATGTGTAATCAATTAGTGTATTTAATATCACCCTTTCAAAATATAAATAAATTAATATCAGAAATTTTTAGACTTTATATATATATATATATATATATATATATATATATGTGTGTGTGTGTGTGTGTGTAAATTAAGTATACGGGTTATACGTATAATTTTAAAACAGATGTAGTTAAATCTATAATAAATTTAATTTCGCAATTAAAAGTTTTCTCAGTTATATAGAATAGTGATATACTTCGAAATAATTAAATAAAATCTAAAGAAAATATAACCCCTCACCCTTAATTCTCTCATACCCTAGCCCGCACAGAAATGGCCAGCTTCTCATAAAAAGGAAGATGATGTATATACATTTTGCAGAGCAATAAAAACTTATTTGTAATTGGAAACAATAAAATGTATCACGATTATCATATGGAATAACATAACATTCTCAAAGTATCAAAGGAATAATTTTATTAGCAAAAAACCATTCATTAATAGAAATAGCCAAATTCGCGAAAATTCGCACAATCAAGTATCACTGCTGCCTGATAACTTCAAAACTATTTAATCGAGTCTATGCCAATATAACATATACAGTTGGTTATGTGTCACCTGTCAATAAAGTTTCGATAGTTTATTCCAAAGACGCTCGTTATCGTCCATGATTTTGTCAATCGGCTTCCCAATCGAATTCATCTCCCATTGAACTTAACACTTGTTTAACTAAAATTGAATGTCTGTACAAAAATTTCATTTGTTATGATCTATTCGAAAATTTTAAATGAAATTCTCGTTTCTTGAAGCACATGTTACATTAATATTTTAGTTTCTGTTTCTGTTATCGACTGCATATTTCTGAGTATAATTTTGAATAACATGTAGATGAGGAGGTAGGAACCTGAACTGGCAACAAGCTCCTCTTATGCATTCTAAGCCAATAAAAGAACTTTGAGCCTTGAGAAATTAAGTGTGATTAGGCTGCTTTGCGTATAGGTGCGGTAGCTTAATAATCATGATAGTGGATGAGTGGGCAGTATTGTTTTTGTTGTGCTGTAGCTTTTTTTGAGCCCTGATGTCATTAATGACCTTTCATGGAACGGGATTAATGCACTTTAACCCGTTCGCTCCCAGCGTATCACAGGCGATACGCTCCGTGAGTGTCTTCTACGGCCCAGCGTATCAATAGGGATACGCTCGATGAGAACGTTTTATTTGATTTTTTAGTGTTAGTATAGGGCGTAACAATACCACAAAATTTGTATAGATAGGTTATTTGGAGGGTTGATCTTTGTGATATGGGCTTGGATTTCAATTCTGGCTACTGGGGGGGGGGGTAATTGTTAAGAGCACGTGCTGCGGCACGACTCTTTAAATGCAATGACATGATTTGAAGGGTGCACTTGTTTTTGGTTTGCTTTTATTTTCTTTCTTGTTTGCTTCTTAGAAGTTCGAAGGAGAATTTATGGGGTTTAGGGCTTTAGGTAGCAGATGCTCTCAGCTGTTTGTTTCATTCGGTCGGTTTTTATTTCTAGCGACAGTCATGACGAAAAGAAAGTATTTATCTGATACTGAGAGTTTCGAAATAATGAATGAATCTGACAGTAATGTTAGCGAAAATAATCCAAATCTGTACATAGACATTAAAGTAAAAAAAAAGGGGGGGGAAGACTAAGATGAGTCATTTGCTCAAAATCTTGCGTGAAGGGTCAGAATATGTGTGTAAGACATATGACGTTGTACTATGCATTGATTTTTTTTTTTATAAATATACCACATCTAACATATGTAAATATATATTGTACTTTCTTAAAAGTGTGGTTTTTTATGTAATTTTATGTATAAAACATTCAATTTTCAATTAATTCCTTTTTTCTTTTGTACATATTAAGTTTAAAGCATTTTAAATAAGATGCGAAAATGTCAAAATATTTTAATGAATAGTTAATTTCAGAGGAATTTTGTTTGCGAATTAGGCTTAGTATTTAAAAACGTCAGCGCACAGAGTGACAATCCGCGGTAAGAAGCCGCGGACCCAGAAAAGGACTTCTTTTTTTCCCTCCGTTAGCGAAAGGGTTAATGACCTTCCAAGTAATGGGGTTAATGCACTTTAAACCTGTTTGGATGCCCCAAGTCCTCCCGTTGGCGTGGCGTGCAAGTTTTGAGAGGTAGGTGCCAGCCCAAGTATCGTCATTGTCATTTGACCAAGCCTCAAATTTACGACATCCATCTCCAATATCCTTAACGTTGATTCTCAGTGGGACGTGTATTCACAATCCCTTACATCACGACTTCTTTACACTACAAAATTGTAGTGGAATATAAACTCAAACATCGACTCGAATGAAATAGATCTGGCCATTAACTCATTGCAGGATCACTCAATCATAATGGCCATGTAACATTAATTATTGATTTAAATTTTTTTTCACCAATTAAAAAATATAGACCTCTATACGTTTCTTCGTAGAGTTTACAAAATACTTTACAATAATTGCTCTGTTTGATACTGTTCGTCCTATACTTAAATTATCTCTGCAAAAAGTTTCAAAGTAAATCGTACAAATTTTTTTTATTTTATTCTGTATTCTATCGTAGTTATTAATATAAATTTATTTTGCATTTTTTTTATTTTCGTATTACAAATTAATAATCCCTTAGGAAACTAAAATGAAATTTTTATGAAATCCTGTGATTAGTTTCGTATTTTACCATAAGTGATTTTACATCGCCGATCACGACACCTCAAAACTTTTTACAACGTTTTTCTGAATTTCACTTGGTGTATGTGTGAGTGTGTGTGTGTGTGTGTGTGTCATCAAATTTTCGATCGTTAATTTAACCAACTTCCCATCAAGCTAGAGCTTTGAAAATTTGGGAATCGTTCGTACTGGCCTAACAATGCAATATTTAGACGTTTGCGACAAGTTTTAACTAATATTTCGATAATTTTAATAAGTCAAAATATTCTTTCCTCTCGGCGCTTTTAGGATTGAGGAAAACATTTCTTTTCCCCTCTGGGAGCACCGGGCACTCCCCACGCAGCATGCGGTATCGTAAACCTTTTGTACTCACAAAGGGGAGATACTATCTCCCCTTTACTATCTCCGAGATAGTAAGGGTTGCTGACTTTTAGTCAGTAATCATTCGCAAGAAAGAAAGTTTCCAATATTTGGCGCCGTGTCTTATCACAATAATTTTTTCTGAATTCTGGTTCCCATTCTTTTTTTAATAGAATGACTTACAAACTTTCAAATGCATGTTTTGATTTTATGAGTATTATGAATTTTTTAAAACTCTCACAAATGTCTCTTTTTAAGTGAATTTTAAAGTAAAAAAAATAACTAACAGTTTTAACTAATATTTCAATAATTTTCTCTAATAAACTTTGCCACCATATAAAAACGTTGTTTTTAAAAACGTTGGTTTTTATATCGAATTATTCCTGAATGGTTTAAGTGTTCGCTGCCTAAGCGTCCGTGTTTATCCCACCTTAATCCATGGATTCGATCCATTCGCCTCACGTGAGCTCATCATCCTTTACAAGGTTTCCTAATTTCAGGAAATTGTTAGGTCATCCTCACTTTGGTCTCACAATCGCCTTGAAGAGATATTGACTCTGTCTCATCACACTACGGAAGATATTTCCCGGGTAATCGGCTTACCACTGCCTTAAGTCTTAGCACAGACCAGAGGCCCGATTTCCCCAGAGCCAAAGAAACAGTTCGTACGCCCTTTTCAGAGCTATTGTTAGGAATTATATCCTGTTTTGGAGAAGTAACGTGCTTCCTGGAATTTTACTAGTTTTGCTACAAACTGTTTAAGTAGAAATAGGATTTACTCTTTCTACACAATGGAATTAAATTTGGATTAGTAGTTGAATAACATAGTTGAATTGGCAATGTTTTTTATTTGTGATTATTTTTAAGTTTAGAAATTATTTTTGTTTCATGTTATGGATGAAATATGAAAGTGGATCAAATAAAACGTTGTTTGTTTCATTTATATTGATTTTACTTAATTTTGCTACAAATGTTTTTAAGTAGAAAAAAAGTTTTGCACTTTCTATGCAAGGAATTGAATTCGGAATTGTGTGTAAAATTGATTGACAGTTGTTGAATTGACGATAATTTTTTTATTGCAACTATTTTCAAATTTGTGTAAGAATTAGTTTCGTATTATTGATAAAATACGAAGATGGATCTAATATTAACGATGCATATATGTGGATTTCCCTAGTTGTGCTACAAAAGCTTTTGGTATAAATAGTATTACTTCTTCTTGTACGTTGGGACTCAATGTGGAACTGCAATTATTGAATTTGAATAGCAATTGTTAAATTTGTGATATTTTTTTAATCAAATACGATGATTTTGTGATCAAATATGATGATTGTTATTGATCAAATAGATAGTGGTTCCAATTTAAGAAATGCTTATTTGATATTTATTGATTTTATTAGTTTTGAAAAAAACTTTGCCCTTTTGAAAAAAAGAACTGAATTTTTTTTTGCCCTTTTTATACGTAGAAATTTAATTCGTAATTGTGTGTAAAACTGATTGACAATTGTTGAATTGAAGATAAGTTTGAATTGTGAATATTCTCAAATTGGAGTAAGAATTTTGTTTCGTGTTATTGATTACATACGACAGGTGGATCAAATATAAACGATATTTGTTTATTGAAGCAGATGATTATTATGTATTATAGTCAATTGGAAGTCATAATAAATTATTTATTGCTTAAATAATCTTTTGGTATCGTTATCTTCTTCATATATTCACTTACATAGTTCCTAACAAGATGAGTAAATACTAACTGTAGTTGTACAGCGAATAATCATAAAGTGTTTAGTAAATAGAAATGTCAAATAAATAGGAATGTTTTGGTAAATCTGAATACCCAATTCGAAGTCTGAAGTAATGAAATATAAGTACAGCCCTGGAAGAAGACTTTCTAGCATGGAATGCCTCATAAAATAATATTGTTACTTTCAAAACTAAAATTCGGTTACCTGTTAAAGCATTTCTTACAATTTGTTTTTGTTTATTTATTTATTTTAATTTATTTTTCAGTTTCACTGAGTTTGGATGGATGTTTTTCTGAGTTGAATAGATGTATTGCAGACTATTAATAAAGATGACTTGTTTTCAGGACATCACATTTATTTACGCACATCTTTTCAAACATAAGTTATACACACAATTTCCACAAGCACAATTTTTCAGCGTTCGTCTTTACATCTTTGAGCTAAAAAAATTCTATTTTTTTTATATCCGTTGTCAGTAAACCTTCTAGAAAAACAAAAATATGATCTGGTGTTGCCAATAGCATACTTTTATTACTTTGTAACAACTTTAAACATTCTAAAAAATATATCTTAATAAAGAATATTGAAAAAGGTAACATTTTAAGTTTAAATCGTTTGCTTTTAAAAGTTGAATAGATAATATTTTAAAAAAGTATCACATTAAGATTAAATCATTTGTTTTAAAAAATTGAATATGTCGCACCATGCACGCGAAAAACAATATATTTCAAACTATATAACTTACCAATGAAGTCAAGTAGAAATTTGGAACTTTATCAGACATTATTCATATATATATATAATTTCTTATATATTTTTCATATAATTATAAGAAAATCTTAAAAAGTTATAAGAAAATATCAATTTGACACTTTTTATACTTAACGACAATCAATATTTTAATACGTGCCAGATACTGAATTACAACACTGATCACAATTTACAAAATTATTGTTATATAGAAGAAAATTGCTCAGTTTCGAGGTTAAACATATATTTATAAAAAGGTTTAGTGGAGAAAAAATTTCTTAAAACTTTCTCGATTAATATGGAGGATTGTATAAAAATTTAATCAGATATTTATAAGAAATTGAATATAATTAAAATTATTCCATGTGAAAAGATTAATTAATTAGTTAAGTTAGTCTAAAAAGAGATTTATAATTTTTTAACAACAAGATTCATCAACAGATTAGAATTATAGCGCAAAGTAGGCCTGAAAGTAATTGTTTAGCCAATATTTATTTACGATATACGAAGATAATTTTTCTCGGTTATAATTTTTTTAGAATGTTTATGAATAATGTCGACGTTACTTTCTTTCAAACTATTAGCAATAAAGGTATCAAATCTTTCTGATATTTTTATCTTGAGTATTTAAAAGTATAACAAATTAAAGTTAATGTTTAACGAAGTTGATTATTTAGACACTTTTTAAAAATGAATGAAGATCATAATATTTCTAGTAATGTATATGACAAAAGGGGTTCTCTTTTTTCCTTAATGAATTATAAAGTGCTCTCATGAAAGAGTTCATTATACCTGAATATTTATAGGAATATAAATTGTTCCAAAATCAAACAGAATATTCGATTTGTGACTAAATTACATGAAATTTTCATCAGCATGGATAAGCTTCAAGTATTTATTTGTATTTTAAATATCTTTTGAATTTTATTAAGAGTTATTTAAAGTATGATAACGATACAGTTTAGTTTTTTTTTTTTTTTTTTTTTTTTTT
>BMAW01126044.1:210377-233126 GCA_019974015.1 Nephila pilipes
TGGACTCTTTATTTTATGCTTCAGATGGGTAACTGGAGAAGCAAGATTCCTGGAGACTGTTTTTTTTTTTTTTACAATAAAATGATTTGATGGAAATATAATACAAATCAGTTTGAGATAAATGAACAATAAGAAGCAAAATATGCGTCTTATTCCTATTATATAGTCTTTTTCATTATAATGTTCCATTTCTTGGAAATGACAGGAAAATTAATATTTCGAATACTTAGGACATAAAAGATATCTAATATTTCTATGTAAATTTCGATAAATGATTGTGTATGGTTTCGAATATTTCATTGTTTGCTCTTACGAATAAATATATCATTCTATTTCTTTCCAAACATAACATTTGCGGTATATTTTCTGCTTTATTTATTGAGAATAATTTGACTTGATTGACGATTAACATTGCACTAAGAAATGCGAAGGTTATTAGTGACGAAATTTATACTTTTTTACCAATAGACGAGGATGATTCTTCAGCTAACATGCCCTTCTAAACGTCCATACAACGCTAACACGTGAGGGAGGACTTGAAGACCCGACAGATTTAACGTAATTCAGCCGGTACACAGGAGGCTTATTTTACTTTGAACAGACAACTAAATGTTTGCAGTTAAAGTATTAATAATTTTCTATTGCATTTATTTATTTATTGTGCGCAGTGCCTTTTCTATCTCTTATATAATTTAAGATTACTTATTTAAATTATAAAAGAATTTTAAGAAAATTCCCTGAATACCTATTGAAATTGGGTTTCCTCTTTTATTTCTTAAATTTAATAAGTTTTAGTGACTGCTGAGTTATCAAAAGTTTCTTTTAAGTGAAAAGTGGATCAAATATAAATTACAAATACAAGAAATATTTTGACAGAATATCCTAAATTTTTTAGACAGTCCTCGAGTTTGATCGATAATACTTCATAATCGTTGTAATAAATAAGGATTTAAATTTTTAAATCGCATTCTGAATTCATATAATTAAAATTTATGATGATATAGTTTTAGATTAAGAATTCTGTTATAAAATAAAAGCCTATTTAATACTATTTTCACATATAAAGTATCAGATCATATTCCATCTCAGAACTCATTCTTAGAAAAAAATATAACACTGAGATTTAATGAAAAATTGTCTGAAATCATACATTCCCTTAACTATCATATTTTTAAAACTTTTAAATATTTTATAAATATACCATTTTTTTTTACTTCATCGAGTAAAAAAAATTAAATATTAGTTTGAATTACACAATATAAAAGACGAAATATGAAATATATTTTGTCTCGAACATGATATGATCAAACATAAATGAATACTATAACAACGCGATTGTAATTATATTTATAACGTTGAACTAGAAGCAACACGAGGGCTATCGGCTATGAACCTCGTAATTTTGATTTTTAATTCGGATGACGAGGATAACACCTGAGCTGCCTTCTCCATCTCAAAATTTCCCCACCATGTAGCGTGAAATGCATTGGGGACTTTGAGTCTCGATAGATTTAGCGTGCATCCGCTTCTACACGTTAGGTCTTTAGTGGTATCAGGGCTTGAGCCTACGACTCAACGAAAACCGCCAAGACCATGACTACTCAGCAGTCGCAATCTAATATAATAATGCATTCTTCTAACTATTGGACGGTTAAATATGAATTAAACATTAAAATGGAGATATTTTTATTTTGAAAGAAATGATTTTAGAGTTCGTTTTTTTTAAACACGTTCATTACCAGCATGTCTCATTTGATACGCTCGCGGTGGCTCTCTTGTGCCCAGCGTATCACAATAGATACGCTCCGGAATGCCTTCTGCAGACCAGCGTATCAATAGTGATACGATTAAAGACAATGTTTTATTTGATTTTTTTTAATATTACTAGATGGTGTTACATTACTGCGAAATCTATATAGATAGGTTATTTGGAATATTAATGGAATTTGGACCTTGGTTATATAGGCTTGGATTTCACTTCTGGGTATCAGGAGGAGGGGGAGAGGGGGTTGTTTTGAAAAGGACATATTGCGGCGCGATTCTTTAAATGTAATGACATGATTTAAAGCGTTCACTTGCGGCCGATCTGGCAACACTAGTGAAACAAATCGCTTTACCTGCGTAGCGGCAGGTGTTGACCATCTGCCACCCCCGTTGTTCAGTTGAGCGTCGTTTGTGTTCCGTGTAATACTTGTTTTACCAAATGCTTGTTTAATGCGTTGGTTCTTAATTGAGAGCAGCAAAATGAACGATCAAAAGATCAATTTAAAGTTTTGTTTATAGCTTAGCAAGAAACCGAACGAAATTCGTGTGATGCTGGTATATGTTTATGAAGATCAATCACACACTGTCCATGAAGTGTATGTACGCAGATTTCGAGAAGGCGAGGGAAGTGTTTCCGACACCCCCATAGCGGAAGACCGGGGACCTTCATCAGTGACGAAAACTCAAAATGATGCTCATCACTTTTTTTGATAGTCAAGGCATTATCCACAAGGAATTTCTACCTAAGGGAACGCCGATGAATGCTGCAAGGTACATTCAAATTTTGGCACGTTTTACGAAACGTCTAAGTAGGGTACGACCTCAGTACTCACAACAAGGTTCAAGGTTTGTTTTTTTGTTCACAACAATGCTCACACAGCCAATATCTTCAAACAGTTCCTGGCAAAAAAAAAAGTGGGAGTGCAAATTGAACATCCACCGTATTCGCCAGATCTCAATCCTCCAGACTTCTTCCTATTCCCACAACTTAAACTCGCTTTGAAACGAAAGAGATTTGACGATATTCCTGACATCCAACGAAACATGACGAGTCTTTTGAACTCCATCCCAAAAGAAGACTTATTGCAAAATTTCCGGGACATGTATAACTGATCTTAGAGGTGTATATTTATGGGAGGTGACTATTTCGAAGGACAGTAAAGTAACTTTCGTTAATATTTCATCTACGTTATTGTTACAGAACTATTTACCGAACTTTATTGTCAGAGATAGCATATATATATATATATATATATAATAAAAACAAATATACTTGAATATAGTATTCTTCAATTCTTCCCCAGTTTTAGTACTCTAAAATGAATGCAATCAAGTGCAATCGATTAAATAACAAATAATAAAAGTTTATGCGTGATTAAATGTTACCTATTGTTTTTGAAAGTAATTTTATGCATTTTTTTTTAATAATTCGCGCATACATTTTCAGATATTTAAAAGTATTTGAAGATGTTTACTAAAATGAAAAAAAAAATTAATCGGATGTAATTATAATTTGTAATTCTGTAGAATGCTCCTATTTACAAACAAACAAACATAATTGTCTATTTATGAAATAGTAAAAAGAAATTTTACAGGACTCGGAAATATCACGCGTACGAGAATATAAAGGAAAATATTTCTTAAGCGTCCTTATTTATTCCCTCTTAATCTCTAAACATGGTCCATTCACCTCACGTGAGTTCATCATCCTTTTGCGGGGTTTCCTAATTTCAGAAAATAGTTGGGTCATCCTCACTTTCGGCTCACACCCACCCCGAAGTGATATTGACTCAGCTTCATCACCTTATTGAAGATACTTCCCCCGTAATCGGCTTACCACCGCCCGAGGTCTTAACACAGACCTGTGGCCCGATTTCCCCTGAGACGCGGAAGAGGAGTTTGGCCCCTTTCTGAGCTTTTTGTTGGAAATTAAGTCTTCCTTTTCGGAAATAAAACGTGCTTCCGGGAAATTAGTCGGTTTCCTACAAATTGTTACGGAGGAAATCGATTGCCCCTTCTCTGATGATTGGAATTAAAATTCTATTTGTTAGAGAGCAATTAGAGTTGGATTTCAAGAAGAATTACGATTGTTACTCTCTTTCTTATTAAATAAATGATGAGTTTTCTTTCATAGAATTAAAATTACAATAATGAATTTATTTTCTTAAGTAAATGTGGATTAAATTTAATGTAATAGGAGTTAATTGGGTGAATCAGGTATAAAATTCGTGATATATATGCATAACTTGTAATTCATAATTTATAATTAATATATTACAAAATATGATGTTTACATAAACCTTATAAAACTTATTTGATTATTAAAAATGAATACACTGAATGCAAAAATGATGTCAGTTACTTTTCCATTGGACACTGGGATTTTTTTATTTACTATTGATGGATGTATAAAATAAGCTAAATAAATTTAAAAGGTTTGGGACGTCTGACTTTATTATTTAACTTCACATATATCTTAAAGTCTAATTAAATAAATAAGTTCGAAAATCCCACCAGAGATACGTCAGATTAAGGCAACGCAGTTTATTATGTATAAATGCAAAATATGCATAGTCGCTCAAACTAGAATACCTCTGAGTTCAGACAAGCCTTGTTTATACTTAAACAATAAATTCTTAGCTTATGAACTCATTCGCCCCAATTCAAAATAATCTTGCGTACAACAGATTCAACTCCTATTGCTCCTAAGGAGTTGCTTCGAACCGATTTGCAAAGAACGAATAAATTACAATGATTTATTCCTGTTTACAAACAACTATCAGTTTGTCATTATTCTCTGCCACCCTTTATCTCCCTTTGAATTTTATTTCGCTTATATATCACTATTCGCAATTCAATTCAATACACTCCTTATGTTCATCTAATTTAACTAATTACATTTCGTTTGAATGGCAAGGGGATGTAATTGTATGCAATTTAAATTACAAAGCGTCCACAAGGTTAGTGAAGAGAAAATAGCTAATCAGCCAAATTCACATGTTATATAGGGAATGATACGCATAATCATCAAAATGTGATGTTAATTATAAAATGAAAAATTGACGTTCAATAAGTTGCAGGAAATTCTAATTTGAATCAAAACATAAATCAGAAGGTTGTTGTTATTATTTTAAGGTATCCGTACACCTTCGGAGGAAAGTTTTTGAAATTCATTGATATTTGCTATCAAAATATTTTTAATGCTAAAATATAACCTAAAACTATGAAAAACACATTTAATAATCTGCTTTTAATTAAAAAAAAAAATGGGAGTGGAAAACATGGTGAAAATAGTACATAAATTGACTTAATGTTTAATAACAAATTCAAATCCTTAAATTTATGTGTTTATTCTCTTAAGAATATCCCAAATTCAATGTGTGTATCATAAATGTAGAGCAGAGCCATTTACTCGTCCACATCTAAAGTTAATATTATAAAGTTTACTTATTTTACAATTGCCTATTTGGATCGGAGTCAGTACTAAACCTTGTAAGCAGGATCCGGCTAAATAATATGTTCTCAGTTGATCACTTTTTGCACTGCGTCGATTAATATATCTATCTTCCCAGCATACGCACTCGCGGTTCAAGTCTTCCGATCTTTCTGTGTTTGCAACTTCAACATTAAGCTCTCCGCAGCTTTTAAATGCTGTCCAATCAATCGTAGTCACCACACTACAATACATCTAGTCTAATAAACATAAGTCACGATTCATTCACAAACACTTCCGCCTAGCCATGGCTGCGAATCCTGCCTCTACTAATGACATGCCGTGTAGTGAGAAAAATTCAGGTTATATCCTAAGGGGCTTTAAATACTCCATTAAGTATAGTGTGTGGTGTGGAGATTTGGGGAGAGAGGGCACAGGTGTTGTCTTCGTCATTTTATCGCGGTTCATAACTACAAAGTGCTTCACAAAGAGTCCTCGTGTTACTTCAAAGTGCGACATTAATAATTAATCAATAAATCATTCAATAACAAATGTACTTAAATTAAAAACAAGTAATATAAAAAAACATTAAAGTCAATTCCTACTTAGGTCAACAAAGAAAAATTTTATATCGGTTACTTTTTTATTAAATAATTACAATTAATATAAATATGTATATACATATGACAGAATCAGAATATTAAGTGACAAAAGAAATTTTTCTTTGCAGCGATCTACACGCTTCGTCACTGACGGTATTTATTCCTTAATTTATATCCTGTTAAATATCTTATATAAAAGAAATTTTTTCCTCCTATGTAAAACTAAAATTAATTATTTAAAATTCAAATAAATATTTTACGCTTCGACCCGAAGGCATGAAAATTCTATGCCGACGCTCTACCAACTTTGTCATTGCAAGACGAATGTCAGAGTAGAAGCATTGGCTTATTTCTTAATTCATCCGGTAAATTAAATGGTTGGAATGCAGTTTAGACCAACCGCTCTTGGCAACAGGAATTATTTTGCGTAATTTTGCCAAATGTAGCTACCCTGGTCCGTTTCGCGGACTTAACGTTTAGCCAAAAAAAATCGCCAAGTTTGGGAATTTTTGAAATCGCGCCAAATGGTTGGGCTAAACTACATTTTCACCAAATAAATTTAATTAAATGAATTAATATTTGAAAAGAATTGTATTAACGTCGAGAGTCATCCGCTACATGTTTAAAAAATCAGTTTGAGCTTGAGTGGATGAATAAAAAGTATTTTAATAACGATTGAAAATTTGAACAAGGTATATAAATACACATAGGGAGAGTGTGCACTAATAATAGGAATTTAAAATAAAGTCGCCAAAGTAGCCAAGAGCTCATAATCTCGCTGCCGATAATGTTTCTATCGAGTCGAAGGCTCAAACCTTGATGCCACCAAAGACCTACAATGTAGTGAGGCAGATGAATGATAAATCTGTCGAAGCTCCAAGAACTCCAAATGGAGGCAAAAGGAAGTTTAAACACAGACGTTCTGCCAAAGTGTCAACTTCATCATTTGATCGATGTTTAAAATTTCGAGTCCATAGTCAATATGCCTCGTGTTGCTTCTCATTGTTAAACATTCACTCACTCAAATGAAGACTAAGTGAAAAGAGCGTAAAAACACGTTACAAAATCCACTTTTCAAATGTACTTATACTGAAATAATAAACGATTCATCCTTCAGTTATTATCATTAAGATTATAATTCCTAGACATAAATCAACACTTTAGTCAAATCGTGAAATTATGATTTACGCTGTTTATCAAATTAACATAAACAAATTCGTCAACTTTAGTCACTTAATCCATACAAAACTGGCCAACTCTGAAAATATTCTGACCAACTCCATAGGATTGACATTAAGTATGGTATATCCCTTTTGATCATATCACTATAAGGCTTATATGATCAAATAGTCAACTAGGTTTATCAGGAATACGAAATCACTTCGGCAAACGTGCATTTTAAAGCCACTAAGACAATGCAAGTTTGAATTTCATATTCTATGGAATAATCCTTCGTTAATGACCTGTTAGTATTCAGATTTATGGATGAACTCTGAGAAAATAATGAATTTAGGAAGGCATTGAGCATATTTATGAGTATGCAAGATTATATTCTATGGAATACGGAGACGTAGGTTTATAATGAATGCTGTGACAATTAAATTGAGCCAATACAATTTTAGTACGGTCTTTTGCCGGTGATAAGCTTAGTTAGAGAATGGCTTCTGGTTCTGTGAATAAAAAAATATTTAAGTTTTAAAGGAAATCTATTGGATTTTTTTTTTTACTTATTCTTATTTGAAATATTTTATGTCACTTTTTCATTTTTTAAATAATTCTTTCAATTTTATTACAGGATATTTTCGCGTAATTAAGTTTGAGAAACGGTATAAAAAGATTTCGTCTAATATAGTTACGAACAATATCTGGTAATTTTTATTTTACAATACCGATACATGCGATATTTTTCTTGTTTATTATTAATACACTCATGAACAAACAAAAAAATTACAGCAACAAGAAATATTTGCGGGATCATAACGAAACTTGACATGAAGGTGCATGTCGTGGAGATATGCAAATTATTAGAAATGCAGCGTGATTGCACATTACGTAAAGCCGGTAGAGGACGTTTAACGTCGTTCTCCGTGGAGTGTAAAACAGGTAACCAAAGCTTGTTTGAGTGTGCTGGATCGTTTACAAAGGAAGAGCTGAGGTAGACATGCCATTACGCCGTTTTTGAAGACAATATGAGCAGCTGTCACAGTTTGAGAGAGGGAGAATCATCGGCATGATGGAAGCTGGGTGGTCAGTTGGCGAGTAGCTCGTCAATTAAGCCGCTCTGAATGTGTTGTGAGAAGGTGTCGGGACTAGTGGATCCAAGAGATGTCATTTACCCGAAGACCAGGCTCAGGACGCCCTCAACAGACCAGTCGTCGAGAAGACCGCCACATAGTAAGAAATGCACGCTTACAGCCAACTGCTTCATCGGCCGCCATCTAGGTACAGGTAGCACCTTCACTAGAGGCCACTGTGTCTTCTCGAATCATACGAAGGCGCCTGGCTGAAGGACAGTTGGGATCGTGGCGCCCATTACGTGTGCTGCCCTTGACACCCACCCATCAACGCCTCCGTTTGGAGTGGTGCCGCTCAAGAGGAAGCTGGACTGCAGCGAAATGGAACCAGGTTGTCTTTAGCGACGAATCCAGATTCAATCTCAGCAGTGATGACAATCGTGTTCGTGTGTGGAGACCCCGTGGTGAACGCCTCAATCCTGCCAATGCTTTACAGCGACACTCCGCTCCCATAGCTGGTGTGATGGTATGGGGTGCCATTGCCTACAAAACACTGTTACCCTTAGTATTGATCCGTGGCACCATGGCAGCCCAGAGATATTTCCATGACATCCTGCAACCGCATGTGTTGCCACTCATGCAACGGCTCCCAAGAGCCCTTTTTCAACAAGACAACGCTCGGCCTCACACAGCAAATGTGTCACAAGACTGTCTCCACCCAGTTACTACCTTTCCTTGGCCGGCCCGATCCCCAGATTTGTCTCCAATCGAGCCTATCTGGGATCATTTTGGACGGCGTGTTGGGCATCCTCCGAGTTTGAGCGAACTAGAGGCAAGGTTTCAGCAAATATGGAACGACATGTCTCAAGACATCGTACAGAACTTGAACGCCTCAATGTCCGATCATATCGCATCGTGCATTCGCACTACAGGGTGTTCAACAGGGTATTAAACCCTCCGTCCTTTTGCCTTTTTCTCTGAAATAAATGATCCTTTTTCTTTGATTTTCTAATAATGTACTTATATCAAAGTGGTCATTACATATATAAGATTTCGTTTCATTTTGACAACTTCTGCTTGGAGAGCTAATTTTTTTTTGTCCATGAGAGTATATTCTACAGTGTTTTTTACATATATGGTATATACACGTAAAGAGTTTATCCTGAAGTGACTTCTAATATAAATTTTCAAAAAACAACTTCTAATTTCTGCTTTAAATATTGAGATAGTTTTAATGTACTTAAATTTTGACGTTAAAACTTACCAATTCAGAACAAATCAACGTGAGATATAAACATTTTATTGATTTATTGTCTATTAGAAGGGATAATTGATATACTAGGGCTAACAGCGAAGTTACCTCACAATTTTGAGACCCGGTCACGTGACAACGACGAAACCAGAGATGACAAACTTCCTTTACTTTCCAAGCTTTCATTTTGCGCCAGAATTTAACGTGAATCCGTCCCGCTACACGGTGGTCTTCAGTGGTATCACGATTTGAACCCAAAACTACTAGGTTACCATATCCACGTGCATTTAGTCAAAATTTAGGTGGGAGAACTTAAACAAAACTGAAATTTAAAATACACGCAGTTTAGTTTTAGTTTAGTTTTTATTAACGTCGCAATAAAAGTAACACGAGGGCTATTGACGACGGTCCTCAAAGTTTGAGCCTCGGTTAAGTGACGAGAACGACACTTGAGGTGGCACCCCTCTCCTAACTTCCATACCACGCCAATGGGAGGACTTTGTGCCCCGACAGTTTTAACGCGCATCAGCTACGGCTACACGGCAGGTCTTTAGGCTAAAACGGCCACTAAAATGCATGCAGACTTAACTTTAGTTCTTTCACCGAGCATATCGAAGCACCGAGCTTTTCAAAAAAATAATTTTATAAGTGTTGCGTATGAACATTTATCGTAATGTTGAGACTTTATAAAAGATTATTCCAAATTTGACAAATTGCTGTTAAAAATCTAAAGGAATTACATGTGTTTTTGGATGAATTGAATTAAAAACAATCCTTTTTTTTATAAAATTATAAATTCTTAAAATGACCACCACCAAAAACATGAATAGTACTCATTCAGTTTCAAAAATCATCAAGTGCGTGCGTGTGTGTGAGAGAGAGAAGTGAGATAAGGGGGATCCGGGCATCTGTACATCCTTTTTCACATTTTTGTATATTTTTAAAGAAATCCTGAGAAGTTGTAAGGAAATATAAACTGTGTACAATTTTTCAAAATTTACAGAATTAATAACTTGTAGACAAATGTCCAGTTTTAAAGTTATACATAATTTTTAAAACGCTTTAGTCCGAATAATGTTTTCAGTACAATTACTTAAGAAAATTATATAATTGTTAGAAAAAATTCAAATTCATGTTGTTTTTTTCATTGAATAATGTTTCATAAAAATGATGTGTGAACTATAAAATACTTATTTTACACATGTGTGGGAAATAGCAAATGAATAAGTGAAATAGTCTCTCTCTCTCTGTCTGAAAACATCTGCACACAACCTAATTTTTTAAAGAAAAATTATGTTAAAGTTAAAAATATATAAAAAGAATGTTAAGTGTGGTTCAGTTTTTTCTTGATAACTAGGAACTTTGATAGTATTCTGAAAATGTTTGCTTTGCACTGTTCAGAAAAAAACGGGATTCTAAAACAGTTTTTTTTAAAAAAAAAAAATTGAGAATTTTGAGGTTTAAGGGTCATATTATTCCTTAAATAGCCGCAAATAAATACGACGGTACAGAGATTATTGAGAAAACGAATCATATTCATATCGTGCCATTTACAGCTGGTACACACTCTTACCCAAAAGGACAAAGAACAAATTTTTGTAAGTTTGCACTTAATAAACTTGACAAAGGCATATCCTTCACATCTAAGCTTATCCTTTAACATTTCATACCAACTATAGAGTCACAGGACTCAATACTGACATATGGGGGAAAGCAACCGCTACAGTGGAACGTGATTCGCCGAAGATTAATGTGTGTTTTGTGTCATACCACGAGACAAAACTTTCGAATTATTTCTTTTTCTCAAGTTTATTGTTATTGGTATTATTTCCTCGGATATGTTATAGATTTGATTGCTTTCATAGCTAAGAGAAAAGATAGGGAGTTGGTTCTATGATCGATTGGTTATCATTTTAGTTTCAGGATATATATGTCTTAACATATATATCATTTTATTAAAGTATTCTATTAGTAGTCCTTCACAGTTAAGTTATTTATTTGTAAATACCATGTGAACAGCATGCACATCTTTTAATGTGCCCTCCTAAAAAATGAGGCAATTTTAATAACTCTTATAATTATCATTGCATATGAACAAAATTCAAATCAATAGCTCAAATGAAATTAAATCAAAACACTTATCAATTACTTTATTTTATTAGCTAAGTTTATCAGCTTCAAAGACTAATTTTATCTTTATGGATACCAGTAATTTCTCATGCATTTAATTTCTCATCTGAAAATTAGCTTAAATTTCAAATTTTGAAAACTTATCCTCAACAATATTTGAATTGCGAGAGTTTAAAAATGTTCTCCCTAATGAATAATAAGTTTTCAAACTTTTAATGACATACATTTTTTGTTTAAAATTTTGCAAAGATGATTTTTCAGTAATTGCTATACTTTTTTTTCCAATTTTAAACTTAAAAAATATTTTCAATAATAATATTAAATATATTAATTATTAAGTGTTATGAAAAAAAATATTAAATCAAATGCTTCAAGATCAAATTTACAAATGGAAATCGGGAAGCATTGATCGACCGTACACAAGTTTGTTATAACATATTTATCACTCCGTTTAAAGGGAAATGCTACAAAACAAAACTATTATGAATCCTTTGATCTAAATAAATTTAATAAAAGGAAATCAAATTTACAAATGGAAATCGGGAAGCATTGATCGACCGTATACAAGTTTGTTATTACATATTTACCACTTCGTTTAAAGACAAATGCTACAAAACAAAACTATTATGAATTATTTGATCTAAATAAATTTAATAATCTCCCTAACATTTTTTTCAAGAAAACTTCTGGAACTAATGATAAGATTCGAAAGACGTTTAAAAAGAATATATGCTGCCCATTCTTAACCTGTTTCCTTTTACACCCGGACAAAATCTTCATTAAAGGCAACTGGGCCGAAAAGAAAGGGTATTCAACATTTCCTTTTCTCGTAAATTTTTAACTTTTAGTATTCGATTATCTATGGCGCCAAGAGTACCCCCCCCCTCCGTTCAGATATCCAGTTTTTGCAGGTGTCAATTCCTATCCTGATTGGAGTGCTTGATAACCAATAGCAGTCTTATTACATATAGCTATGTAACTAAAACAAAGAATTACGTCCCGTGGCTTTGGTAGAGGTGTGTCTAATTTCATTTCCTCACAAATATTTTCAAAGAAAAGGGACAACAGAGATCTACTAAACGTTGTGTCCGAGGACATCGTAATACTATTTAGCGTGCGAAGTGCCCTTTAAGTGTCATATTTGCACAGCAAATAAAATCAATTTATCTTGTAAATATCAACTTGAGTACTTTAAATTAATTTTAATAAAATAGCTTCACTAATACCTTTTTCTCTGTAGTAATCATATCATTTAATGCAAGCAAACAGCCAAAACTATTTAGACAATTATCTACCTAATTTTGAAAAAAATCGTTCAGAATTTCGCAAAAAGTAAGAAAAGGTACATTTTATGAATTAATTAATTAGGTTTATATAAATAACAAATACATCCATTTAGTTTCTTTTGAGGCATTAGCATAGGGTATAAGTTTTGTCGAACTGCGATGAAGATTACTAACTTTGCTAAAAGTGTTAAATTGCTGTATATGAAGTTTGGATATTAAGTAACAAGCTTGGGCTACCAGAGAAAAAGTACGCATGCAACAAACGATAGTGACTGACAGATGTTTAGCATGAAGCCTTCTCTTTCGAATGCATTGCCTCTCGTTTCTGTAAACAAATCCGTGAAACCTAGCCTTCTTTCTCAATAGAATTAATTTTTTATTTCGTTGGAAAAGTTATTAATGAACAACGAACTGTTTTGAAAATTTACATGAAACTTGGAAAAATGCTTCTGAAATTTATAATTTATTGAGAGAATTGTAAGGCAATAAATATTTATCACATGCTCTTGTTTTCTGGTGTTTTAAGCGATCTCAAGATGGCCGTGAAGACATTGAAGATGATTCACTCCCAGGTCACCCTGCCACGTCAAAATCGGACGACAATATTGAAGAAATCGTTAATCTGTTTCGACTTGACTGTCAGCTAAGTATTCGTGCAATTGCTGAGACTGTAGGACTTCTAAAATAATCCATAAGGTAAATTTTACGTAACAATTTTAATGTGTAAAAAATATATGCAAAAAAGATGATAAAAATTCTCACGTTTGTACAAAAAGAAGCTCGCAAAAATGTTACTTTGGACACCATTGAAAACAACTTAAACGCATTAGGAAGGATTATAACACGTGACGAATCGTGGCTTTTTACTTTTGATCCTGAAACAAAGAGCCATTGCATGAAATGGAAGAGCCCATATTCACTGAGAGCTAAAAAACCTCGAATGAGCAAATCTAAATTCAAAGCAATGATGATTGCTTTTTTCGTTATTCATGGAATCGTGTCCTTCATTGGGTTCCTGGAGGTCAAACTATAAATGATTATAACTACTTTCACGTTATCACAGAACACCGTAAAAGAATAAGGAAAGAACGTCTCGAATTGTTCTAGAACAAATCATTCCGCAATGTCTGTCAAGAGATTTCTAGCTATTAAGTACAGCATCACAAAGTTAGACCAATCGTCTTATGCAATGAGTCTTGCGCTATGCGACTCCTGTTTCCTAAAATGAACCCACATTAAATAAAATTTGAGTCCGTTTAAGCAATGAAAGATAATTTTCTTTTAGTTTTAGTTTTTATTAACGTCGCACTAGAAGCAACACGAAGACTATTGGCGACGGACCTCGTAATTTTGAACCACTGTCAAGCAATGAAAGAGAAATCAGCACGCGTCTTGTAGAAGCTGACAGAAGACTTCAAGCACTGTATCGTACAATGGAATATTCGCATTTAGAGTTATAGGAATAGAGGAGGGTTGTATATGGAAGGTGATAAGTAAATATGTATGAGATAAAAATAAAATGTTTTACAGCAGCAGTCTTGTTATTTAATAGACACACCTAGTACACATGACAACAACCCATACTCTAGAAAATATTACCATAAAACAAGTAATCAGTTATTTAAATATATTCATATAATATTTTAAGCGAAAAGAAAGTTACTTAGCAGTATATATATATATATATATATATATAAGATAATACACATATTAATAACAGGTTTCGAAAGAACCTCATCAAATAACTTATTTTGTGAATAAAACCACATTTAAGAGTTCTTGTAACACTAATTATAAGCCAGTCTTCAGTCTTTTAATTAGTTATCCTGATTATGTATCAACATCAGAAAATGGTTTTTTAGGAGATATTTCTAAACTTATTTTAACAGTATTCTAAAGTAGGCTTTTCACCGAAATAAGAAGTTTTACCCCGTTGACTTAACAGGAAATATTTTCTTACATAATCGTAGAATTTCAATGATTTATATGTATTCTCATACGTTGCTATATCTTAACCCTTTCGCTCCCAGAGTATCACAGGCGATATGCTAGTGTTGGCTCTAATGTGCCCAGCATATCACAGGTGATACGCTCCGTGAATGCTTTCTACGGCCTAACGTATCAATAGAGATACGCTTGATGAGAACGTTTTATTTGATTTTTTTAATGTTACTATATGGCGTTACAATATCACGAAATCTATATAGATAGGTTGTGTGGAGTGTTGTCCTTGGTGATATGGCGTTGGATTTCACTTCTGGCTATCAGCAGGAGGGTAATTGTTAAAAGCACGTGTTGCGACGCGCTCTTTAAATGTAATGACGTGATTTAAAGGATGTACTGGCTTTCGGTTTGCTTTTTTCTTTCTTGCTTGCTTCTTAGAAGTTCAAAGGAGAATTTATGGCCCTTTATGGGGGTTAGGGCTTTTGGTAGCAGATGTTCTCAGCTGTTCATTTCATTCGGTAAGTTTTTATTTGTAGCGACAGTCATTAAGAAAGTGTTTATCTCATACTGAGATTTGCGAAATAACAAATGAATCTGACAATAATGTTAGCAAAAATAATCCAAATCTGTACATAGACATTAAAGTAAAAAAAGAGAGAGAAAAAGGACTAAGATGTGCCCTTTGCTCAAAATTTTGCGTGAAGCGTCAGAATATGTGAGTAAGACATATGACGTTGGACTATGCATTGATTTTTTTTTTTATAAATATACCATACAGCAAAATAAGATTTATTTTTTATATCTATATATTCCAAGTTATAGTACATCATTACACCATGAAATTTATGTAACATATGTAAATATATTTTGTATTTTCTTAAAAGTATGATTTTTTATGTAATTTTATGTATAAAACATTCAATTTTCGATAAAATCTTTTATTCTTCTTTCGTTTATATTAAGGTTATAATGCATTTTAAATAATATATGTAAATACCAAAATATTCCTACGAATAGCCGATTTTAGAGGAATTCTTTTCGCGAATTAGGCTTAATATGTAAAATCGTCTGGACACAGCATTGCACTCCGCGGTAAGAAGCCGCGAGCCCAGAGAAGCACTTTTTTCTCCCTGAGGTAGTGAAAGGGTCATTCCGTTTCTTTCACATAGTCATATGTTCTTTTGAAGCTTCGAACATTCATGGATGGACGAACAAGTCGACTCTTTAGTACATTTTTCAAAATCAATAACGAAACTCCTATTCGAAGTACTTTCGCATCCATTCCCTAATCACGGATTTCACTCATAACAAACTCATTCATACACATACCGGAGTCATAAATTTGAAACTCGGTTGAACTCGGTCTAGGTTACCGCGGGCTCAGAGAAGCACTTCCTTTTTCTCCCTCCGGTATCGAAAGGGTTAATAAATAACCTGAATTCAGTTTTGCGCAAACTAATTGATTTTATTAGTGTCGCACAAGAATCAATCCAAGGGCTATTGGTGAAGGACCTGTTGGTTTTGAATACCGATCAACTGACGAGGATGATATCTGAGCTGGAACCGCTTTCTCCAAACTTCCACACCACGCCACGGGAGGACTTCGAGACACGGCAGATTCAACTTGCATGAGCCTCGGCTACATGTTGAATCTTTACATGGTGGTATCAAGACTCTAATTTACTACTCAACGAAAACCGCTGGCCGGGAGTCCACGACTATGACCACTAGGTTACCGCGGTCACTTAGAATAGTGTACCATGTTCGTTAAAGAAATGCATTTATAGATATATTTTGAAAAATGTTATAGATATCTATAACGAAACATTTTACTAAAATTATGTTCAAGAAAGTGCCTTCTGTTATTGATATAATATCATTTTCATAAGTTTTAAAGAGGTAGAAAAAAACTCGAAATACATTTTCAAACAGAAAAATATTCCAACTTTCAAATAATTTCGTAAGGCTGTAACATATAAATCCGTTTATTATACCGTTTTTCCTGTAAAATTCCTTAATATTACACAAATATGCCATTTTTCTATCCCAACTCAATTAATATTGCTGTACAGGATACGATATATGGCCCATGTAAGCCAAAAACAAATATTGATCAATTTAGATAGAAATGAGTAGTTAGTATATGAATACATCCTTTTCACTCTATAGGATCAGGAAATCAATATATATTATTCACATTGAAGTACTTTACTATGCGACAAAATGTTTCAAAATGTCAGGTCTTACACTTTAAAATGTAATGCATGAAACGTTTTTCTACCACGTAATATTTCAGAAACTCACTTAGAATTATAGTATAGGACACGAAATATAACATGTATTTCATAAAAGTGTATAGACCAGTTCAAATAGAAATAAGTAGTATATGAAGATATACTTCTTTTTATAGAACAGTGAAGTTTTTGTAGCATTTTTGTAGAAGTGTTCGGAAAATTAAGATTCTATTCATTAACATTCTAAAATGATACCCTTAAGCAAATATTTTAGAATTTTTATTCTTCTTGTATTTATTTCTTTGATTCATAAATCCTCTAAACAAAATCATTATACCGTATAACTTTGAATTAATATCAGATGACGAGTTCGACACATGCGTTGGCACCCTGCTTTCCATATCCGCTCCAGATCAAAGGATTGTTATTTCAAAACAAAAATAAATGAATAGCAAAACAATATATTCAATAGACGATTAAAATAGCCTTATTCTTTTCTCATGGAATAATTTAGATAACTGCTACTTTTAATCAGAATGGAAAAAAAAGTTACTGTTAGAAACTAAAACTGAAAACGTCTCATAATTCTTTACAATAACTTGCGTTAACACAATGGAGCAAAACTTGATTTGGTAACGAAATAGCATTCTTTGTTATAGTTATAAAATTTTCCAATTAAATTTGATGAAACAAAATTTCAAAGCATTTTCTTGAAAAACTTTCAATGAAATGAAACTTATGATGGTTAATATTAATTTCATTCGAAACCATTCAGAAATTTTTTTATCAAGTACTGAACTTTATAAAACTTCGAGTCCCTTCATTCCGATAACTTGCATAAAGTATAATTAATACCCTAAGGCTTTGATATATTTTAAATGCCACAAAGAAAATAGCAATATAAAAAATGAGTTTCTCTAAGGAATTTGCTTTTAGTTTTCCCTTTATCAACAAAAGAAACCAATATTTAATACCACTTAATTTCCGTAAAACCTCCAAGTCTGAACAAAACATACGATGAAACAAGTGATAAAAAAAAGTGAACACGACGCTAGAATGAATGGAAGTAAAAATAGCTTCTATTACGTTCCACCGAAGCATCGCGATTTGTTTTATTAAAACTTTGGAATCGAGAATGGCAACAGCTGGTACTCCAATTTCTTTTAGGCGCTCTATTCACTGGCGCGGATGAAGAAAGGACGTTTCACCGTCCACAAAACCGTGTATCAATGCGCCGCCAGATCATCTTTTCGAAAACAAAGTATTATTTTTGCTTTCTTGTTCTTTGATAAACTCACAATACATTCCTGAATAAGTGTCTATATATTTATATATTATAAAAACTATCTAAACAGAAACACAGTATAAAAAGAAATAATTCGAAATCCGTCCGTTTTTCAGAAGAGAAAAAAAAAATGTAAAAATCGCCTGTGTAAAATGGCTGCTACTCGCTAACACAACAGATGCTGACTTTCTTACAAAAGGGATTCAGCCTTTGTTGTTGCTGTGCGTGATACAAAAGATAGAGGCTATTTGCAGTAAAAAAAATTCTTAGAAGCGAACCATTTCGCGTGAAGCACAACACACAATAGAGATATTTAGTTTTTTTGTTTTGTTTTTAAGTACCATAAGGCATGTAAGCAGCTTGGAGTATTCACTTACATTTCTTCAAAATAAATTCTTTTAGCTCTCGCTTTACAGTTGATTTATGTCTTTGTGTGTTGCATCGCTAGTTAGAATTTTTTCTTTAATAAAAACGAAATAAAATGCATGAAATGAACATTAAGAAACATTTCTTCGAGTTCAGTTACGAATCCAAGTTTCAGTAAGAAGTTCTTTTAGTAAAGTTAGGATCGTGTTAACCCAATAGATGAGGTTTCATCACCTATCCCCTATTTCCTATGTAGATAACGATGTTGAAGACCAGTTCAGTGAACTTAGAGTTTTATGTAATGAGGTACGGAAAATATAAGAATAAAGCAGAAACTCAAGTGCTTTCTTTTCACTTAATCCTTTTTTTTTTCCGAATGCTTTTAATTCAGAATTTTTATGAACCCTTGACAGTTTAATGAAGCTTAGAACACATTTTAAACTTATCGATGAAAAATTTGAGGTAATAAAATTTTACTTATTTTCAACTTAAAAATATAATATTGCTTACATCTAGGCTAGCATCTGTACCATATAATGGCTCTTTGGAAACTTATCCATAATACTTTCTTTGGAAACTTAGAAAGGAAGTGCACTGAAATAAGCTGTATGCTTATTTCATGACTTGCGAGGGTGGTTCAAAAAGGATTTGTATTTGAAGACAGATGGCAGCATTTAAGGTAAATTGTTATTACCATTGCGTGCTGCCATCTGTTATCCGGTGCGGAAACTAATCTGCCATTTATTCTTGAGTTAGTTTTGATTTTGTAGTCATTTGCAGCCATATCAAAACTTGAAGGCTCCTGCTTCGAATTGTGACAGTCGGTGAGAACAGGATTCATCATTATGCACCGGTAATCAAGCCAACATCAAAACAATGCATTGCTTCCGGTGAATCATTTTCAAAAAAGGCGAAGAAGGATTCATCAACTAGAAAAGTTATGACGAAGAATTTTTGAGATGTGAAAAGCGTCAAGATCACGAATACGACCGACTGAGACAGAGAACTGTTTGGTGATTCATAATGCTTACTAAAAACAAACAATTTTTGATGCTACGAGCGAGCATCATGCCAGGAAATGTTTAAGGACTAATTGAACGACCCTCGTCTTACATTACAAAACTAAAATGGTACTCGAATAGTCTTAGTATGAACTATGGAACCTTTCAGAAGAACCATGTGTTGAAAGTTCTGATTCCTCTAAAGACCTGTCATGTAAAGTGGGCTGATGTAGATAACTTTGACAAAGCTTAAAATCTCATTTGCATGGATGTGAAGAGTAGGATGCCTGTTCAGGTGTCGACTTCGTCACTTGACCACAGTTTAAAATTAAAAGGTATACTAGTTTAGATTAGTGGATCTTTGTTTCAGGCAGAAATAGACAGAATCGTTATTACAAACAACGAAATGTGTACTAGTTTGTGTCTGAGAGTGTGTGAATTATTTTGAGTTACTTCCTCCCCAAGTTAATGGAAATAGGGTATTTCACGAATCGGTTCTTTAAGCAATAAAATGGGGTTTTTTTTTTTGTTTTGTAGGAAAATTAGATAAAATGATTTCAATAATTAGCCCTCTGAAAATCACTTAAAATAACATTTCTTACTATTTGATTACAAAAAATTTGAATGGTTAGCGAAAAATTTCCAAGCTGAATGCTAGGAGCTGAAAAGGCAATCTTCTATCAAAATTTATTAAATAAGCTAATAATTAATAGCTATATAATCTATCATAGTAAAATTAAAATTAAAATTAATAATCTTAAAACACAAGCCCTATCTAAATTTTGAAAATTCAAATATTACGAGATTTTCTCTAATTATAAAGAATATTTTGAAAACGCTTCTTCTTCAAAAGAAGCAAATTTAAAATTTTTTCTATTAGTCAAATATACTCAATTAATGTCATTTAAACATCTTATAACTTTGTAATATTAATATAACTTAATAATATTCAATGGAAGGTACTTTATTTTCGATTAACGCGAATCTTTTTATAAAAGCAATTAAGAATTAGTCTCCTTTTGTTATCGTATTAATATAATTCCCGAATAGAGCAGTTTAATTTTATAAATCCTTACTAATGCGGCTATTGAGATAATTAAATATTTTAATAAAGTATTCTTCAGAAAAAAAAGAGTTACTTTTGTTATATTTCAATATAATTACAATATTTATTTTATCATCGAAACATTTGTTTTGATACATTCAATCATGGATGAAAGATATTTATTTCTTCTGAAATACTTTCATTGTAAGGCTTTTGAAAACACTACTTCAAAGCAAACTTAATTTCTATGTAATAATTCAAATTTTCTAGTAAGAAAGTATTAAAACTATTTTAAATCCTATCAATTCTTTCCCTAAATTCGAACTCTAACCAGTTCTTTTCAAAAGGATTTCGATGAGCCTCCTATATTTTTTTTCGAATAATGATAATGATTCTTTAAGATTTCTAGTCATTCGCATAGGTAGACTTTTATAAAGAAAAATAACCCCACAAATTAACTCAAAAGAGTTCTGTAATTGGTTTTTGCTCATTTTCTCCTTCAACTAACTTTTGGGGTACTTTACGACGGCATTTTATATGGAAAGCTGTACTTGGGAATGAACCAACATTTGTATAAACGAATATTGCTATACATATATATATATACACACACAGGGTGACCACCAACGTCCCCTGCCCCCCCCCCCTGAAAGTTTCAAACGTATATTAGCTTTTTTGTGATTTCCTACACTGTGACGTCACGAAACTTGAACGGAAAGAGAAATGATTATCTTTCGGATATGAATATGATAGAAATGATAACACAACGCCGCAAAGGGGCACGGTGGGGAAATCACAAAAATACAAACATGTGTTTTAACCATTCTATTCTTCGCATTAATGTCTCCAAAGGGTCTTTTTGAATTAAATTGATTATGCTCTACCACTTCGTAAATCAGTTCCTTCGCTCTCTCGTTTCCTTTTTAGAGATAGGAATGCTAACTCCACAGTCTTCCACCAAGTGATGCCGTAATTGGCTTTATTCAGTAGCGCATGGCTACTTTACTATACCTAGACACCACTAAAATGAATTTCGCAACAGCCGCTCCGAAGTTAAGAGGGTGGCAAAGGACTTTAGTGGTCACCCTATAGGTATATATATATATATATATACAGAGAGAGAGAGAGAGAAGTGTAGCGAATACGAAATAATATAATAGAAATATTAGGTATGTTACATCATGATCGTCGGGTTGCTGATCTTTGACAAGGACTTATAAATATTGTTCCTGACGCGGATCTAATTTTTGTGTAATTGAGATAAATAAAATTTTTGATTATAATCTTTGGTATATATATATATATATGATCCTAGATGAATTAAGTTCTTTTCAAGGCTCATTTATAATTTTAACTATATTTAGTCAACACTAAATTCTCGCTTATTTATTCACCTTGTATTTTTCATGGAACTTCTAATTGATCGAAGTAACAAAAATTAAGTAATTTTATGCATATTAATAGATGAAAAGTTAATAAAACTACTATCTAAGCCAACAACAGAATAATATTCTATTAGATACATTCTCCACTGTATGAAATATTTTAGAATCCAGATTAAAACCGAAATATCTCTCCTAACAAAATCACTATTATTCTCAAAATTACAGTCCTTTTTTTTCCCGATCATTAACGTCTTCACAGAATACTAAATATTTTTTTTGTAATTCCCAAGCGCAATCCTAATTTTCACAATCGCTGCTTGTAAATTACCATCTCTCCTCCAAATTCCATTTCGCAGAAAAAATGTAGAATAATACGCATTCCCAACGCCGTATTCGTTTAAAAAGAATCCGCGTCCGATTCTACAGCTCCAGGTAACGTAAAAAAACGGGCCTAAAATAATTTTACGGTACCATTAAATGCCAGCTCTATCCAAGAAATAATTGAATACAGTCATTTACAAGCATGGAGATAACACTAAATTCAATTAAGCAAATACATAAATATAAACGCACTTACGTCTCTACATGGCTACAGGGCCTATAAAATTGTTATGGGTCTCTCTCTCTTCCTACAGTGTTGTAAGTAGAGACAGTTGCTACTTTTTTTAAACCCATAAAAGTATGTTTCGCTACTGCTTTGAAAGCTCGCCTGACGAAGTGCTTTGGAAGCGGTGAAGAGGTCATAAAAAAGCACGGAACTAGCAATCTGTTAGGGTTAAAAGAAGAGG
>BMAW01126048.1:0-19497 GCA_019974015.1 Nephila pilipes
TAAAAAAAAAAAAACATAAAAATTAAAAAAAAAAAAAATATTTGTGGTATCTCTACTAAAACACTAAAAGGCCGACGGTGTATCAATGCCGATTTCCTGCATGCCTAGCTCTGGCAATACGGGGCCCCAGTACCCCTCATGCGGAGGTACCTAGTGGGAGACCGCATGGGCGTGATTGGAAAAGGCCCTGGTTAGGGAAGGGTGTGCGAGGAGAGGAGTTGCGTGCGCCGTCGGTTACAGTTTCGGAACGTCATGCTCAAAATGTTCCCAGAGGGAGAGCCTTGGTTGCGTGTGGCTGGATGGTGTGACCTCCCTCCCATTACGAGAAATCCTCCTCGGCTTCGGTCTTGGACCTGCCCTCAGGGGCTTACCTACTTCAGGTAAGTACGGGCTTCACGAACCCGAGGGACCTGAGTGAACTTTTCCTTTCCCATGGGGTTTACTGTCTTTGGTAAACACGGATGACGCGCTCCCGGGATACCCTAGCGATCCTTCTCTATTTTCGACCCTCCTGCTAGTCATAACTTTTTTACTTTCATTTCCCTTTCTTCATTGTCCAGATCACAGATTTTTACACGTTTCCATATCATTTACCAGATATATTTTGTTCATCTGTACTTTGTCATATTTTCAATACATTCCGTTTTTTTTTTTTTTTTTGTTGGTATCCGTTTTGTTTTCCATTTTCTTTTTTCTGTTGGCTTGCCAACCCGCATGTTTGCCGTGTGCGGCGTCCCGTAAGGAGGAAAGTGGGATCCTGGGGATACCTTTTGCGTTCCCTTTGGCCCATGCTTCGCTGTAGACGGGTGGCAGGAGTGAGCCCGCTTCTGTCAATCGGCTGGTGGTAAGTTTCTTTGTGGATTCTACCGCAAAGAGACTCTGCTGTAGGGCTAGTGCTGCAGATAAGGGGTGCATCAAGTTTTCTTTTTGGATCCTCGCCCTGATGCTGCAGTGCTATATCCTGGATGACCTTTAGGTAAGTGCCGTGCCTGGCAATCGCCAGTTGTCCGGTAACTGCCTCCCTCGTTGGACTCCATGGTGGGTGGAGGCACTCCAGGATGAATATCTTTCCCTTCATATGGATCTTACTTTTTCGTGCCTGGGTAAAGGCCTTGTTTTACCCACAAATGTAAACATCGATGACATAGCTAAGCATTCCCGATTTTTGATTCTTTCCTTACCACACAATAAAATGTCTAATCATTCTCCTTTCGCTATCCAAAAAGCTTTGCTAGGTATCGGTGGTGAACCAAAATCAGTGAAAAAACTAAAATCCGGTGATCTATTAATAGAAACAAAGTCCGCTTTACAATCCAAATCGTTCTTGTCTTCAAAAACATTTCTAGATTCTCCGTTAAATATCTCTCCCCACAAATTCCTCAACTGCTGCCGAGGTGTAATTTCTGAACCTGACCTGTTGTGCGCATCCGAAGCGGAAATCCTCGATGGATTTTCCGATCAAGGTGTCACTCAGGTCAGAAGGATCATAATTAAAAAAGACGGTTCCAATTTCCCTACAAAACATTTAATTATAACATTCAATAGTCCCAAATTACCATCAACAATCAAAGCTGGTTATTTAAACTGCAATATCCGGCCTTATATTCCGAATCCTCTGCGCTGTTTCCAGTGTCAGAGGTTCGGACATTCAAAAACTGTTTGCAGGGGGCAATTAACGTGCTCCAGGTGTGCGTCCGTTGGACATTCTTCCACGGATTGCCAACTGGAGCCCAAGTGCGTTAATTGTTCCGAACCTCACACTTCCAACTCTACAATATGCTCAAAATGGAAATTGGAAAATCAGATCCAGGAAATAAAATGTACGCGTAATATATCATATATAGAAGCCCGAAAATTAATAGTTCCGCAACTCTCTCAAACTTACGCACATGCCGCTCAATCTTTTATTACCACGTTCACCCAAACCGATCCTAATTTTACAAAAGTTGTATGCCCACCTCTTAAATGACTTAAGCCATTGAATTCTTCATCCAAATTGCCACCATCATCTTCGCCACCGCTTACAGTTGCTACATCATCATCATCTTCTCAGGCGGATATTTTACCTTCAATAGTTCCTCTTAAAAACGCTACATCTGTAAATTCTAATATTCTAAATACAGTTGCTCCCACTTCTCGAAATCTCCCTTCCCCTTTATCTCTTGGTTTTAAAACAAAAACTAAAAAGCAAAATAAGATAAATCGCCCATTCCGAAATATCTCTCATCCTGGAACAAATAGTAAACCTAAAGTTGATGTAAAACTAAATGCCTACAGACCAAAAAAAAGTGCTCTACCTCCTAAACTCGGAGATGATGATGATGATGATAATGATGATTGTATTTTATACGATGTGGATGATACCTGGCTCATGGATGCCATGGATCAAATCGAATCTACAAACCTTTTGAAGAAAAAGAAAACTCGGATTCGACCTTAGTTTATTCTGTTTCACGCTTTTATCTGATTTTAATCTGATCTGATTACGTTTTGTTTTTAAACTGCTATTTTATCATATATATTAACAATGTTTTTAATTCTTATAACATTTGACTCACTAGAATTTTAAATTTTACTTTAGCGCAATGTTTTAATTCTTGTGTATCACCGGGTTTGGCGCAGCATGGCCATATCTGGCTCTTGTGCCATAACATTTCAAAATCACTCACTCACTCACTCGGTCTTGGACCTGTGCCTCTGCCTGGGCACGTAATGGGGCAGGTCACATTGTCCGGCCTGAACGAATCTCTCCGGAGGTTACTCGTTTCCGCGTTAGGAAAGGGTGGGGAGATGGGGTCTGGCGGAAGCCCCATCGAACTAGAAATGAATCCGTGTAAATTTATTATTCTAAAGGCAAATATGGTGACAACTAATGAAAATCAGATTTTGGCTCCCAAGGCTAAAAATGCTACAAATGCATCATGGGCGGAACGTGTTGAAAATCATGAAGCTATTTCAAGTGAAAATGTACAAATACAAAACCCAGACTTTTCCCAAAGCATATGTAATTTTCGTTTTTTCATTGTAAAAAGTAATACAGATAATTTTGCAAATGTATCACCTTTTCTAATTCAGAAAGGAATTTCCGGTATGATCGGTACTGTGAAATCTATTAAGAAGTTACGCTCTGGAGATCTTCTTGTTGAAGTCTCCTCTTCGACACAGGGGAGCATTTTGAGCCCCACTCTTTTTATTTGTCATCTGTCACATATTCTTTTCTCATCTGCAAACCTCAGTTCATGGATCATTATAAGTCGACGATCTGCAGATTTCCTGCGAAGGATCGTCAATGCGTATCATTGAGCGACGACTTCAGACCGCAGTCAATAACCTGGTTACATGGTGTGATGCTAATGGGCATAGTATTTCTCCCAGTAAGAGTAGTTGCGTGCATTTTTGCAGGAAACGGGGTCTCCATCCCGATCCTGACATTCGCATCCGTAATACGTCTATTCCGGTCGTCCCTGACGTCCGCTTCCTCGGAGTAATTTTCGACCGCAAACTCACTTTCCTTCCGCACATTTTATATCTGCGGAGGAAATGTGAGAAATCCCTGAATATCTTGAAGGTGTTATCCAACACCTCTTGGGGAGCGGATCGAACTTCATTACTCCGAGTGTATCAGTCGGTGATTCTGTCTCGGATCGACTACGGATGTGTCGTCTACGGATCTGCCTGCAAAACTACCTTGCGGAAACTTGACCCAGTCCACCATAATGCTCTTAGAATTTGCTGTGGTGCGTTTCGAACGTCACCTGTGCAGAGCCTCTATGTCATTTGTAACCAGCTGCCTTTGGCTTCGCGGCGCCTGAAACTGTCGCTCTATTATCATTTCAAAATGTCATCTCTCCCATCTCACCCATTAAAGACCATTTCTATCAGCCCGTCATTAATCAGATTGTACAGTGCTCGTCGTTCTTTCATCCGTCCTTTTTCTGAAAGGGTGAAAGACATCATCGAGGAACTCAGCCTACATGACTTGGGTATTCAACAAACAAATTTTATTAAATTTCCACCTTGGAATGTGCCAAGGTTTCTTTACCATAATCCCTTTGCTTTATTTAGCAAATCCAACAGATGTCCCATTGTTCTCCAGAGAATCTTTGCTTTCCATCGCTGTCAGTATGAGGATTTTATTCCTATATACACGGATGGATCGAAAGGAACTGGATACGTCGGCTGTGGTGTCGTTTCAAATGACATCAGGCACAGTTACCGGCTCGACTCTTCCTGCAGTGTCTACACTGCCGAAGCAGTCGCCATCTACTGTGCACTGAAATTAGCAGAGACATCCAGTTCTCGAAAGTTCGTTGTATATACGGACAGCAGGAGCGTCCTGGAAACATTGGTACATCTGGACGATAAAAGTCATCCTATCGTGGTAGAAATTGCCGGCATTATTTGTCAGCTTTATAGCAAGGGTTATGACATAAAATTGTGCTGGATACCTAGTCATGTAGGTATTTTAGGAAATGAACAAACGGACTCGGCTGCACGTTCGGCAACGAATCCTCTGCAGCTCGCAGTCCCATTTGAGGACATTCGACGTCACATTTTAAATCTCATTCATCAGTCATGGCAGGAATCGTGGAATTTACAAATTAACAATAAATTACACTCGGTGAAGCCGATCATTGTAGAATGGCCTGTTTTTCCAATGCGAAGAGCTGATATCAGATTGACTCGCCTTCGCATTGGACATACTCGATTTACCCATAGACATCTTTTATTTGGGGAGGGTGCTCCCGAGTGTCCTTCCTGCCATGTCCCTTATTCTATTCATCATATTTTAATTGACTGTCCGGTGTTTGATCATCATCGCCGGACTTTTTTTCATTCATCTGTTTTAAATCTATCTGACTTGGTGGGGGAAAAACCCCACCATAATTTATTTGCCTTTTTACGTCATATTGGCCTTTTACACCAAATTTGAAATTTTACCTTTTTATCCTGTTTCCTCAATGCATAAAATTTTTATATTTTTAAAATATTTTTGAATTGATTTTAACGAATGTTTGGCGCAGCATAGCCTACTTCGGCTCTTGCGCCATCAATTCCTACAGTCACTCACAGTCACTCTCTCTTACAAAAACTGCTTGCGTTCATTTTTGTAGACAAAGGAATCTTCATCCTGAACCTGAAATTTATTGTAATAATGTTTTAATAAATGTGGTGGACGAAATAAAATTTTTAGGACTAATATTTGACAAAAAACTAACCTTTCGCTCTCATATTCTTAACCTAAGAAAACGATGTGAAAAATCACTGAACATTTTAAAAGTTTTATCACATACTTCATGGGGTTCGGACCGCACATGCCTGCTGCGTATTTATCATGCTGTCATCCGTTCAAAGTTAGATTACGGTTGCGTGGTGTATGGTTCAGCAAGAAAATCAGTTTTATGTAAACTGAACACCGTGCACCATGCTGCTTTAAGACTTTGTTCCGGAGCATTCAGAACTTCCCCAATTAAAAGCATCTATGTGGACTGTTGCGAACCTTCATTAGATGTAAGACGACAAATTTTGTCCCTTCAATATAATTTTAGAATTTTATCTTCCTCAAATAATATTGTATCGTTTTCAAATAAAAGTTTATTTTTAGATAGGCTATATGGTGCTAAAAAACTTTCCATTCCTCCATTCCATAGAAGAGTTAAGATTTTAACCGATGGCTATGGGTTATCTGATGTCCCAATCATGAAAGCAGAGGAAAATTTTTCACCCTGGTACGAACATAGTTTTAATTTTAAAAATCCTTTTCAAAATTTTAAAAAATCAGACACTGCTGAAAATATTTTTATTCAACTTTTTAATGACTTTGTTCAGTAATATCCAGATTTTAAACACGTATTCACTGATGGCTCTAAATCATAGAATCATGTGGGTGCTTCATTTTTAATTGATAATTCACTTCATAGTTTTAAACTTCATCCTTCGTGCTCCATATTTACAGCAGAAATTTCAGCTATTCATAAAGCTTTGGACAATCTGTCGAGTCGGCATGATGAGAATTTTCTTTTATTCATTGATTCTATGAGTACGTTGGAATCCTTAAGTCATCCTCATCATTCCTCTCACCCATTGATCATTAAAACTTTAAAAACTTGTGAAAAATTAAGGTCTCAAAACATCGGACTATTATTTTGTTGGATACCATCCCATGTGGGTATCAAAGGCAACACTATGGTCGATAGTGCAGCTAAATCAGCATCGAATGAAATAAATACCGCCCTTCCTTACTTTGATGCATTAAAATATATTAAAAGAACTATTTATGATCACTGGAAAGATCAATGGAACTTGGAAACTGATAATAAATTACATCATATTAAACCAATTATTTCTCGTTGGCACCCTTTTTTATGTAGAAGACAAGATGTTATTTTAACTAGACTTCGTATTGGACACACGAGGTTGACACACAGACATCTTTTTCTTGGAGAAACTCCTCCAATGTGCAACCATTGTGTTTGTCCCTCGACTGTGAGACACATTTTGGTTGAATGCTCTGCGTTTAACTCTGTTCGTTTTAAACATTTTAAATCGTATACTCTCTCTTTAATTAACTTGGTTGGGGTAAAACCCCAACCAAATTTATTTTCATTTTTAAATGACATTAGTTTTACCTCATTCATATAGTTTTATTACTCTCTATCATTTCTTTTACTATGCTTTTTACCAATTTTTAATCGTTTTAACTAAAAAGAATATATATATAAAGTTTAATCTCCTAACCTTGTGCTTGGCACAAGAGGATCCCTAGAGGATCCAGTGCCACAAATTCAACCAACCAACCAATCCAATGCGAAGACCGGGTGTCAGATTGACCCGCCTTCGCGTTGGACATACTCGATTTACCCATAGACATCTTTTATTGGGTGAGGGTGCTCCCGAGTGTCCTTCCTGCATTGTCCCTTACACGATTCATCACATTTTAATTATGTGTCCTGTTTTTAATCATCATCGACGTATTTTTTTTCAATCATCTATTTTAAACCTATCTGACTTAGGGGGGAAACCCCCCACCATAACTTATTTGCTTTTTTAAGATATATTGGCCTTTTACACCAAATTTGAATTTTTTTACTTTTAATGTTTATTTATATTTTCTATGAATTCCTTTTTAAGAATTGAAAATTTCAAATCATTTTAACAAATGTTTGGCGCAGCATAGCCAACCTTGGCTCTTGCGCCATAAGACCTCACAGTCACTCACTCACTCACTCAAGAAATTTCGGATCCAATTTTGTAATTTCCCAGATTTCCTTTTCATAGTTTTCAGCTGATGTTGAAATGTTTTAATTACATTTTCAAATTCCCTTTTAAGTTGATTGCCAATCTCTGCCGGTTTTATATACATTGAGTTCAACGTAATTGGAGAGCGATCAAAATTTTGGTTATGACTAACATTATGGTTGTTGATATTCTGCCACTGCACATCACTAGCTTGCCTCAATCTATGCGGAGCAAGAGCCTCATCTCGCTTATAGCGATATCTATCCAAATTCTCCGATTTTGAATTGATTGGGAATTGTTCTCAACTTCACTTAAGTGACGCATTTCATATTGAGATAGGAACTGCAACAGTTCAATTTTAGAGGTTGGTTTACGGACTTCAAGATAGTCCAGAACAGGCGTTGACATTCTCAACATTATATGTTGTATTAACTCAGTTTCCGGGTTAATCAAATTTAGCAAAAGCGCCATTTTTAACATGTTAAACCTGAAATCTAATGGAGATTGGTTTCGTTGCTTAGCCGAATAGAATTCTGCTTCTAATCGCGTACGATCACGCACAACAGGAAATGCCTCTATTAGAGCTGCCTGTACATTCTTAAAGTCAGTAACTTCTCCCCGTTTAAAGTCAGCACCGATCACATCATACCAATCTCTTAAATGATTGCGTAAATATGAGCAATGCAGCTCCGCTGGGATCTGATGAAACACAATGATATCATCAACGCTCTGGAGAAATTCAACTACGCTACCATTTCCATTGAAATACTTAATTGGAAAAATTACTACTCCCGGTGGGACTCTATCTCTAGGGGTAGGTACGGTTGGCCGCCAGTATAACGCCCATCTTATCATCCTACTTGAAAGAATTTTTTCGTTCGTTAACTTTTTCAGCGCTGCATGGTCTGTTACCACTTTTGTTGGACAATGCCCAAAATACGAACGGAACTTTTGTAAAGCCCAAATCACTGCCAAACATTCCCTTTCCGTTATGGAATAATTTCTTTCCGCCCTATTTAGTGTTCTCGAAGCATATGCTATGGGCCTTTCACCCTGCATCAAAACAGCACCTACTCCTACTGAGCTAGCATCGGTGTGCAATTCAAAAGGGTCATTTAAATTAGGCAACTGTAAAACTGGCGCAGAAGTCAACGCTCCCTTTAGCATGTCAAAGGCCTTTTGTGCCTCAGGAGTCCATTGAAATTTGACCTTTTTACGCTTAAGGGCGTACAATGGTTCACACAGTTCGGAGTACCCCCTGATAAACTTTTGGTACCATCCCGTCATCCCTAAAAATCTCGAAACTTGTCGTGCATTTTTCGGGGCGGGTATGTCAAGAACAGCTTTAATTTTGTTAGGATCAGAGTGCACCCCATTTTTATTTATGATCACTCCTAGATATTTCAATTCTTCTTGCCCAAAAGGACATTTCTCAGCGTTTAAAGTCAACCCAGCGTCCCGTAACAACTGAAAAATTATCTCCAGGTGATGGACATGATCATCAAACGACTCTGATGTAATTATAACATCATCCATATAAACATACACGAATTTTCCTATTACCGGTTTTAATATGATGTCCATCGCTCGTTGAAACGTGGGTGCACTCCCTGATAATCCGAAAGGCATCCTTTTGAAGACGTACGTCCCTTTTTTTTTGTGACAAACGCCGTCTTGGGTATGTCCGGGGGATTGATAGCCAACTGAAAATACCCAGACTTGAGGTCTAGCGTAGACATGATACAATTTTGTTGAATGTTCATTAATAGGTCATCAATTATTGCCAATGGGTAATTAGGGAACCTAGTGATAGCGTTCAGTTTCCTATAGTCTATTGCGAACCTATACGCGTCAGAGGAATCGACCGGTTTGTCATTTTTCTTTCTACATAACACCACAGGGGAAGCATATGGGGATTGAATGGGCATAATAGTTCCTTCCTCCAACATTCTTTGAATGTGAAGTTCTATTATGCTTTCCTTGACTCTATCATAGCGATAAGGTCGGGATGCTACCGGAGGTTGATCTCCCATGTCAATTTCGTGGTAGAGCACATGATTGAGACCTGGTTGATCTGAGAATAACTCCGCGTATTTCCTGAAGAGCTGCTGCAACTGTTGCTGTTGGTTTTCCAGCAACCCAGTTCTAGTTAGGTCAATTTCCACCTTTTTTTCTTCCTTCCTGTCAACCTGTCGTATCTCCTCATCAGGTATACTTAAAGTGTTTGTTTCAAAGTCCAGCGTAATCTTAGACGCTTTCATGAAATCCACACCCAGAACGCAAGGGTACTGCAAACCTTCCACTACATGAAACTGCCACTGTTTACTGAAATTTCTTATGCATACCGATAAAGTTACGCGCCCCAGGGTTTTACATGTAGCTCCCTGCGCCGTAAATACGGTGAGGTTTGACTCTAGCTTTCTAACAAAGTAAAAATAGCGATTATAAAGTTCAAGTGATACAAACGATCTCTCAGCCCCCGTGTCCCATGATGCTGTTATAAATGTATCATGCAGTATAACGGGTATATGAGGAACATTTATGGGTCTTACTTTCATGGTGTTAGCCATAACTGGAGGATTTTGCCATGCACGCGATCGAGGACCTCCCTCTATTCGATCGCCTATTAGTTTAACCTCCTGTAGTTTTGCTTCTTTGACCCTGAAGGTGGATACCTGCTTCCTTGCTGGCGATATCCAATATTATATTGCGGCCTCCTATCATGTATTCTATCTGGAGAACGCCTATCAAAATTCGGTCTACTATTACCCTGCTGATACCCTGCGCGTTGGTAGTTCTCCTGTCTATGTGGTGGGTTATAATATGCATGACGCGACTCGTATGTTGTCGCTACTTTCAAGAGTTGGGGTTTAGTAGTGGGATTCCTAAGTTCTACGTAGTCCAGCACATTTGGAGCCAAGCGGCTCATTATGTGCTGCACTATTGTCGCCTTCGTAACCACAAAATTCAGCAACTGAGCAACTTTAAGCATTCGTAAAATAAATGCTGTTGGCGACTGACTAGATCTTTGCTTAGACCTATAATATTCTGCCTCTAATTCCGTGCGGTCTCTCACAGCATTGAAAGCACGCTGTAGGGCTTGCTTTAAATTGTCGATAACCCCCATCTCTACCTCTAACTAAATTTTCACCTATTACCGTGTACCACTCACGAGCACGACCTGTGAGATGATTCCTCAAATATGCCGGTTGAAGGGCCTCCGGTATATTATAAGGGGTCAGGCAGGGCTGTCCACTCAGCTCCATCTTATTCAATCTCACTCATGAACAAATCCTGAGGACTGGTCTCCCTTCGGATGCCGGTTTTGAACTATTTTCCAACACCGTGTCCTGCCTCGCGTACAATGATGACCTCTTAATTATCGATTCATCTTCCACCGGTCTTCAGCGTACGGTCGACTTACTTTCCACCCAAGCCAAGAAGGCAGGGCTCAAGTTCAAACCGGCCAAATGTGCGTCCCTCTCTTTCTCGTTTGCGAGCCATCGTCGACACAAATATCTTGGTGTCCGCGTGGGCTTCTCTTACCGTCAAGATCACAGTGACTTCTTCAGGGGGATTTCCACAGATGTGGAAAAGGTTTCTAACTCTCTCCTTGCCCCCTGGAAGAAGTTCACCGCCATCAGAGCCCACGTGTTGGCCAGGGCTGCCGAAACTCCCACATCCAGAAGCGAGACGTTGTCGACCTAGACAAAACACTCGTCAGGGTCGGCAAAAAGATCTTGAATCTCCCCACTCGGGCTAATAATAACTTGATACATCTCTCGTGTAATAAGGGTGGGGCTGCCTTGCCTGAATTTCGCTCGCTTCTGGATATCCATGCAGTGTTCCACGCCTTCCGAGTTCACCCAGACCGATCCTAATTTTACAAAAGTTGTATGCCCACCTCTTAAATGTCTTAAGCCATTGAATTCTCCATCCAAATTGCCACCATCATCTTCGCCACCGCTTACAGTTGCTACATCATCGTCATCTTCTCAGGCGGATATTTTATCTAAAATAGTTTCTCCCCTCAGGGGGCTCATCTACCTGAGATGAGTACGGGCTTCACAACCCCGAGGTACCTCAGTGATCTTTGTTTTCCTCTTCTTCTTCCCCCTCTTTTTTTTCCTGTCATGTGTTTTGCTTTGGGGGGTTTTCCGCTTGATATCTTATAATATCAAGCGGAAAACAGTTTAAACTAACGTTTTTTTTTTTTTTTTTTCTTATTAATGTTTGTGTTAACTCTTGTATTGAAAAAAAAAATAAATAAAAATAAAAAAAAATGAATAAAAATATTTAAAATAAAAAAAATATATATTTGTGGTGTCTCTACTAAAACACTAAAAGGCCGACGGCGTATCAATGCCGATTTCCTGCATGCCTAGCTCTGGCAATACGGGGCCCCAGTACCCCTCATGCGGAGGTACCTAGTGGGAGACCGCATGGGCGTGATTGGAAAAGGCCCTGGTTAGAGAAGGGTGTGCGAGGAGAGGAGTTGCGTGCGCCGTCGGTTACAGTTTCGGAACGTCATCCTCAAAATGTTCCCAGAGGGAGAGCCTTGGTTGCGTGTGGCTGGATGGTGTGACCTCCCTCCCATTGCGAGAAATCCTCCTCGGCTTCGGCCTTGGACCTGTGCCTCTGCCTGGGCACGTAATGGGGCAGGTCACATTGTCCGGCAGGAACGAATCTCTCCGGAGGTTACTCGTTTCCACGTTAGGAAAGGGTGGGGAGATGGGTCTGGCGGGGACCCATCGAACTAGAAGTCTGTCCGTGATTTTTTTCTCTTTTTAAGGCAAATATGGTGACAACAAAAGATAATGAGATTTTGGCTCCCAAGGCTAAAAATGCTTCAAATGTATCATGGGCGGAACGCGTTGAAAAGCACGAAGCTATTTCAAATGAACTAAGAACTTTACCTGACATTAGTATAGGGGTAACATCGAACTTAAAAACGTTGCGTTTTTTTGTAATAAAAAGAGTAGAGGATTCCTTCTTAAATATTTCACCCTTTTTGATACAAAAGGCCATTCAAGGAATGATAGGGACAGTTAAAAATTTAAAAAAATTACGTTCCGGTGATTTATTGATGGAAGTCAGTAGTGACACCCAAGCAGAACTTGCAATGAGGATGAAGTCTTTAGGTCCTTATCCTGTGACCACTTCACCTCATAGCAACTTAAATTACTCTCGTGGCGTAGTATCTTCTCTGGACTTAGCAAATGTGTCGGAACAGGAGATTTTAGAGAATATGCAGGACCAGCAAGTTTGTGGGGTAAGGAGGATTTCGATTAGGAGAGATGGTAAGGTGCTTAATACTAAGCATCTTATCTTGACCTTTTCGACACCTACCCTGCCACAGACTGTTCAGGCCGCATATCTAAGACTCCCTGTCCGACCATACATACCGAACCCTCTGAGATGTTTCAATTGCCAGCGTTTTGGACATTCTAAGAATGCATGCAGGGGACAATTGACTTGCGCTCGCTGCACAGCAACAGGACACGACAGTGCTTCCTGTACGGCTGCAGAGAAGTGCGTCAATTGTCAGGGCAACCACCCTGCATATTCTCGCTCTTGCCCTAAATGGGCAGAAGAGAAAGAGATAACGACTGTCAAAACGCTGCAAAATGTCCCATATCCAGATGCTCGACGTATAGTCGCTTCCCGTACTCCTGTGCAGGGAAAAAGCTATGCTACGGCCACCCAAACAAGGAAAGCTTCTAAAGCTACTCAATTTCCCGAACCTCTTACTACCACTCAACAAATCACTAAGACTCCACAACAAAAGAAAAAAGTAAATGTTTTTAAAACCCCTACCTCTACAAAGGTTAATACCACTCAACAAACGAAAAAAATTAATATTCTTAAAACCCCTTCCTCTGCTAAGGCTCAACAGACTAGGCCATTAGCCAGGTCTAAAGCTTTGCAGAGGCAAAAATTAAAATCTTCTGCGATGAACAGCATTCCTCGCAAAAAAAAGAGGATCTTTCACTCTCTTGAAAGTGATACGGTGGACCTCCACCAGAAGATTATGATTCTCTGGGGGTCCTGGAAATAGGACCTTCCACTTCGAGTGCGCCCAATTAATGGCTTTTGTTTCCTGGAACTGCCGTGGTTTACGACCCAGACTAGAGGATCTCAAATCCATACTATCTACGCACCAACCTGTCTGTGTTGCTCTTCAGGAAACTTTTCTGAAGAGTAATATGACAATCCGCGTGCGTGGATATCATTGTGTACGACGGGATGTTGATGTCGCATCACCTTCTTCTGGAGGTGTTTGCATCCTGGCATCCCAGAACTATCCTCATAACGTCGTTACACTGACCACATCGTTGCAGGCTGTGGCTGTGCGAATTCACACCCGCACACTAATCACAGTCTGCTGCATTTACCTGCCACCTAACGATGTAGTGTCACAAATGGATTTAGACCGACTAGTCGATCAGTTACCAGCTCCCTTCCTTCTGCTTGGTGATTTTAATGGACACAGCCCTCAGTGGGGGTATGATGGTACAAATTCTCGTGGTCGGCAGATCGAGCGATTGATCTCTGATCACAGTCTCTGTCTGCTGAACACCGACGAGAAGACGTATTTCCATGCTCCCACTAGGACATTTCATTCTCTTGATCTAGCCATTTGTTCACCGACACTGCTACCGTCGCTGAAATTAGAGGTTTTAAATGATCTCTATAATAGTGATCATTTCCCTCTCCTGATCTCCCAGGTTCATGGTAGTGGGGTGCGTTTACGTTCCCCCACTTACCGCTTCAACCGGGCAGATTGGGATTTATTCACACGGTTAGCAGTTATTACCGGTACAATGGTTCAAGATCAGGATATTAATAGCTCTGTCCAAATTGTCACTACCTCTATCGTGGACGCTGCTGATGCAGCGATACCGAAGAGTGGAACATCACAGAGGAAGATGAGTAAACCATGGTGGAATAAGGAATGTCAATCCTCCTACCGGGAACAAAGGAAAATGTGGGGTATCTTCAGACGGTATCCCACAACTGAAAATCTCATAGCCTTTAAAAGGGCAAGGGCAATTGCTCGCAGAGTAAGGCGACATAGTCAGAGGGAATCATGGATCAGGTATGTCTCTTCCATCACATCGTCTACCACAAGTCAACAGTTATGGAGAAAGGTAAAAGCTGCAAACTCCCTGTATCGGGAATTTTCCATCCCGATACTGGAAACTGCAAATGCTGTGCATTCTTCACCTGTCGAAGTGGCCAATGTAATCGGCCACTCTTTTGCTAGTGTGTCAAGCTCCGATTCATATAGCGCTAAATTTTTAGCGACTAAGAATCGTTCTGAGCAGACACCTATCAACTTCAGGTGTCGGCAACCACTCCCTTACAACTGTGACTTTGACATGTGGGAATTGAGAAAGGCTCTGTCCTTGGCTAAAAATACCAGTCCAGGCTCTGATGGTATAACATATGATATGCTTCGCAACTTGAGCGAGGATTCACTTGTCAGTCTCCTGTACCTATTCAACCGAATATGGAGGGAGCATGTGTTTCCTAGCCAGTGGCAGGAAGCAATCGTTATTCCTATTCTGAAGCCTGGAAAGGATCCAAAGAACCCTCTCCACTATAGGCCTATCGCTCTGACGAGTTGCCTGTGTAAGACGCTAGAACGTATGGTCAATGCCCGTCTCGTATATCAATTGGAAAAGAATCAATGCATTCCTCCGTTTCAGAGTGGCTTCCGTAAAGGAAGATCCACAGTAGATAACATCCTTCTACTCGAAAGTCAGATTCGTTCTGCTTTCGTACGGAGGAATCATTTGGTTTCTATTTTCTTTGATATCGAAAAGGCATATGACCGTACGTGGCGCTATGGGATTCTGCGCACTCTTTACGATTATGGTCTGAGAGGCAATTTACCTCTTTTTATTAAAATGTTTTTAAATTTCAGATCATTTAAAGTACGGGTTGGTAATATTTTATCTTCATCTTTTATTCAATTTGAAGGAGTTCCTCAGGGGAGTATTTTAAGTCCGACTCTTTTCATCTGTCACCTGTCACCAATTCTTTTAAAACTTCAGCCATCAGTTCATGGCTCATTATACGTTGACGATCTGCAGATTTCCTGCGAAGGATCGTCAATGCGTATCATTGAGCGACGACTTCAGACCGCAGTCAATAACCTGGTTACATGGTGTGACGCAAATGGGCATAGTATTTCTCCCAGTAAGAGTAGTTGCGTGCATTTTTGTAGGAAACGGGGTCTCCATCCCGATCCTGACATTCGCATCCGTAATACGTCTATTCCGGTCGTCCCTGACGTCCGCTTCCTCGGAGTAATTTTCGACCGCAAACTCACTTTCCTTCCGCACATTTTATATCTGCGGAGGAAGTGTGAGAAATCCCTTAACATCTTGAAGGTGTTATCCAACACCTCTTGGGGAGCAGATCGAACTTCATTACTCCGAGTGTATCAGTCGGTGATTCTGTCTCGGATCGACTACGGATGTGTCGACTACGGATCTGCCTGCAAAACTACCTTGCGGAAGCTTGACCCAGTCCACCATAATGCTCTGAGAATCTGCTGTGGTGCGTTCCGAACGTCACCTGTGCAGAGTCTCTATGTCATTTGTAACCAGTTACCTTTGGCTTCGCGGCGCCTGAAACTGTCGCTCTATTATCATTTCAAAATGTCATCTCTCCCATCTCACCCATTACAGAATATCACTACCAGCCCGTCTTTAAGGAGATTGTACAGTGCTCGACCTTCTTTCATCCGTCCTTTTTCTGAAAGGGTGAAAGACATCATCGAGGAACTCAGCCTACATGACTTGGGTATTCAACAAAGAAATTTTTTTAAATTTCCACCTTGGAATGTGCCAAGGTTTCTTTACCATAACCCCTTTGCTTTATTTAGCAAATCCAACACATGTCCCATTGTTCTCCAGAGAATCTTTGCCTTCCATCGCTGTCAGTATGAGGATTTTATTCCTATATACACGGATGGTTCGAAAGGAACTGGATACGTCGGCTGTGGTGTCGTTTCAAACGACATCAGGCACAGTTACCGGCTCGACTCTTCCTGCAGTGTCTACACTGCCGAAGCAGTCGCCATCTACTGTGCCCTGAAATTAGTCGAGACATCCAGTTCTCGAAAGTTCGTTGTATATACTGACAGCAGGAGCGTCCTGGAAACATTAGTACATCTGGACGATAGAAGTCATCCTATCGTGGTTGAAATTGCTGACGTTATTTGCCAGCTTTATAGCAGGGGTTATGACATAAAATTCTGCTGGATACCTAGTCATGTAGGTATTTTAGGAAATGAACAAGCGGACTCGGCTGCACGTTCGGCAACGAATCCTCTGCAGTTTGCAGTCCCATTTCAGGACTTACGACGTCACATTTTAAATCTCATTCATCAGACATGGCAGGAATCATGGAATTTACAGATAAATAACAAATTACACTCGGTGAAGCCGATTATCGGAGAATGGCCTGTATTTCCGGTGCGAAGAGCCGATGTCAGATTGACTCGCCTTCGCATTGGACATACTCGTTTTACTCACAAACATCTTTTGTTTGGAGAAGATGCTCCCGAGTGTCCTTCCTGTCATGTCCCTTACTCTATTCATCACATTTTAATTGACTGTCCGGTGTTTGATCATCATCGCCGGACTTTTTTTCAATCATCTGTTTTAAAACTTTCTGACTTGGTGGGGGAAACCCCCCATCATAACTTATTTGCCTTTTTAAGATATATTGGCCTTTTACACCACATTTGATTTTTTACTTTTTATCTTTTGGGTGTTACATGTGTTAGTCTTGTTTTTTTAATAATGCCGTTAAATTTTAATCGATTTTAACAAGTGTTTGGCGCAGCATAGCCTGCTTTGGCTCTTGCGCCATTAAAATTGACTGTCACTTGACTGTCACTAAAATAGTTTCTCTTAAAAACGCTACATCTGTAAATTCTAATATTCTAAATACAGTTGCTCCCGCTTCTCGAAATCTTCCTTCTCCTTTATCTCTTGGTTTTAAAACAAAAACTAAAAAGCAAAATAAGGTAAATCGCCCATTCCGAAATATCTCTCATCCTGGAACAAATAGTAAACCTAAAGTTGATATAAAACTAAATGCCTACAGACCAAAAAAAAAGTGCTCTACCTCCTAAACTGGGAGATGATGATAATGATGATTGTATTTTATACGATGTGGATGATACCTGGCTCATGGATGCCATGGATCAAATCGAATCTACAAACCTTTTGAAGAAAAAGAAAACTCGGATTCGACCTTAGTTTATTCTGTTTCACGCTTTTATCTGATTTAAATCTGATCTGATTACGTTTTGTTTTAAACTATTTTATCATATATATTAACAATGTTTTTAATTTTTATTACATTTGTCTCACTAGAATTTTAAATTTTACTTTAGCGCAATGCTTTAATTTTTGTATCACCGGGTTTGGCGCAGCATGGCCATATCTGGCTCTTGTGCCATAAAATTTCAAAATCACTCACTCACTCCACGTTAGGAAAGGGTGGGGAGATGGGTCTGGCGGGGGCCTGTCGAACTAGAAGTCCTTCCGTGTTTTCCCTTTTTTTTTTTCTCAGGCACTATGGCGACAAATAAAATGATATCAGATTTGGCTCCCAAAGCTATTAAAAAAAATATGAAAACAAAAAGTGAATCATGGGCAGACCGTGTTGAGCGGCTTTCTGAAAATGAAAATTTAGAAATTGACAAATGTACAGAAACTACTAATTTTAGATTCTTCTTGATAAAAAGAGAGACTGAAACTTTCTCTACCATATCTCCCTTTTTAATTCAAAAGGGAATTCAAGGTATGGTAGGGACTGTTAAGGATATTAAAAAACTACGTTCTGGGGACCTATTAATCGAGGTCTCAAACTCAAAACAAGCTCAACTTGTAATGAGTATGAAGACCTTAGGACCTTATCCTGTAGTGACTTCACCACATAGAAACCTGAATTACTCTCGTGGCGTGGTATCCTCAAGGGATTTGGAAAACGTGTCGGAAGAAGAGATTCTGGAGAATCTGCAGGACCAGCTAGTTTGTGGTGTCCGGAGGATTACGATTAGGAGAGATGGTAAGGTGCTTAACACCCAGCACCTCATCTTGACCTTTTCGACTCCTACCCTGCCACAAACAGTTCAGGCCGCATATCTCCGACTCTCCGTCCGACCATATATTCCAAACCCACTGAGATGTTTCAATTGCCAACGATATGGCCATTCCAAGAACGCGTGTAGGGGACAGTTGACGTGCGCTCGCTGTACAGTGACAGGACACGATAGTGCGTCCTGTAACGCTGCAGAAAAGTGCGTCAACTGTCAGGGCAACCACCCTGCGTACTCTCGTTCTTGCCCTAAATGGGCAGAAGAAAAAGAGATTTCTACGGTGAAGACGCTACAGAATTTGTCGTATCCCGAGGCTCGTCGTGTAGTAGCTTCCCGTACCCCAGTACAGGGGAAAAGCTACGCTATGGCAACCCAGAACACTAAAGTAGTTTCTAAATCCACCCAATTTCCGGAACCTGTTCCTACCACTAAGAAACCGCAACCAAAAAATAAGACTTCATTACCTAACTCTAAGGCTCTGCAAACTAAGAAAACATTAATTATTCAAAAAAAACCATTCCTCTGCAAAGGCTAATCAGACTAGGCCATTGGCCAGGTCAAAAGCTTTGCAGAGGCAAAAATTAAAACTATCCGCGAAGAACAGTGTTCCTCGCAAAAAAACTCGAGTTATTGATGGGGATGCTGTGATTTTACACCCATCGCCCGAAGATTATGACTCCATGGGGGTCCTGGAAACGGGACCTTCCCCTTCGAGTGCGCCCAATTAATGGCTTTTGTTTCCTGGAACTGCCGTGGTTTACGACCCAGACTAGAGGATCTCAAATCCATACTATCTACGCACCAACCGGTCTGTGTTGCTCTTCATTAAACTTTTCTGAAGAGTAATATGACAACCCGTGTGCGTGGATATAATTGTGTACGACGGGATGTTGACGCAGCATCACCCTCTTCTGGAGGTGTTTGTATTTTGGCATCCCAGAACTGTCCTCATAACGTCGTCCTCATTTTAACAAATGTTTGGCGCAGCATAGCCTACTTTGGATCTTGCGCCATAAAACCTCACTCTCACTCACTATTCGTACGGAGGAATCATTTGGTTTCAATTTTCTTTGATATCGAAAAGGTATATGACCGTACGTGGCGCTATGGGATTCTGCGCACTCTTTACGATT
>BMAW01126049.1:0-10834 GCA_019974015.1 Nephila pilipes
TGATGTGCTTCGTTCAGTTACGTATTGCTATTTTAGGAACCGTTCTTGCCTATTACAATATTTAGATATTGTGACCAGTTTTAACTATTATTTCAATAATTTTGTAATAAACTTTGCCACCATATAAAAACATTGTTTTAAAACATTGGTTTATCTCAAATTATTGTATTTCACGATTCTACAATTTGTATTATATTTTGAAAGAATTTTATATTGATTCTCGTAATACTAAGGGTGTTCTTCGATGAATGTGTATTTAAAATTGGAGATTTTAAATATTTAAAAATTATTTTAATGTTAAACTGCTAGCTTGAAATAAAAATTTTTCAATGATTTCTTGAAATTTTGGGTTCATTTAAATAGCTCTAAGTAATAAAGATCGAAAAATAAGTGTAAGTGTATTAGAGCAGTTTGAATCGTATATTTATTTTATACTGTTGTTCCATTACTCCTTCCATTAAATTATTGACTGATTCATTGAACCAATCAGGAATTCGTAACTTAGATATTCAAGATATGTATCGGTCGAGCTACGCGACTGAGTCTTTAATGGCATCAGTTAAGGCTACTATTCGATAGAAAACAACGCCGGTCATAAGTTCGTGACCATGACCATGGCTACGAAGATGAAATAAGATGGATATCACGTATTTTTAATAAGTACATTGTGCTTTAATCTTCCTTTTATTCAATATAGATGCATTATTTAAAGTGATAAGTTTAAAAATCTGATATAATTTAGGAAAACGTATAATAAATTTTATTTTAGATATCCATTATTTCCTACGAATGGATTATCGAAAATTCTGATTATATGATCCATAAAATGAAGAGTGAAATGGGGATAATAGTCTTTGTTACTCAGTATCCTATAATATCAATAATCAATCTGAAGTAAAATGTCTAGAATATCATTCACATTGTCGAAAAGATACATTTTGGCATCGATAACACGTAATAACAGATTACTAGATCATAGAAGTCGTTTAACAGTGAATGACCCAATAAAAATGGTTCCATGAATCATTTTTCAGTGAAAAGAATAGCCACAGTGACGACTAAAAGTAGAATACAACGTTTCATCGAAAATCTCAAAAAGAAATTGGATGAACTAGAATTCATGGGTAATACATATTTGGAGTTCTCCGGTTCTTTATCAAGTTTCCAAGATTTGTTGGTTGTTTATGTAGTAAGACTTCAAAACTGGAAAAATTGTGCAGTAAGAAAGATTTAGATATTTAAACCTTAAAGGTATGCATGGATGAAAAATCATCCCATGTAAATGATTTTTCGTGTTATAACCCCAAATATTGGTGACACTGATTTTCCTGTAAAATTGTGACAAACAAAGATGCAGACCTTTAATCCCTAAGCCCGTTCAAGACCGGTGAAAGGAGAAGAACAACTTCCCCAGGCCTCCCGCGCTTTGAAAGTGTACGCACGTACGGACCGGGCGATTTACCTTATCAAGGCTCCCGTCAGCCGCCATTTTGGTTCGTTAGCTTAATGTTAATCCCTGTAGATTCCTGACATATCTTTACTATTTGATCTATTTGGTGCAGTAAATGCTTCTGGGCAAAATAATGAATGCTTCTGTGGATTACTTTTCCGCCGATTTTTAAAATATTTTATTCTTATTTTAATGATTCGTTTTGAGTTTTCCGGACTTTTAAAGAATATTTTCAAATATTTTAAAATCGGAGAAAAATAATTCAAATATCGTATTTAACTCTTTCTATAATACACTATTACATTCAAATGAATCAAATAATAAAGATAATAAAGTCGAAATCTCCATGGGATTAACATTGAAGTTGATTGAAATGCGATAGACGATATGCTAGCTTAATTTTCTTATAAAAATCTATATGAAATCATCCCTGCGATTAAACACGCCTTAAACTTACAGATTATATTCATTGATGCGTCTAAAATAAGGAAGAAAAACTGAATTTAAAGAAATAAGTGCGAAATTTTAAATATATTCATTTTTGGTAAAAAAATTATATTGCTACGAAAATAACAACAAATAGCATTGTTTTTAACTTACAGACTAAAAATATAGGTACAATATTAGAGAACTGAATACAAAAAATATATACAAAATAAATTAAATAAAATTAATAAACAATGCCCAAAACTTTAGAAACACCTGTTCAGGGTCAAAGCTCTATGTTGCAAAGTTTGCATTTTGTGATAGCGTCAGCTTGCGCTTTTTCCTTTAGAACCTTTTGCACACAACAATTTCTTCTTGACATTTTTCACTCCAAATACTCTTAATCTTTTCGCCATGATAGCAAAGATAAAACTAATCCAAAAATTGAAAGTACCATCTGTCAAACGATACGTCTAGCATCCCAACCCCTAACCACTAAACATTTCATCTCGCCTCCATTCGTCAAAATGTAAAGAATCCAGCGCGCATAAATCACAGCCCTTTAAATGCACATGTCAAAAGAAGGAACAAACGATTGTTTAAATTTTCATTCTGATTTTAACAGCAAAAGGAAAAAAAAAAATTGAAAACAAAATGCGGATGAAGGAAGAACACACTGTGGAACGACATTTGAAAATACGGCAAGCTTCAATCGCCATTTAGTGGCCGTTAAAAATTCAAATAAAAGTTCTAATTTGAAATCTTACACGTGTGATCATGGGCCCGTGGCCACGGAAACACCCGTCACATACATGATATCGTGAGGAATCGTTGTGATCACGTACGGTCCTGAACGGGTTAAAACGATATCGGTGAAAAAGAAATCACCCCATGTAAATTGTTTTTCTAATATTATTATGAAATGATATTGGAGACAATGATTTTCCGGTTATCATCTTGTGCGCACTTGGTATAAAATACGTTATCTTAAATGTGTTTGTTAGCTGCCCAACAAAACAAACTGATTTCCATGCGGATATTTCACCCATACCATAAGTGTTTAAAATTACTTCGAAAATTTAACTTTGTGTTATATCAGAAGTTATAATTTTTTGTTTTAACAAGCATTATAATCTGAGAGGAAGAAATAAATTATTTTGAAGCTTTTATCATTTATTCGCCACTTTAATCTGAGGAAAATAATATTAGAAATAATTGAGCCAAAGGTGCCAGCAGGGAAACAACATCAATACCCACTAATAATCTCAGCAAGGAAGAGTGTATATATCAAAAGAAAAGAAGACAAAAAATATGGAGGATGTAAATTCCAGCCTCTTTAACACATCGATCAATAACTTTTCGAGACTACCCCAGAGGATGGCGCTCGTAGTAAACCAGTAACCAGGTCTTTCTAAGATTACTAACCTTTACTTGAAAGTGTCAAATTTTCAAGTCGATCGGACCAGGAAAGTTTATGAAGTGAAAGCTGAAAGGCCTTCTCAGTGAGGTCAGCCGATCCGCTTCGATGGAACAAAACAGCAACGAGTCGATGATTCAGAAGCTGTTTATCGCTATTTACTCGCAACAAAAAGTTTCTTGCAGGAAAAATTGGTGGGGAGAAAAAGAAAGAAAAAAAAAAAAGATTTGGAAAAGCGTTGGAACGATTGTATCACCCTAAAAGGTGATTAACAAAAGGTGTTATGTTGATTAATAAAAAAATATTTTGCAAAAAAAATGTTGTTTTTAATGTTAGACTCGGGAGTTATTGATCGATGTGTTATAAAAGGCACCGCAATGTTATATGCAATAACTGTGTAAAATATAAATTTTATATATAATTTTCATGAAATGTGTAATTCTTATATAAAATATCTAATCGTCTTTATGAAATTTATAAAAGAAATTCTTTTACTGGTGTTAAATTACACCCCTGATAACGCGCTAACTTATTTTTTTTAGACGATAAAAACAATCAGAATATACTTTTGTATTAGATTATAAATATTCTGAACTAAATTGGATGGTTGGTGGGCAGAATTTTTGGCGTCATATTTGGCCGTCACAAATACATATCAGTGATCTCGTATATAAACCTAAATAAAAAGCGGGAGGAAGAGCATAACGAAGAGGACATAAATAATAGTACATAAAAGCATTGAAAATGATGATGATATGCATCCAGACATTCCAAAGAGGTAGGGTGAATTCAATGAATGATTCGCATCCTCGGATTTTGACACGGAATTTAAAGTATTCATATGCAACTTTTATGCAACGAGAAAAAAATATTTCTCTTTACATAAAAATTGCATTCGAAACATCAAAAATATAAGAAGATGTAGGTAATATTCCTTTTCCATTGTTATTTTTACGAGCACATTACCTGCGGTATCCTATTATTATTTCTAGAGTACGCTTTGGCACTATTCCGTTAGCTGGATGTAAATTTCGCCAACATCAGATTTTCCGTTTTGGCGACGGCTCAACAAACCAGCAATATAAACAATTTAAAAAATAAAAACAACTAATATTCTAGATGAGAATGATATTTTCATTTAGAATTTATTTTCCTCATAAACTTGAAACTATAAACTAAAGAGATAAAAATGTGCCACATTTGGCAGTTTATCGCTTGCGGGCAGTTAATGGAAAAGTACCTACGTTTTTTTTTGTGAACCAACGGATCCATATGTAAACGGACCCCGTAATTTAGCTTAGGAAAAGCTCCAAAAAAAATTCTCGCCTGATACACGTAAACATACAGTGCGTACTGTACTCTACACGTAAAGTGAAAACAAGAGAAAAAGTCAATAGAGGGAATGAAAAAGGAGGAAGGTCGGAAATAGGGCAAGATCGCTAGAGCATTCCGGGGAAAAATCCCCCCAATTAAACAAAGTCATTAAACTCTATGAAATATGCAGAAGATTTTATCGAAGCAATTGATCCAACAGGGCATGGATCTTGCTATCTGGCTGGAAAGAAATGTGAAACTGAATTTTAGTTGTGCACTTACCAAATTGATTGATTCTTTTATTAATGTCACGTTTTGAGACAACATGATGGCTATTGGCGACGGCCCTCTCAATCATAAACCTCGGTCAGGTGATAAGGACGATACCTGAGCTGGCACCTCCCTCTCCAAACTTTCAAATAACTCCAACAATCAGGACTTAGAGCCTCGACATATTTAGCGTGTATCAGGTCCGCAATATGGCAGGTTTTGGTGGCATCAGGACCGGAACTCACCACAACTCGGAGGAAACAACACCGACCGTAAGTTCGTGAACATGATCACTCGGCTACCGTGGTCTACACTACTACACTTGTCAAGGATTAAATTAAAATTATAAGAATTACTTGAAATAGATTAAATTACATTAAATAATTAACATATTAAGCGTTCAAATAATAGAGGTTAAATTATTAAGTAGAGAATTTATGTTAATAAGTGTTTGAATTTTGTCTAAGTATCATTTCCATGCATTCGTTGCATTGGATAAAATATGAAATTGAATGCAGTGTCGGGTAAATTTATTTGAAGATTTATGAAAATCTTCGTTTTGATATTTGGAAAAAATTGTGTTATATTAAATTCAGAAAAGTTTCTAAGTTTTTGAAAAGTTTTAGTCTAGGAACTGTCGGGTGGGTAAGAGAGGAGAGGGGAGATCAGGTTTGCCGATAAATCAGAAAACAACAGTATGGAAGATTTTTCTTGGGATAACTTTACCCCGATTCGGAGATGACAAGAGAATGAGATTTGATTGGTCGACAATGAGATACAGGAAATATTGCTCGAATATCTCGGGGACCCACGCTTTTGAAAGGGAATTAAGAAAATCTCAAATGATATAAACTAGTTCATTTATTGATGATACAAAACCATTGTAATCAAATTATTGATTGTTGAAAATGATATAGGTTTCTTTTTTTTGAATTAAATTTATATTAAAACCAACGAATATATAAATCAGAAATAATATTTCTGTAATGAAAGTTATTTACTATATAAAACCTTCAATATATATAATCCTTTTCATATTTTAAATTTGTACGGAGTTTATTCTCACTTAAAACTGGGGCTGCGGTAGCCGAGAAGTCAATTTGTTCCCTTCGTGTCGCGGGTTCGAGTCCTGATGCCACGAAAGACCCGTCGTATAGCGGAAGACGATGCTCATTAAATCTGTAGAGGCTACAAGTCCTCCCGTTTGCGTGGTATAGAAGTTTAGGTAATATTATCCTCGTCACTTGACCGAGGCACGAAATTACGAGATCCGATTCTAGTAGACCTCGTGTTGTTTCAAGTGCAAAGTAAATAAACAAGCCATCTTCAATCAATCTCTCCCAAAATTACTCCATGAAGTTAATGAAGTGTAAATAAAATTTTGATTCATTGTGATTGATTGTTTATCGGCATCACATTTTGGAAGCCACGTGACAGATCTCGTAATCTCGAACTTCGGCCAAGTGACGAGAACGACATCTGAGTAAGCACCGCATTCTTCTAGCTTCCACACTATCCCAACCTGAGGACCTGGAGTTCTGGCTAATTTAACGAGTGTCAGCATCGCTACATGACGAATCGTCAGAGGAATTATGAATCGAACCCACGGCTCGACGGAAACAAGGCCGGCCATGAGCTGGCCACATAACTACTTGGCTACGGCGGTCGCCGCTTGAACTTTTGAATTCCGTCAATTTGATACACACGAATGTGAATTGGGATTAATTAAAGTAAGTTTGAAAGTGTATCATCCTAGCATTAATCATTTATTAATCTTCCTGTTATTGATTCGGCTGACGCGAAATTGGCAGCTCTTTATTTGAAAGATACAAAGTTGCATTCTAAGGAATGATACGTGCCAAAACTCCATAAAATGTTTGCAGAAAATTTGTATTCCAATCCACAAGCTTTCTTTCTCCCAAAGGATGTACGTTTTTTTAAAAAGGTAATCAGAATTGTTTCGGCAGGATTCGAGCGCAATTGGGAATTTTTCTCCTAACTGAAAAATCTAATATTTTTTCTGAAACGAATCGAAACGTTCTGAACTTGTGACCACCATTTTCTACTTTGACATTGAAAAAAATTCAACGTACAAAGAAAGAGAAGTTAGTGTGCCAATCTGAGTCAATGTATTCCTTCGATACTTGTATTATTAACGTTTCAATGGAGACAAAATAAAGATTTACAGAGAATCTTAAAATCAATTAAATTAATTTTATTTGACTTACATTATTACGTTAATGTCTTACCGCTACTTTTAATAAAACGCCTAAAATAAAGTTGTTGGTTTTTTTTATGCCAAAAAATATTTTACTATAAAATTTAATATTGTTTCGTATGGCTACTATAATGGCTATTTGCCTTAGATAAAAAAAAAAAATCCTGAAAAATAGGAAGGTGAACTGTCTTATATTTTCGAGGTGTGGCTATTAAATAATGAGATTGACGCTCCTACAGAAGACGTACCCATGCGCCAAACGCTAGCAACCGATAACTTCTCTTTCGAATACAGTGCCTCTCTCTTCTCTAAACAAATCCGTACAGCCATAGCATACGTTCTCATTTGAGTTATTTTTTTTGTTTCGCCGGAAAATGATAAGTGAGCAATGATTTGTCGGGAAATTTTACATGAAACAGGAAAAACCACTGCAGAAACTTCAATTTACTAAAAGAAGTGTATGTCAATGGATGTTTATCGTGTGGAAGTGTTTTTGAGTGATTTAAGCGTTTTCAAGATGGCCGAGAAGATGTTGAAGATGATTCCTGCCCGAATCACTCTTCCACGTCAAAAACGATTGAAAATATCGAAAATATCGGTAATCTGGTTCGATCTGGCAGAGGGTTAAGTATTCGTGCGATTGCTGAGACTGTTGGAATCAACAAAAAATCCGCACGGGAAATTTTTTTCACCAAGATAATGCGTTGGCTCACTCCAAATTGTCTGTCAATAGGTTTTTAGCCAATTACAGCATCCGAATGCTAGACCATCCACTTTATTCGCCGGATCTTTAGCCACATGACTTTATCTGTTTCATAAGGTGCATTATAAGGATTAATATTTTAGTCCGTTGAATCTGTGAAAGAGAAAGGGGTACGCGTTCTGAAGGAGTTGACAGAAGAAGACTTCCAGCCCTGTTTCAAACAATGGAAGATTCTCATGGAGCGTTGTAGGGATAGAGGAGGAGTGTATATTGAAGGTGATCAAATATGTATGACATCAATGTAAAATATTTTACAGCGTCAGTCTCATTATTTAATAGCCACATCTCGTATTTTGAAGGAAGTTTTTTTTTATATTTCATCTTCCTTAGTGTATGGAAGGTATTTTAAATCTAAAAGAATATACAACGAAATATTAATCGATGTCTCTTGAAAATACTTTTTAAGCAATTTTGCTCGGTGTATATTAAATTTTGTGACTTGGAAATCTGTAACATCAACGTCTAAATTATGGTAATTGAAATATTATCGATCTTAAACTTTGTTTCCGAGTCTAATACATTTTGTAATATGCATTTCATAAATATTAAACTTCAGGGGGCAAAATACCATAAGAGCAAATATTTTAAATTGGATACTTAGAAAATATTTTTATTCATCATATATCAATACACATTTTGAGGGGGGGGAAACTGTATTTTATACAAACAATTATTTAAAATTTTAATTCTTTTTCAAAATATTTCAGTATATCGAAATTTCGACATCTACATCTACAAATTTTAATATTTTAAGGCAATTTTTTGTTTAATTTTTTATAAGTGTTGCTCACAATTCTGTGCATGGGGTTAGTTATACTAGCATTATTTATATAGTTTTACAATTTTAATTTCTCTCGGAACACTGCCAAAAAAAGTCACATCAAATTTTGTGGATTTTTTAAATAACATTTTATCTAAATCCTTTATCCATGCGCAGAATCAACAAAGCTATTATGCAAAGCAACCAGAAAAAAAATTTCAGAATGTTATATTGATTACAAAAAAAAAAAAAAAAAAAAAAAAAAAACAAGAATTTTTTTTTTTTTAAAAAAAATTAAAAAAAATTTTTTTTTTTTTTTTTTTTTTAAAAAAAAAAAAAAAAAAAAAAAAAAATCCCTCGGATTTAAGTATATTACCGTCATCTTATATATAATGTTTGTTTAGTTTTTTGTTTTTGTTTTTTTGTTCCTCCGTTATGCAAATCTATGCCGTTGATTGTACTATTCCAAAATGTTTTAGGGAGTTTCCCTGATGTTACACGAGGGAGCAGTGTGCGTATTCGCACCAAAAAAAGAAGTTTCAATCTTAAATTGCATTTTCTCTGTTTTTATTTCTCGCTAGCTGGTATACCCGTTCTTCGCACAGATGAAATGAAAAATGTAAAAATCCAGCTCGAAACATAAAATATTTTTAATGAGGATCAACTGAAAAAAAATATTTTGACTAATTTTAAATGAGCCGCAAGTGATCATTATAATTGCTCAGTTCTTTTTTTCTATATATATATATATATATATATATATATATATATATATATAAGATAACCAAATATTCATTCCGTATACTGTATAAATACTGTTTCATTATCATCGATAGATTTTTGGAGAGAGAGAGATGAAACGATTTAAAATTTTTTTAAGAATTACATATTGACAATTTTCAGCGCTTTTCTCAAACATTCGCCAAAAACCGGGTAATTAATTTACACATCTGTTGGTGCAAGAATCATAATTTTTCAACATTTTTGTCGAGACCTAGTCAGTTAATTATGCAAAAATACCTCTACAATATTATTAGTTGGAGAAAACTCTTATAAACACGGAAGAAAAATATTTAAAAAAAGTTAAAATAATTGAATTCAAGAAAATAAGTTCAAAAAGAAAGTTTTTAGGTAAATGGATGCTCCTGTTACCTGAAGATGGTGAAACATTGTGAAAAAATAGGTTTTAGCAAAAAAAAATCACCAAAGAATACCAGTATTTTAAAACATGACTCATATTTTACGAAAAGTCCAACGTTATTAATTTGCTCTAATAATTAGCTTCTTTTGAAAAGAAAAGAAAAACTTAACGAAAGTATAAAACCAATACAGCAATGAGTTCTGCTTACCATTATCTTTGTATCCCATCCCTAGGATGACTTCCGGGGCCCTGTAGTACCTCGTGACCACATAAGGCGTCATCATAAAGGTTGTGCCGGCCGTCCGCGCCAGACCGAAGTCGAGGATTTTTAAGGTGCAGTCGGACTTGACTACGATATTGCTGGGCTTGAGATCCTGGGGGAGAAAATTAGAGAATATAAATTGGAATTCTTACCAATGATGAAAAGTATACATGACATTCTACTTGTACGGAAATAATGTATATTCTATGTTGATAGATTGTATTGCATTAACTTTATTTGGTAAATAAAAAAATAGACTGCCTGGTTTTTGAAAATCAAAACAAATAAACCATCAGTAAAGAAGCAGACGATGTCTTCTACGGGGTTCTCATTTCTAATTGGAAAGCGATTGTGATTGTTTGTTAGCGTCGCGCTGAGAGGCAACATGACGAACCTCGTAACTTTGAGCCTCTGTCAAGCGATAAAAACGACACCTCAGCAGGCACCTCTCTTCCGAACTTCCACACCACTTCGTCCAGATGACTTGGGACCTTGACCACATTTAATGCGCATCTGCCCTGCAAAACGGCAGATCATTAGTGGCATCAGGATTCGAACCCACCACTTGATAAAAACGCCAGCCGCGGGTCCGTGACTATGACTACCGTGACTACTAATTGAAAAGCGAAGGTCGGAATTTTACTATGAATTAGATTACAGGAAGATCTGAAAAGAGTTATAGAATTGTGAAATTGTTACAAGGTGTCGGTTATTATAGTTTTGTATTCTTACTTTAAAGCCAAACTGCTTGTATATTGTAAAGTACAGTAAATGTTGTGCACACACACACACACACACACACACACACACACA
>BMAW01126058.1:0-20852 GCA_019974015.1 Nephila pilipes
TTTTAAGAGAATTAAAATTTCATAAATCCTATTAACTAGATCACTATTAATATTTATCAGTAGTAATAAATATATCATCATGATTTATGTGTACTTATTAAGGATAGCTTTTTGGTTGTGTAATTTCTTGAATAAAATTTCTGCTATCACTCTTTTTCAAGTATTGTAATGCCCCCTTTAAAATCTAAGAGAGGGCTCTTGCATAAAAATTATAACTCCCTATTTAACTTCCATGAGATCTCGCTTTTTAAGAACTTTAAAATATTCACTTTATCTCTTTTTTTATAAGTAGTGTAATGTTCCGTTTAACTACTATGAGATGACACTTTTTTGAATAATGTAACACTCTGTTTACCATCCAGAAAGTCACTCTTTTATTATTGTAACACCCCGTTTCACTTCCACGCAATCTGTCTTTTGCAAGTTTGTAACAATTCTGTATTTTGGTCGTAGTAGCTTAGCGGTCGCAGACTCGCCACTGGTGGTTTTCGTCGAGTCATGGGTTCGAGCCTTGATGTCACCAAAGACCCACCGTGTAGCCAGGGCAAAAGGACGGTGAATCTGTAGAGTCCTTTTTTTGGGGTGTAGAGTCCTTTTTTTTTTTCAAAGTCCTTTCGTTGGGGCGTGGTGAAATTTGGAGTAGCAGGATTTAGCTCAGATGTCATCCTTGTTACTTGACTGAGTTAAGAATTATAAGGTTAGCCGCCAATATTTCTCATGTTGCTTCTAGTATTACAATAACAAGACCAAACCAAGCCCCGAATTTTATGAAATCACACTTGTATTGTAACACCCCGTTTACCTTCCGTGAGATCACTCTTTTAAAACGCCCCATTATTATTTCCTTTTCCTTTCATACTATTCGTAATTAAAAGAATCACTCATCAATAGTGAAATTAATAGAAAGCCCTATACTGATAATAACAAAGTTATTTTAATCAGACCTTTGACTAATCAAATGCAAATGCATTCCCAATTGAATCTCTCTGTATACACTACGCGCGTCAGAATCTGTCACGCAATATAATAGCTAAGTACTTGACCTAACCAAACCGATCATGTTCATATCCTTAGTAAATTTACAGATGAGGATCCGTTTTATTGACTTAATGCAGATCTTTCTTCTCTTTAATCTCATAACTTCTTATGAACTTGTTAATACAGTTTCTATTTCTTCGTTTATAACTTTCACTTACTCTCTCTATTATATACTAACTTCCTATTGAGTTCTCACTGCTTATAGAACTCATTCATTAAATATATATAGTACACTTCACTAATTGTAACCTACATAAGTCACATTTCATCCATTAAGAGAGAAATTCAATGCAAACAGCATCACATAAAAGACCCATGAGCTACAAGGAAAGATGCCATAGAGCTCTCGATATAGTATGATTGAAAACGAAGAAAGATGTGATTTAACAAGACATATATTTTTTTCAAGACACACTTTCAAATTCTCTTCTAAAATAAGATTGTTTTTTATTATAAGAAGTGAACAAAAGTAATTCAATGTTTACACAGAGTATATAAGAACATTTTCAGACTTATAACATGATGGAATGATACACAACAGGGTGTATCATCTTTTTTTTTTTTCTTTTTTGGTGTATCAACTTTTTCGGTTTTTGATAATTAGTTGCAGCTGATGATCAAATAAAAGAAATAAGAAATAAAAGAAATTTTTTTTAGCGTAATGCGTTTTTAGATCTCCTACACAAGGCACAAACTTTCAATAATTTTTTCAAAAAAATTGAAAAATGGCATATTTTTATTTTTAAAGTTTTGTCGATTACATTACAGTTCAGTTTGTTAATGGAACAAAAATTTGTCTGTTAAACGATTCTTTTATCATAAATACCACAAAAAAAAAAAAAAAAAAAAAATCGCATTGTACATAGTTGTGATCTTGACACACCCTCAACTGCTTTTCACCCTTTATCAACAGAAAAATCAGATTCCACCAAAACAATGTAGGTACTTTATTTCTTTTCAGTAGAAACAATAAAGACGGCTGACTTTGTTTTGTGATATAAATTTTTATCATATGTCCATTATTTATTTTTTTGCTTAATCCTATTTAATTGTTTAGTTATTATTAATTTTCATAGTTATATTTAGCATCATACAACAATACGTGTAATTAAAGAAAACATTATTCTCGAAAGAGCATCAATATCATCATCTTAATTTCAAAAGAAAATATTCAAATTTAAAAAGTCAAGAATCAGATGACATTTAATTTTGATGATATTAGTTTTAATTTATACACCTAGATGGCAGCACGAAAAGAAGAAGAAAGTATGGGTGAAACTTTCAAAGCTTTTCCAGTCAGGTCATATATTTTTGGCAATATTAATTTCAATTACAATTGCTTGATGGCAGCACAAGGAGAAGAAATTTGAGAAAAATTTTGTTCAATCTTTTCCAAATATGTAATTGAAACGTCTTAAGGCTCCTGTCTACCTGCCATTTTTAACAGGTCAATTGAAAAGTCCCCGGCCTACCATAGTAAAACACGTTTTTTTGGCAAAATTAGTTTTTTTTATTCAACATAATTCCATTCAAGGGTGATACACTGATTATAGCGACCCTCCAACGTTTCGATACCATTTTCGTAGTACGATTTGACCTTTGCTTCAAAATAGGTCTCAGTTTCGGCGATCACCTCTTCATTCGACGAAGATTTCTTCCCAGCGAGCATTCTTTTCAGATCTGAGAACAGGAAATAGTCACTGGGGGCCAGATCTAGAGAATACGGTGGATGAGGAAGCAATTCGAAGCCCAATTCATGGACTTTTGGCATCGTTTTCACTGACTTGTGACACGGTGCATTGTCTTGGTGAAGCAGCACTTTCTTTTTCTTCAAATGCGGCCGTTTTTCGGCGATTTCGTCCTTCAAACGGTCCAATAACGCTATGTAATAGTCGCTGTTGATGGACCTTCCTTTTTCAAGGTAGTCAATGAAAATTATTCCATGCGCATCCCAAAATACAGACGCCATAACCTTGCCAGCCGAATGTTGCGTTTTGCCACGCTTTGGAGCGGGTTCATCGTGAGCAGTCCAATCGGATGACTGTCGATTGGACTTCGGAGTGAAATGATGGAGCCATGTTTCATTCATTGTCACATATCGACGCAAAAACTCGGGTTTATTACGCTTGATCATCTTCAAACACTGCTCCGAATCATCAACTCGTCGTTGTTTTTGGTCAAAAGTGAGCTCGCGCGGCACCCACTTTGCACAGAACTTTCTCGTACCCAAATATTCGTGAATGTACACGTTCAGTTGATATCTTGAGTTGAGTGTCTGCTATTTCATTCAATTTCAATTTACGGTCATTCAAAATCATTTTGTGGATTTTTTTAATGTTTTCGTCGGTAACAACCTCTTTTGGGTGTCCACTGCGTTCACCGTCTTCGGTGCACATTTCATCACATCCAAACTTAGCATACCAATCCTTGATGGTTTATTTTCCTAGGGCAGTGTCCGGAAACTCGGCATCGAGCCAAGTTTTTGCTTCAACTGTATTTTTTCCCTTCAAAAAGCAATATTTTATCAACACGCGAAATTCCTTTTGATCCATTTTTTTTCACAATAACAAAAGTTGCTTCACTCAAAATGCTATAATTCACAAACTAATGATCCGACAGCTGTCAAGTTTATACACGCATCTTTTGAGGGTAAGGGCTAATTAAAAAACACATGGATTTAATTCTAGTAGCGCCATCTATGTGTCAGGCCGGGGACTTTTCAATCGAACTGTTTTTTCGTGGACGTTATGTTAATCCTAAGGAATTTCAACTTTAATTGTCGCATCCTTACTATTTGATCTATTTGAATGAGTTAAAGGGCATCTGAAAGAGCAAAACACAATGAATACTTTTGTGGAATTACTTTTTTACTGCGATTTTTCAAAATATTTTAAAATATTTTTTAAGAACTGGAAAAACCAGCAAACGAATCATTAAAAAAAAGGGGGGGATATTTTTAAAACTCGGAGGAAGAAAGTAATTCCCCGAAAGCCTTCGTTATTTTTTGGTCTTTCAGATGCACTTTATTGCATTCAAATAGATCAATTAGTAAAGATTTGAGAGTTAAACTTAAAATCCCCCCCCCCCCCCCCCTAGAATCAACATTACGGCCACGAAATCAAAATAGCGGGGAGACGGAAGCTTTATGTTTATATCATTAATGTTTCTGTTAAGCGCACCTGTCTTATATTTCATTCAGAGTAATATGATTTGATCTTCCTCATAAAAAAAATTCCCCTTAATTTAAGAGATCTTGAACTTCTTAAGAAATAAAATTTCAAAAACAATGGCCCCAGTAGGCTGCTTGCCACAGTATCAATGTTGCATCAGAAAAGAATGCCAAGAAGGATCAATAGTTGATTTAATTGTTGAGCAAATTCCTAGAAAGGTTAAGGTGGTAGAAGTCGAAAAAAATGAAGTAGCCTCTTTAGCTAGTATATCAGCTACTTCATGCTGGTACCAGTATGAAATATAGTTAATACAGGAAAGTTAATAAGTGATTAACCTGTAAATAATAACCTTACCTTTAAGAATAATGATTATAAAACTAACTGAAACACTTTTTTTTATCTGGATGAGTTCAAAAATTTCCAACTAGCAAATATAAAATATTTTTAATAAGGGCGTACCTTTCAACTATAATTTAAATAATTTTTAATTATCTATGGGGTGCCAGTTGTAGTGTCAATCTCGTCAATTGGGAACGTGGCTAAAATTTTTGAGGCATGTTAGCTGCATGAAACGGATCTTTGAACTGTGTGGGAATGTGGCAGCCGGCTGCTTTCAATGAAATGAACTAAACTGTTTTCTTTAGTAAATATAAGGCTATTTTGATAAGCAATTAAAAAAAACTTGTGAGTTTTATAATTTTTTAGTTCTTCGAATTATTGAGAAGGTAAGCGTTATTTTCTTGATTGACTTTATTCGTATAAAAATTTAGGACATTTTATTAAATATTTAACACTCTTAAAATTTAATAAAAAATTAAAAGGAGCTGATGCAGTATATATCCATATTTCACTTTTTTGGCGATGAGGGTTTTCGTGTCAAATTTCATGGATAACAATTGCCCTGTTAGGTTTAAATCTGTAAAGATTGATTTCGAGAAAAAATGAACTAGGTGTCTGTAGTATAGTCCTTTTGGTTAATTGGAGGAAAAAAAAAAGAAAGAAATTGTTCTGAGAAAGGTGGTGAAGTCCTAGTTTACCGGGGTCGCTTGGTGAAATTTTTGAAATCGCGCGAAGATGGCACCAAAAACAGGTATTTCAAACCCGACGCTTCTAAGAGCGGATAAAAAATAGCGTAGCGTCGTGCCTTGAAGACAAATTTTAAAACGAGATGGCGCTTTCACTGACAGAAAGAACACATAGAAATCAGTAAAGTAAGACAGAAAACTCGTTATAAGCATAAAGAAATCACATAAGGACGTAGGGAAAAAGAAAGAGGTGATTTTGAACAGCAAATTTTTCAACGGAAAATGAAATAGCATAAATGTATCTTCGAACTGAAAACAATTAAAATTGAAATAGCATAAATATATCTTCGAACTGAAAATCATTAAAAATGAAATAGCATTAAAACAATTTTGAACAGGAATTTCAGGTGCAGTGAAAATATGTAAAACTGCATAGCATAAAAAAAAGAGGAAACACCAGGAAAACGTACGGATAAAATTTATTGACTGATCTCGTAGTATTCAACTTACTGCTTAAAAACCGATGTTTTTCGAATTTATAATGCATTCTTTGCCCTTATTTTCTCTCTTTCGGAAAAACAAAATGTTTCAAAACGATCCATTTTCAATACTTTGAACGGACGTTTTCTTCTGTTGACCACGTTTACCATACAAATCTGATTCAATTCAAATTACTGCTTTCAAAACGATTTCATTCGAATTTCGAATGATATCCAAATGCTGATTTCCTTCTTTTCGGATGAACGAAACGTTTCAAAACGATCCATTTTTCAAGGCTTCCAACGGATGCTTTTCTGTCGACCACGTTTATCAAAGAAATCTTACGATATTCAAATTACTGTTTTCAAACCGATTATATTTAAAAAACACAATTCCAATTATTATTTTCTTTTTTCATCCGACAAAACAATTTTTTAAACGTTCCACTTTTAACGATTTCAACTAACGAGTCATTTTCAAAATTCGCGGTTATCCAGGGATAAACAACGTTCATATCCAATCTAGTGTAAAAAAAGAATTAACGTTGACAATCCACGGGTGGCTACGGCATGAATCGCTCTTCTAGCCCGGATCTTGAAAAACTTGTGTTGTGACTTGGTGAAGATGGATTTGGAACTTGCTGTGTAGAGAGTTCGGAGAAGCTGGTTTGTGCTAGAAAAGTCGAACCTTCTTTTATCGATTTTATAGGGTGAACATAAAAAAAATCTGTAAGGTTACCAACTTGGAGATGTATCGCCAAAAAGTTTAATCGCACCAAGTGGCCCAAGCAAAAAAAAAAAAAAAATCAACCTGAAAGGTATGATTACGAAGAGACAGATTTTGCTACCAAAGAGCCAACCGAATGGAAATATTTATTTTTTAAATAAATAAATACTTGGAATGATGTTTAGAAAAATCACCCTCGAAGACGGGATGTTTTGGAGATATTTTGCCAAATATGCCTTCCCTGTTTCCTTTACTCTATGATTGCTTTAAACATGGTAATCTATGTGATTTTTGCCAATTTTGGCGATTTTTGAAATCACGCCAAGTGGTTGGGCTGAACTGCATTTTCACCTGGTGTTGACTAAAACAATAGCCCCTTGGTGACTAATAATTCATTTTATGATACAATAGAGCTTGCATTACAGTGAGGGTTAGAAGGATGGCTTTATTAAGTAGCCAATTCGGTGCTACTGTCGCAATTTTTGGTGCCATTTATTTTCTTTGCCAATGTCATGAGTTGAAACAGGATTTAGCCAATTTTGTTCTAGTTTTTAAACACGTCTCCCTCACTTGCAGATATTTCTACATTTCCATTTTTCTTATAAAATAAATATTAGTGCTTCCCTTTTATAGTGGCGCCCATCAGATTCCGATTACGCTTAGGTCGTCACCAAACTAGTAAAGCCTATCTAGCAGTGCAGCATTCCTTATCGATATTTCTGAGTCGCTTGCTGATTCATCGTCGAGCGCCACTATAACAGGGAAATACCAAATTGTTTTCTGTATTCTTAGTGTTATAAAAAAAACAACAAATTTTTCATTAGCCACACAAGGAGCTATTTTTTTTAGATAAACTATAAATTGGCATACCAGATTACTTTTTAATTTTTTAGTATGTTAATTAGGTTTCTTTTTTATAACCATGTTTTATTTCATGATTTCTCAAGATTCTATTCATAAACTTAATGTTAAATATTTCTATAATCTTTTAAATTATACTTAGTGGTTTTGGCTCTAATGTTAAATATAAACACTCGGTAATTTTAACTTGACTTAGATATTATTCAAATATCTTAATTTTATGGTTCTATCCATAGGCTTGATGTTAAAATTTTCAGTACTTATGTATTAATGCCACCACAGCTACAGATTTGTCGGTTTTTAAGTGCCGCCAATCTACACCTAAAAGTTTTGCGACAAATCCTAAAATAAAACACTTTTAAAATTCAAAATACTTTATTTAAAAACAAAGTAGTCAATTGGATTTCGGTAGAAAATGGGCCGATATAGAGTTTAACATAGATTCAAAACAGTCTCTATTCTCTTTCACCTGATGCTGTCGCCATATGAACTCTGATAAATGAGATTCCAAATGATGTCTCGCTGTCCCCCTGTCTCTTGTTCCTCCATTTAGCACTGCCCCACATTCTCTCAACTGCTTGTGTATGAACTCCTGTATTAGGATCAATAAAATTGTATTTATGATTAACTTTAGCATGTAGGAATCTTTCTATTTCTATTCTAATTGTTTGGTAACCTTTCCAACTGTCAGAATAAATTGTGCTACCATCTGCAATGTTTTCAATAATTTTATCAAGAAGGGTAGAGCCAGTTCTATTCGGTACAGTGACAACAAACGAATCTTTTGTTTCTCCACATATACCACCAAACACCCACTGTTCGGGTAATACTCGACCACAATTATTTTTACGTTTAGTAAACACGTAATTACTGTTAAGTTGTAAAACTACTGTTACGTTTAGTAACAGTAATTTTTACGTTTAGTTTGTTCTGTTTTTGGCAAATCCTAAATAAGCATTTTCATAGCACTAAAAAATGGCGTCAAAAATCAGCAAACAATAAGGCAACAAGAAATCCAAAACATAACTGCGTGCGCGTGCTAACAACAACTTTATTGGAACAACTTATTGGAGCAACTTCTGCTGCTGTGGAGTTAATACGTAAGTACCAATTTTTCTGTTCTTTTATTTTCAATTTAACAATTTATAATTTCCTTTCATTTAAAGCACATTTAACTTAAAACATAATCAATTTAACAATTTATCATTTGCTTTAATTTTAATTACATGTAGCTTGTATTATATTCGATTATACGCAATTTTAATTACATGTAGCTAAAACTATATTCAATTCTATATAATTTTAATTCCATTTAGCTTTAAATATATTCAGTTTAACAATTTACCATTTTCTTTAATTTTAATTCCATTTAGATTAAAATATATTTAGTTTAATTATTTATCCTTAGCTTTAATTTTAATTATTTGTACCTTATATAATATTGAATTTAGTAATTTATATGTATATATTTCGCTTAAATTTTAATTACGTTTAGCTTAAATATATTCACTTAAATAATGTATCGTTTGCTTTAATTTTAATTACATGCAGCTTATATCATTGTCCCTTTCAATACGTAATCGTTTTCTTCAATTCTAATATTTAATCGAGTAATTAATTTAAATTTTATTTTGGGTGACTAAATCTGTCCTTTGCAAAAATTTGCAAAGGATATTTTTTTTTCTTTTATAAATCTGTTTTAGCAAAGATGAAAACTAATTCCTTTACTTTTTTTAAAAGTAAAAGAAATAGTATTGATTTTGCCTACCCATAACAAAAAATTTCTGGTTAACGGGACACTTGGCGAGCTTATACTTGACTTCAATATAACTCGCCAATATTTATGTGCTCAAAATTGCTTATATTTAATGGTAATGCTTATATAGAAATTAAATTTAGTGACCTAGATACGAAAAATTCCAATTTTTAACTACTTTCGATATACTAATTGGAAACGTTTTAGTCTTTTTAGTACTGGACAGTTAAAAAAATGGGAAATATAAAGAGAGAACCTTTTTATTTCGAAACAAAATAACTAAACGTTAATCATTAGTTTCAAAAAGTTTTTATGAAGTATCGTATTCGCAGTCAGTTTCAAAATTCTGCTCAGTTGCAAAGTAGGCCCACATGCCAAGTTAAGGGTAAATTAGCGCCAACGTGGACATATTCTCTGCATCAGCTCAAAAAACTTCTATCTCGCTTTGACATATAAAATAATTTTTCCAATACTAATACATTAAATAATCCAAAGAAATATGAGTTTTAACAAATTAATAATTAGCAAAAGTTCCTGAAGAAATAATTAATTATGTACATTAATATTGAAAAATTCTATTTTTAAAAAGATAATATTTTATGGATTCTGATAAACGAAAAATAAACAATATTTTAAAAAGAGAAATTCTAATTTCTTTTTTATGAAAATATAGTAAATATTCTTTGAAAAATAAGTTAATAAAAATGAATATTCTTAGGAAAACAGAAGGAATAGAATACTTTTATGTGTTCAGAGAACTGAAGATTCAACATTTTGATTAAAAAGTTTCGATTTCTTACGAAAGTGTTAAAAACATTTGAGTAATACGAATCTGAATAATAAATAATTTTGCAAATTAGCAATAAAATGTTCTTACGAAATCGACATAGAAAGATATCCTTACCATAAAAAAGTAAGGGTAATGCACTGGAAACACACTCTCAAATCAGTAGTGAAGGCAATTATAGTCATGAGGTTCCTTATGTTAAAAATACAGTACTGGAATATGCATAATATTTGCGACATAAATTAAAGCTATCGAATAATAAACTAAAATGTGTTCCAAAAAAATTGACAATTTTTGAATCGTGTAAATTTATCAAAATCGGCGAATAGCAGATTTGAAATAAATATAACATCGTCTGTGGTTTACTACACGAGCAATAGTAAATTAACCAATAAAGCGTCACTTGCAGATTCTGTAAGCAAATACAAGTTCTGATAGCGCAGAATTGTTTTATTCTTGTGTGTTTTAAAACAACGTCAAGATGATTCAGTCATCAGAAATTGATCACTATGCAAGACACTAGATTTGACACGTTCATTGCCTCCCTCCCCCCACAGGAAGTTAAAATGATTTTCAACTAACAGTTATCTCAAAGGGCTTCATACAAACATGAAGTTATTGATGACCTGCCAGTATTTTTAATGAATATTATGAGGAAGGATACTCGTAACTCATGAGTGAACCTCAGTGCAATGAACATTGAAGGAATCGTTAGATTCGAAAGCACTTAAAATAACTCTGATAAATAGTTGGGAATCCGGCAGGACAATTTCTTATTCAAAATGTCAACATTTATTTATCACATTAAATTTAGTATTATAAAAAATAATTTGTCCAAATGTATCAAAAACCAGAAATGTACTTAGATCAAATATTTGAAAAATTAGAATCTTATGGATAACTGTACAGATACAGCTCATAAAGTTGTCAATCTAGCATGGAATACAGTGACAAAGAACAATTGACAAGTATCCTCATAAACATCAGTGCAAATAAGAATTAAACATTCAGAAAACGGCCACAAATAACTCTGATTCGTTACATTGCGAAAACGATAAATCTACTGGTTCGAGATGTCTTCTACGCAACCAGGATAAATTCTGCAGGTTCTGGCCATCTATATAGAGAAGAAAATCTGGACAGGTCTAGTTAGAAGGGATATCAAATCGTATAGTTGGTGGAAGACAGTAGTGGAATCATCAAGGCGAAAATTCATTTTGTTTTCCTGCTGCGTTCTTATAATGACTGAATGGGAATAAATACAAATATCACAGATGCTCAAGCAGAACACTCGAAATATGCAGAAATAGTTTGTTCTAACGAATCGCCTCATGGTATGGTGATAATGTTGCAAGTAGTTCGAGGAGAGCCGTTGTAACATTTTAACAGATGGTGGTTACAATAGAGCTGAAATTGTGCAAAACAATTGGAAGATCGAGGGCTGTAATTAACCGTTTTCTCACTAAGCCTTGTTGCTATAGCAGAAAAACGAACAAAAAAGGCCAAAGATAACTTCTTAGAGGCATGAGAGGCTTATCTGCGAGGGAAAAAAATGTCTTCCTCGTGAAATGGAAATGAGATGAAGCTGCTGTGTACCAGCCGAAGAATAAGAAATTCACTCCATGGAAATCCTAATGTTAGTGGAAATGCAGTTTAGCACAACCACTTGGTGAGATTTGAAAAATCGCCAAATTTGGCGATTTTTTGAGGAACGTGGTCAGAGAGAGGTATATATATAATAAAAACAGCTTGTGAACTCGAATCCGAATTCATATGGAAAATTCGAAAGGGTTGCCACGCCTAAAGCTACCATAGAGAAAACAGAGTAGTCACATTTGGCAAAATATCGCCAAATAATTCCTGTCACCAAGGGTGGTTGCGCTAAACTACATTCCAACCCTTAATGTTGTGCACATGATGTCGAAAGGAAAGCCTCCATTTTCTAAGCCACGTACTGATGCTCGCTTGACATTGATGATTTACAAATTATTTTATTCAGATCAAGGTCACATTTAAAGATCAATCCCTAGCCTATTATATCTGTAGAAAGAGTCGTCTTGTTCTGCAGATAATATTGTAAAGATTACTTATATATAGTCAGTCAATTCTGTTCGAGTCTTAAGTAGAGCAGGACATGAGGGCTCGAATCACTGAATCTTTGAATGACCTTTTCTGGTTTTGTGATCTGATCATACATTACACTTGTTAATACAAACACTACTTCTTCGTTTATTTCTTTCTTTTACTTTCTCTACCTCCAACCAACTTTGTATTGAATTACTCATTGCTTGTAAATGTACTTTGTGAAATCTATTCCCTACACTTCACTAATTCTTATCTAATCTACATAAATCATGTTTCATCCATTGGGAGAGATTTCAATTCAAATTCTCACCACACAGAATATCCCAAAATGTTAGATGAAGGGGGAAACGGATAGAGACCGCATTACAAGTTTTATTAGTGGGATTTGGAAATAACTGATAAACCTGAAGAATTCAATTAACCGCACTAATCAAGTAATTCCTGTATAACTACATTTAGCCTCTTTTTTTTAAGGTTTTCGTGCTTTTACAGATGTATAGAGATGCCGATTACGACAAAGACGATGACCACAAATCTACTGCCAGCTTTCCTGAAGGTCTTAGTGAGGAATATCGGTATTTGCCACATCACCTCAATGTTATGCGAAAGACCAGCAGCGCGGAAAATGTGGCGAAATTCGAGCGTTACTTTGGTCTCGTTCAAAAAAATTGTGGGATGTCCTTCCAATGGCGACACTACGTTAAAATAATGCACGACAGCTTAAGACCCTTCAAAGCACAGATACTTCCGAAAAGGGTTCAGAGCACTCCCCGATCGGAAATATCCGATTATTTTACGGCTTCAGAAGCTGTTGTGATCACACCAAAGGTGAAAGTCACGCCCAAGAGAAGTTTTCGAAGATTGGTCAGTGGATACATTTCAAGAGAAGACAGTCCTTCCAGTAATACTAGCTCAGTGTCTGTCAAGTCACAAATCAAAAAGGTGAGTGTTTGCAACGAATAAAAATTGATCTATAGTAATTCAGCACAAAGCAAGGCAATTAAATCTTTCAATCAGTGGTAGATACAGAGCACATGCCATCCCTTTCTGTTTTAATTTCCCACACAGACAAAATAACATACCAGAACAGAAAATCAAAAACCTAAATTAAAATTTATTGTTTTACTTCAGAGTTGTTTAGTGTGGGCAAGTACAGGACCGAGCTATTTATCGTGGTGTAAATTTTTAGTTCTCAGTTTGAATTTGATTTCCTTGTTAATATTTATATTTAGTAGAGAGACTACGTAAGCATGAATAATAAACGAAATACACAAACCGAGTTAAACCTTATGAACTTTTGAAATGCAAGAAAAAATAATATAAATCTGGTATAAGAAAATTCTGCCCTAGAGAAATATGGTGATATTTCCTCATTTTTAAAATTTGTTAAAACACTGAATGAATTTAATCCCGATTTCAATACTTTTTAAAGCTTGGAATAATTTAATATATATATAATTATTTTGTTCTATTACTCATTTGAACGTCTGCCTCAAGAAATATGTGATTAAATTTAATGTATGCTAAGTAGGGTGTAGACTTGTATAAACTGATGAAAGGATGAATTAAAATTCCATCAGCAAACCAGGGCTGTGAGTTGCATAAAAATCCAATGTGCCCTCAGTTCCGAAAATTCGAAATTCATCTTCGGAATCACGATTTGTAAATATTGTTGCAAATTTAAAAAAAAATTCAATTTCTTAAATATTTTGATTTGAATGTGTTAACATTTCTTACATTTTTATTCTTCTACCATCCATACTTTATGGCTGTGGTAGCTTTGTGGTCGCAGACTCGCGACTGGCGGTTTTCGTCGAGACGTGAGGCCGTGTAGCCGGGGCTGATGCACTTTAAATCTTTCGAGGTCTAAAGTACTCTCTTTGGCGTGGAGTTGAAGTTAGGAGAAGGGGGGGGGGGTGTCGTCCTTGTCACTTGACCGAGGTTCAAAATTATGAAGTCCGTCACCAATAGCCATTGTGTTGCTTCCAGTGCACGTTAATAAACCAATCTTCTCCTGCGTCGGCGTGCAATACATGATGCCGCATTGAATTCGTTACATGCTGACTCATCTGTATACTGATAAAAATTTTGGTGTGGTTAAAAAATAATGAGTACCTTACACAATATTAATTGCTAAGAATATTAATAGTTCAAATTATAATGTTAAAGGATTAATTAATTAAATTAACAAACATATTTAATTAATCTGCAAGACATGATTTTTAACCCACGCCACTTTTCTTAGCCTGTCTAATTTCTCAAATTGAAATTAACTTATAATTCTGATTTCGTAAAATTCAGCTTCAAAGCTTATGAGTTAAGGAGGCTTCAAAAATGGTTCCCCTAATAGCCGACACTAAAAATATTTTTGTCTAATCAACGCATTTTTCAAAGTACTTTTACCAAACGACAGATATTGATATTCCAGTTCCGGAAAAAAATTTAAAAAAATGGGAGAAGTATTATTATTATTGTGAATAAGACGTATTATTTAGTAATCAAAAAATATAATTGTACCATATCAATACGGAACGATTGAAGTTGAAAAGAGTGAAGTGAATTATTTATTAAAATGGGGCACCAACATGGTTTGTTAACTAAGAACCGTCAAGGTAAATATATCAGAAATCAGTGTATTGTTCTGCAAAATCATTAAAAATGAGTGGCATGCAAATACTTTAAGAAGTGATCTATGTGTTAAAATATTAAAAGGATTTTTAAAATTAGAACTCTGTTCGTATCAGGGTGAAAACTCCTTTCTTGCTTTCATTACAGCATTTTAGGTATACCTCAGTCCTCGATTAATTTGTGTACTTGCTATGGGTAGCTTTTACGCATGATATATTTTTTTTCTTCTGAAAATAAACTTTTATTTAAGAATGATATAAATTTTGATTATGACGCATTTTTAAAATGGTATTGAGCAGACAAAAGTTCTCACCTTAAGTCTAAAAACGGTTCTGAGCAGTCAACATATAAATTTTGAATAGGAGATGTGTTCGGGAGACTAATGAACAATGTCATAGATCAGTATGGCGGACAGTGTGCAATTTACATATAACAGATTTCCCTGATGAATCATGTACCACAGAATTATAATTTAATTTTTGAACGGATGAATGTATGATAAATGTGTAATAAACATGTATGATCCAATCCCCAGGATGTACACGGTTAAACATTTAAAATACTCATTGCTTTTTCACAACGATTGAGAAGTTTCAAAACATGCTAGAGAAACGTTAGTTTTCTTTGTAGTATATGAATGCTGAAAATTTAAGTTCGATCTGTACGTTTATTGAAATATTGTTGCAATAAATGTTTGGATGAGGATGAAGTCTTTGTCTACAAAAGTGTATATGGGCCATTTTTGACTAAGAGAAACAGACATCGTTTTCATTTGTCCAATTCGAGATTTTACTTATGGGCTGTTGAAGCTGTCTTTTGCTACTATTCATTAACCCCTCCCCCATGCAAAGCGTTATTAAATTTCCAATCCAGATTGTGTGATGATCTGTAATTATATCACAAGAATTGTTTCGCGCAAGACTCTGTGTTAAGAACTGATCCTTAATTTTTACTCAGGCCAGTCTTCAGCCTACAACAATGAAAATTTAATGAAGGATTTTCAAATTCGTTGGAAAGCTTTCTAATAAATGCAACGCGTTAAATACTCTTTTAATACCAATATACAGAAGTACATACTAAATATAAATGAAACCAACCCTTTTTGTAATATAATGAAGGTTTTTCAAAAATCATTGGGAAGCTTCCTGATAAATATAGAGCAACTAAAATTTACGTATAAATGAAACCCACTCTCTTTGTAAAACTATCTTTCCATAGAAATAATTGAAAAAATTTATTATGCTCTTCCGTTTGCCGTTCAGCAACAAAAATAGTACGCCAAAATTACAGCCTTTCGTTGAAAATCAAGCTGAGCATCATAGATTCGAAATTTTTTATTTCTTCTTCAGGAACATATTTATTTGGCTCGTTGCCTGTGTTTTAATAAAAAAAAATATTTTTAACATTTTTTTTTTCAATTTGTATGAATTCCCTCACGGTTAGAAGTTCTGCAGTATCTGTCTCAGATATTTACTGGTATACACACACATTCGTAATGAATTCTTTTAACTATTGCGGTTATCGCACAGGCTGCTTTTCTAACTAATTTTAATGCTTGGTGATGATTGCTGATTCGATAATGGAAAATTAATAAATCAATTTAAAACACCACACTGAATTTACACAGTGGCAATTTTTACTCATTTTTAAAAATAACTTTCCTTTATTTATTGTAAAGTTTCGCTTAGTTATCCATTGTTAGAGTTTTTTTTTCCTCTCAAAAATATTTTTTTCTTGAGTAAACTGGATAGAAAAAGGTTGATTGAAGTAGATTATTTATTTTCGTGTATCAACCTAAAGAGAAAAGTCATCTCCGTAAGTGTCTCAACTTTCCATTAGGTTAAGTTTATTCTGACACAGAGTTTTTTTTTTTTTTTATTAAGCATCCGATAAATTTTGCCTTGTAGGTTTGTGAAGAAACGAAGAATCTTGCTCGAGATATTCGCCTAAAAGTGGACAAGATCACCAAGATACAACCGAAGAGAAAAAATTACGAGACTCGATCAAAGAAACACTCGGTGCGTACTGGCGGGGATATACCTTCAAAATATCGCAGTTCTCAAAGTAATTTTTTCTCCTCTTTTGCATTTTCTTTGTCTATACAAATAAGAAGTAATGTTCATGCCTTACAGATTATCAAATTACTCGACCTATTTTGTTGAACATTTCGCAGCTTCTTCTTATTAGAGTGTTTAGACAGTGGCTTGATAGAAATTCGATACGTGAAGCGGTTAAAGTAAAGTATCGAGGGTAATTCGCTCTCACGGCGATGAATTTGGGAACTTTTAAATTAGGTCGTCAAATAAAAATTACGGTTGGGTAGACATCAAAAATCGGCAATATACCGGAGCCAAATATATTTCAACATTCATAATTGGAAAATTGACTCCTATACGAGGATTTGTATCACTGGTAGTATATGATGTATATCATTTGCTTCTGTCGGGAGCCATGTTTGTTTTATCACCCATGGCACAGTGATGCATGTTGACTTAATGGGAAACAGAAGGAAATAATGTAACTAAAGCCATATATTAAGTTAATTTAAGTATATTATGTAATCATCAACAGTTAAATAAGAATTTTATTATTTTAGTAATAGCAGAATAAAGTAAATTGGATTTTAATGTAGAATTATAGTATAAATAATATAACAATATAGGGAAGCTCATTGAACCAGAATATTTTAGGAACATATTATATAATCATATATTACATAATATTAGAATTGAGACTAACATACAAGATATTTACATTCTTTCGGACAAGTTGAAATGAAAGCAGAACTTTATTAAGAATACATGAGAGCTATTAAGTGTAGTTTTTTCTTTCTTCAAATTTTATTTTTTTTTTCTCTTCCTTTTTTTTCTCCAATTTCCATTACGTTTTGTTTTAAATTTTTAGCTTACTTGCATTAGTAGTCTTTTTGTCTGACAGAGAACTGTTTGCATATTTTACTTGATTTCTTCTTTTCACTTGATTTTTTCATGGACCTGAATTTATAAAAATTATATTTCATACTTCTTATGGACTTTAATTTCCTAGTTTTCTTTGTTTTTCATTCCTAAGTTTATACTAAACCATGATTTCAATTGTATATTCTAGCAATTTCTTATATGTCTATTATTCTTTCGGGTATATTGATCTGTTTCATGCTTGTATTTTGAGTAATTCCCTTTTGTTCTAGGTTATGTAATTAAGATTTTTTATTCTCCTATATTTTCCCCATATTCTAAGATTTATTTATAAGTTTTCTTAATAAGTTCTAAGAAACTTTTCTTTTGTTTTAACTTTTGTTTCGATACGAATTGTAGTTAATTATTTCAATTATTTATTTATATTACTGCATTACTATTTTCATTATACACGCACACACACATATATATATATATATATATATAAAATTTTATGTATGTGTAACTAAACACATATATAAAATTAATTATAATATGAGTAAATTAATCAAAAATAAATTAAGAAGTTATCTCAATAATTAAAAATAAAAAACATGCTTGAAATTAGTAAAACAATGAGTAAAAAGATGTATACTAATCCATATAAAACAGATAAGACATTGAAAATATAAAAAAATTATATATATATAAAAAATTCATATTGCGCTATAACAGGAAAACATTATATATTACAAAAATTTCCAAAACAAAGCAAATGAAGTGAAAAAAAATTACCAAAATTATCAAGAAAGATATAAATATTGAAAAATTGTAAGGAACCGAAATTTGAAGGAAAGCAAAATAACGGAGGAAAATATATTTAATGTTGTAACGTCTTTTAAACTATTGGGCTTTATTATTCTAGATTTTTTTCCAAACTATCCCCATCAACAAAATATATTATAAAATAACCTGTTATAAAACCAAAGATACATTTGAAAACTAATCAAAAGCAGAGTCAAATTCATTATCAAAACATTTATGAAAAAGATGGCAAAACAAACCCAAAGAAATCCAAAATATCAAAAATTAATGTAACTAGTAGATCCAAAAATTTTATTAAGTACACAAATTGTATACTAATTTGAAAAAAACTTGTAAATTATGTGTATTGTACACTAATATGAAAAACACATCACCACGAGAATGAATTCATCAAACACAGTGGACTAAATACACGACTAAAATAAACTAATGGTTTGTTCAGGAATATATACGTGTATATATATACGTCTTCCGCCACCTCGGGCTTTTCGCCGCTAGAGAGCCATTTGTTTTAAAAACAGGCACTTTTTGAACCACGAATAAGTTTGAACAGTCAATATGAACATGATGTCTTAAGACAACATATAAAGGGAATTCTAGCGCACTTGTTATGGCTCATATTTATTATTTTTTTTTTACCTGTTAAACCGTCAAATCTGCTGCGGCGAAAATTACCGGTACATTGCATTTTCCTACTATGTGTTAAAAATATTGTGAATTATTTCACGGTAATCTTAACTGCTGTTCATTTCCCCCTCAGGTGATGTGGATATTTCTCGGCTCGGAGCAGGAGACATCGAAAAGCGGACACGTCCTGCCACATCCGGGGCTCATCACCGCAAGAAGTAATTCAGAACCCAGTTGAATTCTTGTGCTAAGTTTGATATTCAAACATTTGGAAAACCTTGAAAGTTGACAACAAATTATTATATCTTTATTGAATATCAAACCAGTCGCTTGTTGCTGATTTATTCTAGTTTTTTTTTTTGTTATTAAAATTATTTATTTCAATGAATTTGATTTTCATTCATACTGAGTTACTTCTTACCGTGTATAGGTAATAATGCTATTCAACCTTGTTGTTGGAGCAAGTATGTTGAACCTCGTAGAAATTAGTGGAATGTTTTCCTTTTTTATTTTAAGCAACCGGGGACTTATAGTATTCAAATAATTTACGAATGTTACTCCTCCTAGTCATTCTAGTGGTTTTTCGTTTTCCATGGGGTTTCCTGACTTTGGCAAATACGGGTGACGTGTCCCGGGATACTCTAGAGATCCTTCTCTATTTTCGACCTTCCTTCCATTTAACAGAATTTTGCTTATTTTTTTTCTTTTTTCAAACTTCTATACCAATTACACTTTGTCGCAGCAAATCCGTATCTGGCTCTTGCGCCATTAAACACCACTATCACTCGTTCACAAAAGAAAGAGAATAAGACCACGAAGTGGAAAGGAACATTTAGATGTCTTTGAGACGCATCTTTCAAAAGTTTGGAGCTAACAGTTTGTCAACTATTTTAAGACTTTTTATTTTAATTTTTCTGGACTTGAATTTTTTGATGGGATATAAATAACCATTTCTTGAATAGGGAAATGTTCCGATTTGAATTATTTTTGTTAGAGACTAGGAAATATCTCGAGGTCAGTGAGATTAGTTATACTTTCAACCATATTTTATTGGTCAAAATTTATGTATCATAAAGATTGTTTTTCCTAATGAAAGTGATTTCCATCTTTTTTTTTAAAAAAAAAAAACAGTAGCGAATGAGTGTAAGAAAGTGAGGATAGTTTCAGAATGGATTGGCTAATGCGCTCTTATGATTTAAATCCCATCGAACATGAATGGGATGCTTTGGAGAGACGCCTGTCAACAAGATCGGATGCATCGGAGAACACCAGATAGCTGAAAAAGATACTTCTAGAAGAGTGGCAACTTTTACTTCAAGTACTGCTGGAAAATTTGGTATTGAATATGTACAGACGGAAACCATTGCTGTTAGGGAGTTCATATTCTTAAATAAAGGATTCGGTTTGTTGTCCTTCCTCGTGGCTACTGATAATAATTCGTCAATAAATATTTTCTGCTTTGATCCATAATGTGAACGTACAATTCATTTTTGAGCTACTAAGCTTTCATTAACCTTTAACTGCTACGTTGTTCCCTTGTTGTGTGAATTTCATGTCACCTAACTGATTTCCTTTGGAACTGAAACAAAATCTGAAAAGTTTTTAATGTTTTGCTCACTAGTGCAGTCATGAATTTACGGATCATTAATGCATATTTAGAAATGCTTCAGAAAGTCAGAAAAAGAAAGAATGATTATTTTTATTAATGTCACACTAAGAAGCATCACGAGAGCTATTGGTGACAGATTTTGTAATTTTTAACCCGGTCAAGTGACGAGGACACCTGACCTGGCACCGCCCTTTCCAACTAATTCCCCACTACCACACCAACTATTCCACTGCCACACTAATTATCCCCAACTACCACACCAACTAATCCCCCACTACCACACCAACTATTCCACTGCCACATCAACTATCCCCCACTACCACATCAACTAATCCCCCACT
>BMAW01126063.1:0-90956 GCA_019974015.1 Nephila pilipes
AGGTATGAAGTTTGTATTAATTCTTTCTCCCAAAAAATAAAGTTATTGTTGATTTTATCAATTTTCAATTTATTCTTATGGATCTTGTTCAATAAACATTTTACTTAAATATCAAGTATTTAACTATTCTAAATTAAACAAATAATTTGTAATATTAATGAACACTTATAACATTATGATATTTTAATCTTTTTTTTTTTAAATTAATTCATCTGTTTGGGTTGGGCTTGAAGCTGTAAGTTATATTTTCTGGGAAAACTACTTCAAAATTTTGCTGAAGAATAATTAGTATTTTTATGTGAATCGGGAATTAAAAAATGTTGTATAAAAATAGTAGTATTTATTGAATATTCTATGTAAAATTTAACAATTAATATGATTTTGTAGGAGTTTTATTTAAAATAACTTGTGAGCATCCATTAAACAGAAACAAAAATAAGATTACTTTTTTTCCTATGGAGAATTTCATAAGCATTATAATTTTTTTTAAATAGTGATGAGATTGGATAAAATAACAATTAACACATCTGTTGCATATTACAAGAACAGTAATGAATTTTACATTTAATTTGTTTAGTTTATGTTATTAATTGTTCTTGTTTGAATTATTTAAACTTTTATGATAAAAACTACTTGCATTCAGGATTTTGGTAGAAAAATTATTTTTATTTCATCAGTTCAACAATTCTTACAATAAATTAATTTATACTGAAACAATACTTTAGCTGGCTTATCTGAAACATACGTCTTTATTTTATTGCTATTTTTTTTTAAATACATATTTGTGTAGATATTTATTTTGAAAGTGTTTCATGTTCTTTTATTTATTTCAAATTCTACTTTATTTATATGTAGGTGCTGCTCATTCTGTTCTTGCACCATATTGGAGTAATATCTTGCAGAAGAAAGACTTTTATGGTAAATAATTATACTGTCATATTATAAAATTAGACAATATATAATTCCCTCAAATTAAGTTCTCTTCCACTTTGAGAAAATTTTATTTGCCTTCTTGATATTTTTTGTTTATTTATTCAATATGGATATTTTAAACCTGCTTAGTTACAATTTTCATATGCTTCATTTATAAATTTTTTTTCTCTATTAAAATGTGATGATTTTAATTGACAAGTTTCATTTCTTAGTTTATCTTTCATTTTAATAGAATTAAGTTTTCAAGAATAAGTTTGGTTTAAATATTACTTAAAATCATATTAAGTTAGAAAAAAAATTTCCAATTTCAAAAGTATGAAATTATTTTTGAAGCTCTTAATAACAATCTTTAGTTATAATTTTTTTTTTTTTTTTAGTTTCAATTTTAAATTCTCTTAAATTTAAGGGAATAGAAGAAGAAAATTTTTCAAGATTTCACAACTATCTTTTATTTATAAGGCATGATATATAAGAGAATAAAATATATATTTAAATTTTTCCCCATGAATTGATTTGTTGTTGAAAATAATGGATCAAATAATCTATGTGAGTTATTCCTAAAATTTTAATAATTTGCTTTATTATTAGTTTAAAGCTCCTTTTGAAATATCTTATAATATCTGTTTTATCTTGTAACAGCTGAAGCATTTAACATTTTAATACATCATTTTGGTATTTATAACCCAGTAACACTAACTCATAATTTTCATGTTTAAAATTTAACATAGGAATTTTTTTGGAAACGAATGAAAAATTAATGTACTACAGTTTTTTAAAAATTAGTATCTGACCTCACTACTTAAATTGTTTATACTGGGTTTTCTAGTAAATTTACAGTGTAATTTTTTTGCCTTATTATGATTTACATTTTCATGAGCATTAACTATTATTAATAGCAAATTGAAGCTAGAGTTTAACTATCAAATAAATACCAAACCATGCAAAAACAAAACAAGGGACATTCAAGCAGCATTATAAAGTTTTGGGATATTTACCATAGTATATGTGATTGCATTATAATATAAACAAAATTCTCCATTTAAATGATGAAAGATACAAAGAGACAACATTAAAATTTGAAAATTTTGACTCGAAAAAATTTTATATGGAAAATATTAAATGATCTGTATGTATGTGTATTGAATTTGATAATCTAAATTTTGTAATTAGCATGTGTGTTTTTCAGCTCGTCAGTGTTCACGTCGTGGAGGTGAATTGCACATCAGGTGTTTGCGTGATAGAATCCTATTGAGTGGTCATGCTGTGATTGTGATAAAAGGACAATTGCATTTGTAGAAAATTATTTACTTTATTTTAATGCTGAAAAATTTGTATCGTTAGGATTTTCTGAAAGCTTTGATAACTGTTGAATGTATTTTTAAAAATTGTATGAATACTTTGATAAAAATAACTTTATAAATGAATATATTATTTTATTGTGAAGTATTTATTTATAGATGGATAAATAAAGCTCTTTCATACATTCATGTTTGTGCTGCAAATCATGTTTTTCTCACTTGGGAAGCTACTTTAAGTACATTTTGCTTTATTGGCTGTTGCTGAATTAAAATATAGAATAAAATTTTATAAGAGAAAAATTTATAAAATTTTATTTTATAAAGAATTTTATCTCAATCACAGCTATTAACTTACTTATTTTTATTTTTTACTGCTATTGCTATCGTTTTTTGGTATATAATGTATTTCTCTTGAGTGAAAAATTTGTTAATAATATGAATGTATTGTAGCTAACTGTGCATAACTGAATAGGTATCTAGAATTGTGTTGGAATTTATAAAAGACTAATTGAGTTGAAATAAAATAAATCTCACTTTTTCATTTAATACACATTAAATTTCCATTATTTTAATTTTAAACTACATGGAAATTTTTTCTAGTTACTAAATGAACTAATTTGTTAGTGGTAATCACCACCTGGTGAAACATTCAAGTTTGAACCACTGGTAATACACCCTGACGTGAATATGTTAAAGTAATAATCTGCTTGGTATATATATTTTTATTAAATTTACATTATTTGTATATATTGAGGATATACAAATCATCAAAAGATAGGTATCCTTTATAACCTTCCAAATTCTCATTGCAGCTGGACAAAACTGGTATCACTCTCAATGGATCAAAAGGAAATCAATTATGATGTTAACTGACAAGTGAATTTACTTCTAATAATAATTTTTTAAAATTCTCAATAATATTCCCCATCCCATATACCTGATTTCTTAACATAAATTTCAATGTTAATTGTCTTGAACACTAGATGCTATAAAATTTTGTATTCAACATTTTTCATTGTTGTTTATACTAATGTATGGAAGAAAAATTAAATAATTTTTCTTCTATAAATTGAAGGATAAAGGATTTTAAAATTGGAAATGTATTCCAATTTTAAAAACATGAACAATTAAATACAGTTTTTAAAAAAATTTAGATTATAACTTTACAGATTTATTTTAGATGTATAAATTATTTATGTGATAAGAAAAACTTATATTAAAACTTATTTGCATTGCCCTCTAATAGTTCAGAGAATATTTGCGTTTAAATTTAGGATTGGAAAACAGCAATTGGAAACAACAATCAAACATGTGCTAGATTGTAATTAATTATCGATTCAATTGAAATATATTGGGGTTCTAAGCCCACATGTTATGGAGAGCGTAGTGCCAACTCTAATGTTGATTTCTGCATTTGACTTTATGTTCGAAATTATGATGAATAATGACTTTTAGCAGATCTTCTGTGTTGATATGAAATAAGCAATTGGTTGAGTTTTTATTAACATCACAGAAGCATTACAATGGCTATTGGCGAAGGATTTTGTAATGTTTAATCATGGCGTGACTAGGGGGATACCAGAGATGTTACCCCACTCTCCAAACTTCCATACCATCTGAATTTGAGGACTTGGATAAGCATGCATTAGTGATGAGGTTTAAGTGATATCAGGATTCGAACCCACAATAAACAGCCAGAAATGAACAAATAAAAAGTATGTATAGGAACGAAACTTTCAACACTATTTGTAATTTTATTATTTTTGAATTATTATATATATGTGCACAATATTATTATTAAGGGATGTAAAATTGAAATTACTGGGACTGAAAGGCACAAAACATTAACAGAGGGCTAAATGTGGAATGAAAGATGGGAATTAGTGAATACCCATCATTCTATGCAAAGATTAACTGAGCTCTTTTGAGTTTATTTACATAATCTCTTAGTGTATTATAAAATTTTTCTGTCTAGAAATGAATAATGGGATTTTTATGTCTCTATGGAGAATCGATTCTGGATTAATCATTTACAATTAGTGATTAATCTTGGTCTTTTATTTTGAAGGAATCAATTTTTTTTTAATCTCTGTTGTAAATGTGTGTCCCCAGATGGATGAAGTATAGAGAATTATTTTTCTGATAACTTTTATATAGGAGAGAGTATTATATTTGGGAGAGAAAAGAAATTACAGTCTATATTAGAATGATACATTTACGAATATGAAAGAAAATTGTGTATTCAAAGTGCTATTTCCCATGTGATACCCAGTTGTTGGTATTTATATATAAGACCATCTAAAAACGTACTTAATCATAAGCATTCTTAATGTCCATTAAAACTTTCTTTTGCTGTTTTGCGTCTACTGTGGCTTTGTGTATTAGATATGTAGCAGTTCTACTGTCTTTGAACGGAACAAATCCATTATGTTGTGGATGAAGGTTTTGAAAGGTTTATTAAGTGTATTGCTTTCGTTGCTGAGTAAATCCAAAGAATTCATGGGAAGTATCAGATGCAAAATAGTTGGTAAACATATTGGCTTGAATCTGAAGTTCTGTGATATATCTATTATTAACTTGAAGAATATTTAAATTTGTTTCTGCATTTCTTATGGGTAGAAAATTTCTTCTCGATGTTGTAGAATGTTCTTGGATTAGATGCATTGTCACATATTGTGTTCCTATATATTCTCTTTCCCTTTCTTTGTGGGAAATCTGAGCTTACTTGAATATTGCTTGTATTTATTCCACAGTTGAGGGGAAATATCACGAATGATTTTTTTTTTTCGGAAATTTTTTTGAGCTTTAATTATTATTTATTACAAGTGTTATTCCACCATGGTGGAAAAGATCTGTTTGGTAATCGAATTTCTCGAGTATTATTTTTAATTATTTTTTTAAATAGTTTCAGTTAGTTGTGTCTTGTCATCCACTTAGTTGTTAAACGTAAATTGTGCTTATTTCATTACTTCTTGTCAATGTAGCCACGGTAACCAAGTGATTAAGGCATCGGACTCGCGGTCGGCGGTTTTCGTTGAGTCGTGGGTTCGAGCCTTGATGCCATTAAAAACCTGCCGTGTAACCGGGGACGATTCACGTTAAATCTGTTGGGGCCCAAAATCTTCCCGTTGGAGGGATGTGGAAGTTAGGAGATGAGGGTGCCAGCTCAGGTGTCGTCCTCGTCACTTGACCGTGCTTCAAAATTACGAAGTCCATCGCCAATAGCCCTCGTGTTGCTTCTAGTGCGACGTTGATAAAACCAAACCATACTTCCTGTCAATCTACTCGTTTTACAAATTGCTTATTCTACTTGAATAACGAGAATTCTGTAACGATGGGGCAGTGATCGCTTTCAAAGGAGCTTTACGATCATGTGGCGAAGCATGTGGAGAAGATCACCAAATGTTAAAACAAAGATTTCACAAACGATTACGATAAGGTGAAAAAAAATCTGAAGCGATATAAGTTGATACCAGAGAAGTTTAGACAACAGTTTATGAAGCATCAAAAAAAAAAAAAAAAAATACAGGACATCATTTGGTGTGATTGTAAAAACCTTAAAAATACACTTATTTAGTTCAACATTTATTCCTTTACGCAGATGTATGGATCTTATTGGAAACATATTTGAAATTAAATAATATCTTACAATTTCAAGGAAAGATCATCTTCAGAGAGGATACAATTGACGGACCAGGAAGAGAATTGCTAATAGCCGGGCGAATATATCTGCCCGATAAATTCCTATCACAATCACTAGATTTTGGAATTTTAGTTATTCAAATCATTAACAGCAGTTTTCCTTTCATGTAATTAATCTATTGTCATCTCGGGGTTTCAATGTCTAGTCACTCATTTTTTTTTTATAATCTTTGACAGACCCGGCTTTCATTATTGGAGAGTTTAACCTATATCACCGTTACCTAATAATCTTCCCATTTTATCCGATAGTTATTCAGTTTTATTTACAGTATAAAACTTTTCAATCAATTCCCCTAAAGTTATTCATAGATTAGTCTCTAAGTTTCTCATAATTTCCATTATAATATGCAATTGGTGAATCTTTGGATTTCAGGTTACTCAAAAAATTTGCAGATGAAACAAGTGGATAAAAACAAGAGAAGGGTTACGGAACTTGAAGTAAAAACAGACTGGATAGCTTTAGAAGAAATCCATACGTACACTTATTAAAACAAACTAAAAAAAAACTGATGGAAACTTTTACTGCAGCAAGTACTTTGAAATTTCAGGAAAAAAAGAGAGAAGATTCTGAGAGTCCGGATTATCGGCAAAGTGTTAATAAACTTGGTTTTAAAGAAAAGTCAAATTACAGTATTTAATGATGATGAGAATTGTTTATTACGTCGCACTGAGAAATAACGCTAAGACTATTGATAGCATCCCTAGGGAAGACCGAGCTCACCAACAGGGCTTAGAGAACAAACTGGCCTCCCCCGTTCTTAGCATTTATTGGCAAAGAAAAACTTTCAACAGTAAAGGGTAAGATGTAACAGTTCATATGTTGGAACAAATAACATGAAATATTACATAATTGTGAAATTCAAAGGTAAATAAAAGCTAACAATGTGTTTACAGAGCAGGAATATTCGTGAACAGCAGAATTAGAAAAGTAGAACAGTAATCAAAAATTAACAGTAGGATTTTCTTTCAGAAATAAAATGTATAATCGGCTATATGGTACAATACAAAAGGCGTCCACAAACTCATGAATTAAAAATAAGGTATTAAACAAAAATACATACAAGGTATACGATTATAAAAAAACGTGCACGATAAGGAAAAATGAAAAATTCATAAATTGAAGCAATAATGAAATTTGTTAAGAAATTTTAATGGGTTGTAAAATATAGGATTTTTACGCATGGACATTAGCCCAGTAGGTTTTGCTTCAACAATAGGACAATTTAAATGAAAACTTTTGGTAAAAGGGCAAGAGAAAACGTACTGGTTAGCCTCTCTAACAAATCCACAGAGACATAAATTTGTATTTTTAAAATTAAAATGGTTTAAATCACTATAGAAGGGCCGTGACTGGTTAAGAAGCGAGTAATAAAACCTGATTTGGAATAAAAATTGAAATTTGGTCTTGGAATACAGGATTGGACCCGAATAGTGGTGTTACTAGTAGACCACCATAACTCTCAATTAGAAAGAAGCTTATTTTTTTTAAAGTTCTTAACTATAAGAGTGTCAGGGACATTCATTTCCTCACCATTAATGACAGCGAGTTTTGCAAATGAATTTGCAGTTTCGTTGTAATAACCTCCAACGTAGTTTAAGTATTTCATTATAAGTTCTCAAAATCAGAATAAGCTGTAAATTGTTCTTTGATTATATTAATAAATTGGGGAATCTTTACTTAGAGGGGTTGAAGTTATGAGAGAAGACACACAACACGGCTGATCCGCTTGCCGAAAAATGAATTATAAGAAGCCGGATTTAACATGTTCACCCTATTTAGGATATCTCGTTGGAAGACATATCCAGCGAATCCAGTTTCGGATCCAATCCTTGATCCGTCGGAGTAAATCTACGGGGATCTACCACTCGGAAGACCTTGAAAATCTGTTTATAAGATGAATTTGTTTTTTCGGGCGAACAGTTATCAATGAAATATTTGAGTCGAATGGGATATTACTCACCTATTGATAACGGACCACGTAGTTCTGAACCTCGGTCAAGTAACGAGGACAATAACTGAGCCGGAAGCTTCACCCCCAAATTTCTACTCTAAGCCACGAGAGAACTTAAGAATTCGTCAGATTTAACATGCATCAACCCCGCTACACATTGGGTCTTTAGATGCATCAGGGCTCGAACCCCCGACTCAACAAAAGGAACTCCATCCATAACCATCTCCACTAGGCCATCATGGCTACTAAAAAGGATAACTCAGTTTGCTCTACTTGCAATAGAATTAGTGATCTAGAATACTTTGAGTAAACTTGCATAAATTATATCGTCTGTAGGAATGATGTTTAAAACATATTCCAAATTGATTCCCGATGGACTATCACTATCATAGAATTTTTGAAGAGTACAGTGTCCAATAACAGAATGTTCAGAGCTTCTTATTACATTTTCATAAAAAGAGATAATAGCCTATATTGCTTTTCATATCAATCAATTTTTAGCTATATTTGTATGGTTTATTTTGATTTGGTTCTTGAAAGGGATAATAGTCTTTGCTGTTGCATATCCCATAAAACCAAACAATCAATCGTCCTTGAAGTTTTTCTTTTATTCATTTTAACAAATATTATCGCAGTCATTTCATTATCTAATGCTGATGACATGTATTATTGTTGCAGAATATTATCAAAGTATTTTCTTCGGTATCGGACCAGAAATACTTCAACATCAGCCGTAAAATGGCCAATTTAAATTCTGAAAAGCTGAATGTTTTACCTCTGTTCATTGCTGATGCTTTTACTAAAAAACCCTTTAGTGGAAATCCAGCAGCCGTCTGTTTGTTACCTTCTAATTATGTAAAGTTTCTTTCATACTGTTTTGATAAGTCTGTATTTCTTAATTTCACCAATTCTTATCTTTTAACTCAAAAATTATCCATGGAAAAACAGGATTTGATATTGCTTTCAGTTCTTGAATATTATTTAAATTTTTTCTTTGCAGTTGTAAATACATTTAGGTATAATAGAAGAAATTAAATCAACATAACTTAATTATTAAATTATTTTCTCCTTTATTGAAAAGAATCATTTCAAACTTTAAAAGGAACATTAATGGGAGTTTAAAAAGCAAGGCTTATGTTAGATTCTCATTTTATTTAAATATCCTTGCAATCATTTCCGTAATTTTTTTCCTTTTAGAAATATATTAAATTCTTAAAACATAAATCTTGGCTATTTGTTGCAAATTCTATTAACTATAACTTATTTCTTGTCATTATATCTAAAAAAAGGGGGTAAAAAATTAAGCATATGAATAGGATGCATGTAAAACCTAAAATAAATTATAAATAATTGGCAATGATGTCTCTTTTGTTTCTAGAAAATTTGTAAGATATAAGTAGAAATGTTTTTAAAACCTAATAATATTAACTTGAGTCATTGGTTAGTTACTGTAATAAATAATAGTCAATTGCAATTTGTGTTTATCTTTGAAGAATATACTAGCTTGCTTGACTTAATATTTTACAACTTATATGAAAGCACAATTTCAAATAAAGTTATTTTATGATATTGCCCATAGTTCAATTTTTTGGCTCAAAAGTCACATCTATTCTTTAAGTATTTAAATTTTGTGAAAGTTATTTTTAATTACAAGATCTTGCCAACAGAATTTAAATATATGTGTTTATTATTTTAAACTATATTCATCATGTAGGACATTGACAACTGTACAAAGCAAAAAATTGCTGCTGAAATGAACCTTTCACAAACAGCTTTTCTGAAAACAGTTAAAGAGGGCAATACCTTTCAAAATGGTATGTATTTTTTATATAAGCTGCTTTTGTGGAATCATAAATTTTCTAGATATTGTTTTTTTATATTCATTTCCTTGTGAATTAATTGTCTTGTCTTCTAAAGAATAAAATGTTCAGAGTTTCATTTAGATTTGTTGGTATTAATCAAATTCAGTAATTAAAGATTTAAATGTTTAAAGTCTAATGATTTACTTGTTGAGATTGCACTTCTTTTTCTTTTCTGTTTTCAGAATTGTTTTTGTATTTTCAAAAAAAAAAAAAAAAAATCAATAAATGTTCCATGCGAGAATACAGATTTTCAGTTGTTTACTTTAAAGTTTTTAATATGTTTTTATTGAAAAACATTACAGTTTTACATCAAAATACATCTATATATATGAAGAGAGAAATACAAATGTATAGCATAACACATATTTCTACTATTCATAAAGTTTATGCATGAAACTATTCAGCTTTGTTATTTTTAAAATTAACTTTTAAAATGTTTGATGTTTAATCTGTTATTTGTTTCACAAATTGTTTTTATTATATATAACTTTATATAAAATATCAAGTAGATTGAAAAATTTTCCTTCCAACTCTCTAATATTTATCAAAGTCAATTCCTTTTTTATCCAATTTTTGTTTGAAAATACCACGGCTATAATTTCAATATATGTATAATTTATTTGTGAAAAAGAGTTTAAAATTGTGTGTATAGACATGGTCAAGATAAATTATATTTTTGTTTTGTTATAAAGATTTCAATTGTTAATTCATAAAAGCAGCTATCTTTCCTTATTTAGTTCTTGAATTTTGTCATTGCTAAAAAATTTATTGAAACTCAAATATCTATTGGAGTTGGTTTCATTGGATATTAAAATAAATCAGTGTTATGGTATATTGAACACCATTCATTACATTGTGTAAGGTTCAAGAAAAGTTTTCAAAATTTCATTTTTATTCTTTTTACTACAAATTTTTCTGTCACAAGTCATAATGCTCATATTTTTATAACATCAACTCGGAAAAGTATCTTATCGATTTATTTTATGATATTTGATATACACATATAAAATAATGAAGATATGCAAATTTAATCTAAATTTTTAGTGATCTTTATGTATAACTCTTCTTTTCGTGTTATCATTATGCATGTATTGTTAAATTTTATTTAATCGTAAAATCTTTTGTTGTTTAAAAAGTGCTGTAAAAAAATCGTAGAGGTAAACTGTAATTATTGCTTTAAATTTACTTATTAATTCAATTTTTCTACATATGATTTACCTTTCAAATACTTGTGTACACTTTAATGTTTATTCCAAAAGTTAACATAAAGTAAAGATTCCATTCTTGAATATTAATGGATATACTTTCACTTCCTTTTGATTGTACACAATAGCAATGGTTGTAAACTCAAGGCTGGTATGGTTTTGTTGAGTCATGGGCTATAAACCTGATGCCAATAAAGACTCAATGTGTAGTGGGGCTGATATGCATTAACTCTATTAAGGCTCCAAGCTCTCCCATTGGTATGGAGTGGAAGTCAGGAGAAGGAGGTGCCAGCTCCTCATCATTGAAATGAGACTCAAAATTTAAAGTTCTGTCACTGATAGCTCTTGTGTTGCTTCTGAGTATGATGTTAGTAAACAATCACTCCTTTTGAATGCAGCTTAAGGAAATAATACTGAATTGGAGATTCACAACAGTTATATTCTTGTAACTGTATTTTATGAGAAAGTTACCATTTTATACTTGCAAAAATATATTTAGTGCTACGATGCAATACAGTGAGATAGTTGTGGTACTTTCTTCTTATTTTTTTAAAAATATATATTGTCCCCAATACACAAATATCCTCTTCTAAAATAAAATCTTAAATTTTTTATTTAAAATTTTAGCTTTATTATTTACTCATAGTTTAGGCATTATTTTTGAAATAATGGAACATTTAAATTTTGGTCTGTTTCACGTTCTTTTTTTTTTTACTAAAATGTAAAATCTCTCAACTCTGCTAATTTCACTCATTACAATTAGAAGCTTTTTAAAAATAAATGACTAAAGAATGTTATTCATCCAATAAATAATACAGTTAAATAAATTTGAATTTTTACCAGCAAATCAAAACTTTTTATAATATTCGTTGATAGGGTTTAAATGCTTTTGTTTTCAGTGGTTGCAGTTTGTACCTCTCATACAAATAACTATTTTATATTTTAAAAAAAAGTTACACACTGCGAAATTTTAAGATAATATACTTATGTGTTTGAAATGTGTTAATGTTAAAATTTGAGAAAATACAAAAATAAAATTGTACCATTTAAAGAGTAAAATCTTCACCTTCTATATCTTAATTAGAATGGATTGTACTGGTCAACATATAAAGGTTAAATTGATTATAAGTTTAATATTTTGATAACAATCTAAATGGTCAACATACAACTTACAAACATGTTCAACATAAAGAGGCTAATTTTTCATTGAGTATAATGTAATATTTGCCTGGACTAAATACGTACAAAATGATTGGCTCATAAATTTGTCAACATGAACAAGTTATCAACTTTTTTGGATCATATTGTATTTTTAATGTATTCTCATATTTGCTTGCAGGCAAACGTTTTACTTTGGAATGGTTTACACCAATATGTGAAGTGCCTTTGTGTGGCCATGCTACAATGGCAACCTCAGCCGTTTTGTTTGCAGAATGTGGTTGGTAATTTTCTTTTTATATGGAGAGACAATTTTTTTTTTATAAAATACTTTTATTGATTCATCTACTCCATTAATAATGAATACTACAAATGATTAAACTTCTTACCTGTTAATATTTGTTCTACTATTAATTATGTTAACTTTCTTTCTGTTAAAATAATTTTTTATTTTTCATTTACATGCCTGTTTTATAAATGTAGGAATTGAAATGAAAATATCTATATGATGTAAAAGTCTTTTTTTCTTATTCTGATATTATTAAATTGTGAATTTCTTTCAGTCAATTTAATTTCTTTATATTTGCAACTATAATGATATTATTAAAATAATTGTAAAGTTTGTTTTATTAATCAGTTAACTGTCAATTTTATTCCTTTAAAAGATTTTGAAAATGGCTAGAAATTTGTGTGATTATACCATCAATTCCATAATATATATATATATATACCTATTGAATTCAATAACAGTTTTCCCTTTTGTCTAATTTTTATTTCCTAGGATAATATTTGTTTACTGATTCAAAAATCAATTTTTTTTAGTAAATTCTTAAAAAATGAGAATTAGTGTTAAATTCATCAGATTAATTTATATAACAATATAATTATTTAACTTCAACATAATTTCAAACAAAATTCAGTACTTCTAAAAAGGATATTTATCATAATAGGCAGTAGCTGTTTTGTACAAATAGATATTAATAAAATATGGATATATTTTAAGTGATTGAATTCATGTGGTCAATATAAATATGTATTACAATTATTATGAAGTTTTAAACTTAATTACAGAATGCTATAAATTTTTATTATGGTAGTACTGAGTATATTCATTTTGAATCAAACTAATTGGAGTAATTCATTGCAACTTAATGCCGAATTAGGTAATATGAATTTTGAAGGTGGACTGGAATTTTTAGCAGCTGCCTAAATCTCTTAACTTAAGATGCATAATGTTTTATTAAAGTATTTTACAGTTTATACAATATGATCAATTTATTACATAATTGTTGATAATAATTGTTTTTGATGTTTCATTTTTGAGGTTAAAAACTGAAACACTGTTAATTTTTTTAAAAGTTAATATTTGAGAGAGTCTATAAGGTTATTTAAGTAAAATACATTTAAACAATAGCAGAAATTAATGTTTAGCTTGTTCAAATATTTGAAATGAAATAGGTACTCAATGCAATATTTTACAGCAATAAAATTACTCACTAATTGTTTAATTGTGCTCTTACTTTAAATGTAGGTAATGAATCTGAAGTTGTGGAATTTGAGACTCTGAGTGGCATTTTGAAAGCAAAAAGACTCCCAGATAATAGGATAGAAATGGAATTTCCAGCATATGAATTTAAATCAGTAATTTAGTTTTTTCAATCTGGCTTTAATATGTAATTCAGTTTGTTGGAATATTGAATATTCTTATTTCATAAAGTAAAAAATTTGCTTAAAGAAATCTCTTAATTTTAGTCTATCTTTAGAACTGGATAAATATGCAAATCAAGGATTTTATCATTTTAATCTCGACATCTAAGGGCTAACTGGATTTTTTTGGAACTCTTCCAGCAAAACATACCTATTATTTGAATTAAAATTTAAAAATTGATCCATGCTGAAGCATTAAGTCAGTTTAATGCTTATTTCTTGTTGTTTAACTATGGTCACATTTTTAACTCATTCTTTTGATTGAAAAAAAAAAAAAAAAAAAACAGATAGGGAATACTGAATTTGCATTTATTTCTGCTTTGTAGAGTCAATTTATAAAATAATTTTTATAAACTTTGGTCAATTGGTGTAGTTGGAGGGAAATGGGGATCTGTCTCTGAATACAGCATCCAGAGGAATCCAAATTGATGTTAGGAAATTTTAGAAATGTTTTCCATTCTTAAATGCACTAAAGAGAGCTTAAAAATTTCAGTTGTTCCCAAAGGTCGAAAACCCTAGCTATGCCTCTAACTTTGGTATTTATTTTTCAATCTTTGGTGTTTTTTAAAGGTACAGTGCCATATGCTATCTTTTTTAATCTTTGTCATTAAATATTTCAGTAAATTTTGTCATGAGAGCAAATATTAAATACTTAAAGCATTACTGGAATTTTGTGCACTGCCTGTAGCAAATTTTTTCACTGTTTTTATCATTTATAATTGAGAAACTATGGATAGATAAAGTGAAAAAATAAAGGGCCTGGTTATATTACAAGTAAAAGTAGCTTTCCTTGTAACAAAAACTAAAAGCAAAAATAAATACAAATGTTTCTTTGGTCATCGTCAAATTTAAAATATCAATGAGAACTTTTTCAATTGTTTATTATAAAACAGTTTAACCAATGAGGAATAGATTTTGTTAAGTGTTGTGAAAAATAAAATGAATTTAAAGCATTTTTGTAGTGTGTGTTATGTGTAATGTAAAAGTTTGAAAATTAACAAAAAATAGGACTTATTCACTTATGTGTTGCAAAATTTTTTAAGGTCCTCATATTGTCATTTTGTAAATAAAGCTCACTTCTAAGTTGACACCTAAATGTTGCTCAAAATTGATTGTAAAATATTTTGAACAGCTAAGAGGTATCAATACAAAAACATTTGAAGGTACTAGAATGGGTTTTGAAAGTATTTAAATACTTTTTTATTATCTTCTGTATAAACATGTATTAATGAAAATGTTATAATTTATTTTACTTTCAATGTGGACTGTTATTAAATATATCTTGAGCTTATAATTGCTGTTCGCTTGTTTTTTAAAATTACAATTGGTTGCTATTTCAGATGATGGGAAAATGTGATGAATTGATCAAGGTAAAATATTTTTTTTTGTCTTAAGATTTTATAATTTTGAATTTTATTAAGTTCTTTCAAAGGTTTTTACCCATAAAATGACTTGCACATATTGTTTTAGGCAATTGTTAATGATTTACCTGTTCAAAATGTTGTATTTTCTACCTCAAAAATGTATTTGATTCAGCTTAGTGATAGTGTCACTAGGTGAGTTTTTTCTAGTTCTTTCTGGCATTCTTTATTTTGTTTTATTATAATCTTTAGGGTTCGTGTCCGGCGGTTTTTGTTCAGTTGCTGATTCGATCCTTGGCTATCAAAGACCCACTGGTAGTCGGGGCTGATGTGTATTAAATCTGTTGGTGCCCAAAGTCCTCCCATTGGTGTGGAAGTTAGGAGACGGGGGTGCCAGCTCAGGTATAACCCTCGTCACTTGACCGAGGTTCAAAATTATGAGGTCCATCATCAATAGCCCTCATATTGCTTCTAGTACAACATTAATAAAAACTAAACCAATGTATATGCAAAACTTCTAACAGATTTACAACATCATACAAATTGCATGAAAGAAAAGGTACATATGACCAATATAAACCAGAGGTAAAAACTGAGTGAAGGTTCAATTATGGAGCAGAAGATTTTTAAATGTCAAGGAAATTACATTATATGTAATTCTCGGTATTTATAATACATTTTTCTCCATGAAGCTATTTCCAGTTCCAAAGTGACTCATTTCAAGCAATTTCAGACCATTGTGTGGAATTTAAAACTCAAATTCTTTATATAAAAAGTGAATGCCTTCAGGAAATTTGGAATTATATATTTTGGAAACACACATAAGTACTTAAAAAGTACCAATTAAAAAAATGTTGATTTTGATTTTAACATTTTTGATACACATGAATTATTTTAACCATGTGTTTGAAATTTGGTAGCTTTTTAATTAGAGAAGAATGTTGTTTTCCTAAGCAAAAAGTTTCTTATATACATGCATGTATGACCAAATATAGTTTTAATAAAAAGTTTTTATGATTTGAGTTGTGTTTAGTTTTAAGTTGGAAAGCTTATCGTAACCCATTCAAAGCAACTGTTTCTGTTATTTTGTTGTGTAAATGCAAGCTTCTAAATTTACAAAGTTAATCAATTGCTCCATGATTAATTGCTCCATGCTCAAACCCAGTTTTTTTAAAGTTTTTCCTTTCTATTAGCAAGCCAGCAGTCAGAATAGATAATACTTCTCTGCTTTATAGATGTTTCAAATTTCACATCCTCATTTTTAAGAAATTCAGTTTATGCCAAAAGTTGAAAGAAGTAATATGTATTGAAATTTAGGAAATCAATCACTGATGAAAATGGAAACGCAGTTTGCGAAACAAAACTAGGAATTATACACACTTCCATGAGGCATTGACATCAAGTAATTAGAATTTAAAACTATCTATAACCTGCAGTGACAGGGTTGCAATTATATACAAGTACCAAATTTTTAAATTCTTTTGTGTATATTTTTCAAAAAATAGGAAAACAATTTTTTAAAATTATTATTTGTTTTTTAAAATAGTCCTCTCATTGGCATGGTGTGGATGTTAGGAGAGAGGGGTGCCAGCTCAGGTGTCGTCCTCGTCTCTTGACCGTGATTCAAAATTACGAGGTCCGTCGCCAATAGCCCTCATGTTGCTTCTAGTGCGACGTTAATAAAAACTAAACTAAACTAAATTGTTTTTTAAAATTACCCAAGGCCCTTACTTTTCATGAAGTATCAGAAGTTAATATTGCTTTTTAAAAACATTTTTAAATTTTAAAAGGGGCCCTAAGTGTGTATCATAATTATCTATTTATAAATTACGCCTTCACAAAAGAATACTTTTTTTAAAGTAAAAAATAGTGTACCAGCTCCTCAGTTAAACTAATTCATGTTGGTTTAATTTTTAAAAATCATATTTCAGAAAACAATTTGAAGAAATGAAGCCAGATGATGCAAAAATGTTGGCAGCAGAACCAAATCGTATTATCGGTGCAATAGTTACTTTAAAAGCATCTGGGGAAGATTGTGTTGATGATGAAGGAAACAGTTACGATTTTTTAACCCGTTTTTTTACACCATGGTTAGGAGTATCTGAAGATCCTGTTTGTGGTATGAATGAAATTTTTGTATTTTATGCACAATTCATTATAACTTAATAACCAGTTTCTTTACATATCTGATTTTGATTGTTAGGTTTATTATTTTAATTTTATCTGTTTATAAAGAGAAGGATTACTATATGTTGCAATGTGTAATGATTAAATCTTCCATTTTTGATTATGATTGTTATATATGGAGATTTCAAGTTAAGCATACTTGGTTTCAAAATAAATGTGTCCACGATACCATTCTCAAACCTTAAGTATCTTAAGATTCAATAGATAAAACAGAAACTTAAAGTATTAATTGTACTCTCATATAAGTATTTTATTGCCTTAGTCTCTTGATATTTTATTTATTTTCATACGATCTTAAAATCAAATATTTAAGGAAAACCTATTATAATAGATTCTTTCCAATTTAAAACAAAATTGTATTTAGTTTTCAAATTCAATTTATAATTGAGAAATACAAATTTAATACAAAACACTGAGAAATTTTCATAATTTACTTATGAAATATTTCAAACATCTTTTCCTAACAACATATTAGTGAGCAGAGCTGGGCCTGATGCAAAGTAAATTCGATGGGCCTTGAAAGAAATTTTATACAAATAAATTAAATTATTTTTTATTTTTCAAACTTTGTTGTAGAAATATTAATTTTTTATCATATTTAAATTATTTTTTATTTTAATAAAATCAACATTTCTGTCATGCAAAAAATCTTTAATAAATTAAACAAAAATAATTGTTTCTTATATTTATAAGATACAATTTGTTGTGTGACATACCAGAATAATTTAATATCAGATTGTTACATTTTCTTACCCATTTTATAGCAAAGTTATTGATGATATCATATCTTTTGTGACTAATTTGAATTCAATAAATTAAATGGCTGAGGAAGTGGAACATTCTTGACTATAATGCTATAAATTGCAAGTAAATTTTTATTTTCAGTCATTAGAAAGATCTTTCAGCTGATATGATGACTATTGTAAGGTTAATATAACTTCCAGAATAGTAGCAAAATTTTGATACAATTCAAATAAATTTATTTTTAATAAATTTTGTAATATTTTGATCCTGGGAGACAAAACTCACAAATAATATCAATATTATCATATAAGATTACTATAAATTTTTTTACTTCAATTAAAATGAAACTATTTTGATTTTGCAAGGTCTTTAACTGGTATCCTTTAAAACTCCATTGGGACTACACTGTTTGTAAGTACTGAATACTCTTTAGCAATCACAAATAAATAAAGACAACTACTGCCCATTGTAGTTCTATGCTAAGGTGAATGTGTTTAATTTACAAAGTTCCCATTCCTGTTCTGGAATTTGCCTGCCGTTTGTAACCTTGAAAATTAAAATTTCACAGAATTGAAAGTTACAAAAGTTAAAAACAAAAATTTAATAATGAAATCTTAAGAGTTAAAAAATTAAATATAAAGAAAATTTAATGTTATATAATATATAGTGCTGAAAATTTATTTGAGCATCTTAGCTTTCTTCAGATAGTAATAGGTGATGATGTTGCTTGTCACTGTTAGATTTAAAAGAGATAATATTTGTTGCATCCGAAAATTTTTATAAAGGGTTTTTATAATCAGTATTTATATTTTAAGGTCTTGTATTCATTTTGTTTGAAAGTTGTTGTCAAATAGCTCTAAACTAAGGAATTCATTAACTAAAATGAATTCCTTATTTGATTTTAAATTGACTTTTAACTTTATTTTCTCCAAAGTTAGCAGAATAATTTTAAATCTTGTGGGATAATGTGCTCTGAGTGGAGCTGAAGTATCCCATTATTCATTCTGTACAGTTTTTGTAATTTGCTCATCTCATTTTCTCATCCTATATGAGCATCATGTTGAGTTTTGCTTTTATTTAATTATTTATTATGTAATACTTTAAGCCCCCCCCCCCCCAAATTTTACTTACAAAAAGTTTTTTTGCTCTTGCCTCCTCTTAGAATCTCAAGTGTGCCTAGATTCAAATTAAATACTGTGATCAGGTATGACAGAATAGTCCCACTGTAGTTCATGCAAGTCGTGAGAGGTGACCAGGGGTAGGATGCCCGTCTGTATCCCCAGATGATGGGTACCCATCATCTGGGGATATAGACGGGCACCCTACCCCTGGGGATCATATCAAGGGACCTCAGAGGCTTGCCTTCTTTAGGTAAGTGTGGACATCATGACCCGAGGCACCATAGTGATCTTTTCTTTCATGTGGGGTTTACTGTCTTTGGTAAATGTGGGTGACGGTCTCTCGGGTTACCCTAGCAATCCTTCTCTATTTTCAACCCTCCTTTTTGCTTTTTTTCAATTTTTTCATGTCTAGACTACAGTTAAATCTTGTTTGGCACAGCATGGCCACATCTGACTCTTGCACCAATAACATTCATTCATTCATTCACTCACTCAATTTAAATACTGATGTTCTTCAGATTATTCTTTAAGAGCAACTTGAGATCTGCAAAAAACAAAATAAAGGGGGAGGGAGGTTCAGAAGAATGTAGCATCAACAAGGCAAATAAGATCAATTATTTATTTTGTTGAAGCTTCATCCCTCTATTTCCCCCAGCCTTTATTTATCATTTTGTATATTGTAGATATCTCTCATCTTAAAATGCTATTTCAGGCTTTGGACTGAAATACATGGTTAAACAATGTTTTATGGGTCCAACACATCCAACTGCATTGCTTTATAAAAAATTTGATAAAAATCATAATTGGAAAAAGAGTTTTTGGGATCGAGATTACAGAAAAGAATATAAAATAAAGATAGGAGATGGTTCAAAAAGTACTTGTAAATGAAGACACATGGCACCATTAAGGTAAATTGTTGTTACCTTTGGCTACTTCCACATGTTAAATGGAGCTGAGACAAAATTGTTTTGATTCATAAGGTAGTTTTGATTTGGCAATTATTTGCTGCCCAATCAAAATTTGATTGCTGCTGTTTCAAGTGGTCAACATCATTTTGCTGTAAGTTGTCCCTATCAGAGAAATCTGGATTCATCATTATGCACCAGAAATCAAGCAAAATTTCTAAACGTTGGGTTGCTTCTAGTGATTCTTTTCCAAAAAAGATGAAGATAGTCTCATCAGCCAGAAAAACTATGAATATTTGAGGTATGAAAGCCATCATGAATATGAGTAACTTAAACAATTGTTTAGTGAGTCATGATGCATAGTAAAAACAAGCCATTTTCTATGCTACAAGCTCAATCTCTTGGAATTTCTATGGACTTATTGAATGACCCTCGTATCTAAAATGTATTTTTAAATAAACTTAAATGAACTTCAAATATACTCTGATTGAATTATTAGCCTTGACACCAATAAACATTTCATAAAAAAAGCATCAATAATTCTTAAAAGATTTTAAAAGAACTTTTAATTCAATTTAAATTTTATATTTAAAAAAACCTTAATTCTACAAATTTCTAGGTAAATTTTAAAAACACAGAACTTGTATTGTCATCTTTTGGCTAAAATTAGATTTAAAACTGTATAGGTCTATAATACTAAAATTAATTATATTCAATTCTACTATTAAGTAATATTAAAACATTTAAATGGACTCAAGAAATTTTCTTAAAAATTGCCAGTATAAATTCAATAATTTACTTTTCACTTTTGAAGAATTAATTGAATAATTAATCTTAATAAAATTAATGTAAAATTACTTATGAGCTAAAATTTCTGTATTTTTTTAAACCAAATTTTATTATGTAGTATATGTATAATGTTCTTGTTTTTAACATATATATAAAGTTCATTTTTAAATAATGCTTGATGTTTTATTTTAAAAATGTGTATATCTAAAACAATTGTATATATCTGAAACAATTTTTATAGAAGCAATTAATAAACTCCTTGGAACTTCTCTTAATTCAATTGATAAAGTAATTCCAAATACATGGAATATGTGTGTGTATGTGTATATATATAATATGTATATGTAAATATCCTTTTGTTTTCATAATATGTAATACATAGCTAATAGTAGGTTTTTAATTTTGAAATCATGAATATTTATATGAATTTGTATCAATTATGTCAAATACGTTTATTGAATGTCGCTTTCAGTTCTAACATAAAACTAGTAAGTTAACATTGAGAACACAATTTTTTTTTACAATTTTAAAGTAATATTAATGTTTTGCATATAGTTATAAAATTTTTAAACTTTATACATATCAATAATTTTCAGGATCTTCTCATTGTGTTCTTGCTCCATATTGGGCCAAGATCTTGTACAAGAAAAACTTTTATGGTAATAATAAACATTATTAGCTCCATTTATTATTTATTTATAAGATAATATACTTTATCTATTAAAATTGCTTCTCACATTAATTTTTAAATTTGCTTAATATTCTCTTTTTCTTTTATGCAAAAGGAAAATTTCTATTTAAATATGTGGTGAAAATTTTTCAGAGAATAATATTGACTTATGAATTTATTTGCAGATTAATATAATGAATGCAAATTAATGTAATAAAAGTATAGTTAAGATTCTTTTTGAAATGGGTGGTTTTTCTGATATGAAAAAAAAATGAAGAATAAATTTTTTTTTAATTTTCTAAGGACTAAAAAACAATGTTTTATTTTTGTGAAATTGTAAAAATGATTTCAAAAAGTGCTGTTTTTGAAAGTTATTATTTGAGTTATTATTTTTTTACAAGTTATTATTTAGGTTTATATATATTTCTTTTGTAGAAAAAAGAGTAGTGTTTAGATATTTAAGTTGCTTGAGACCTAACTAATTCAATTTGAAATGAAGGATCTAGGTGTTTAGGTTGGTTGCTTTTAAAACTATAAAATGCAAACAACTTGAAGGATATTATCTATTAGTACAAGAAAAAGAAAATATATCCGTACTACTAATTATTTTTTAAATTCAGTTCCCAATGTACAGGCCTGTCATTTCTGCACATTTTGAAAATAGTTCACTGAATATTTTTTGTTTTTGAATAAGTACCATGATTTCCATAAGAAACTCCACTTTCTTTTAAAAACTTTTAACTTTTTCAATCAGTGCAGTTTTTCTACCAATGCAGTGATTACATGCACTTAAAAAATATTCCATAAAATGTCATTGTAAATAATTTTGATCATCTTGATTCTGCCTCCACACAGAAATTCTCCCAGTTGCTTATTGTTAACTGTATTGTGTTTAAACTCCTCTTGAAAGGATCTACATGCCTTATTCAGCCTAAATGAGAACTTGGAACAATTATATTTCCCCCTCATTTAAACAAGCATTCATATGGTGAAAAATTAGATTTATTAAGAATCTGAAATCATGAAAGTATAGTGATCAGATATTGAAGAATCAGAAATAGTAAAAATATAGTGGTCAAATAGTAAAGAGTCATCAGATTTTGATGATTTCATTTTATGTTCAGTTTACTGTAATTATTTTTTATTAGCAAAAGTAAATTTTAAAATTTTCTTCTGTCATTCTATTTAAATATCTCATTGTAATTTTTTTCGTAACATTTTGAGTATTATTATGTATACAGACCTGTTCAGTGGGTAGATATAATTACATTAATGAGTGAACTAAGTTTATTCAACATTTCTCACTTTTTATTTCTGACCTATGCTTTAATTTTCATGGATGTTTTTTTCTTAACTGATGTGTCGTATCACAACATAGGTCAAGATTTTGTAATGGTGACATTTATGCTGATGTGGCCTTTCTTTTGGAAGTTATGATAAATGATTAAAGGCAATGATTATTATTATCCTCTGTTGTGGCATGTACTGTTGGAGTATGATAACAGCTTTTGTTATTTACAAAATTTCATTATGCCATATATTTTTCTAATATCTAAGCTTTATTATGACTGCAATAATTTAGAATGAAAAATTTTTGAGAGTAATAGCATTGAGGATTACTAAATACTTTTTAGTGAAACTGTTGTAACAATTTAAAAACTTAAAAATTTTTCCTCTGCAGTAAAAAAAAAATGTTTATGTATCTGTCTGTACCTTTTAAAAATCAGAGCAATTAATAACTTCTATGACTAATTCTGAAGTTCAATTTAAGTGTACTTTAATTACAATAATTATATGTCGATTAATAATGTAGTCGCTCATTCATACCAAAATCAACACTTATTTAAACAGTTTTCTGAAAATACTGCATTTTGTGAGATTTTTTAAAATACATAATCATGAGCAAGGAGTACATTACACCTAAGGTACATGAACAAAGGGCTAAAAGATTTTAAAAAATTGAGTATAATTGGTTAAAATGTTTTGCGTCTTCATACGTATTATGTTTTATTTACGAAATGTATCTCTTTTAGGTCATTACTGTTCACGTCGTGAAGGTAATGTTCATGTTCAACTTGTAGATGACAGGATCCTTCTCAGTGGTCATGCTACTGTTGTAGTCAAAGGACAATTGCATATGTAAAAAAAAACATTTATAATTATATAAATAAAAATTTCTGAATTGAAAAAAGCTGTATGAATTTTTTTTAAAAGTATATATTTTCTTTGATTTTTCTCTATTTCGTCGATAAATGTTGAATTCATATGCCAAAATACCTATATGATTGTTTTTACAGAAGTGTGAATTATTTTTAATAAGAAAGATTATGTTTATTTCTTATGTAAATTTAGACTTAAAAAAAAAAAAAAAAGGGAAAATATTAGTTTATTCATAAAAATGTAATATAATGAAAATAAATATAATTTATAATTTTCATTATATTACATTTTTATAATAATAAAATGTATGGATGAAATATAATTTTATTCATAAAAATGTAAACTGGGTATAATCAATAAGCAAAATATCGCCCAAATGTAACTTTTACCATATCATCTGAAGTTATTCCTATACTATGTGAGAAATATTTTTTAAAAAACTTTACCATTTTTTCTGTAAAGAATATGAACATTCTTATGTGTTTCTGTTAATTTTATATCAAATAACAAATGCTAAATGGTTATTGTCATGAGGCTGTCGACAGGGGTGTTTCAGTCGAACAGAGTGTCTCGACTTCTCTTCAAAGCCATTGCATGGAGTAAGTGAAAATAGGTTTATGGAGTAAAAGTTAGATTCGAATATGCTGCTTGAAAGTATGTGTAACTGTGATCTAGATGGAAAGAAAAGGAAAAATTGTTGGACAGGAGAGAGGGTTGAAAATAGAGAAGGATTGTTAGTGTGTCCTGGGAACACATTACCCGTGTTTACCAAAGCTAGGATGCCTTAGGGTCATGATTCCCATACCTAGCTAATGAAGGTAAGGCCTGAGAGTGGCCATTTTATGGAATAATGAGTGCTGTTGCTCTTTAAGTGTAACTGGACATCAAAGGCCCCCTTTGACATGATAGGTTCATTTTTAGCTCTCTTCACTTGATAGCGGTTCAGCGTTATGAAGTTGTCGCCAATAGCTCGTTCATTTTCTGGAGCGACATTAATTAAAAATGCTCATCTTTTTTAAATCAAGCAAGTAAGAAATTATCAACATAATATCTAAATACTGATAGTTCACAAATTCTCATCTTTTATTTGTTTTGTTATTGAACATGGATTCAGTTTTGAAGAATGTTAGAGCAACAATGGCTATTATCCCTATGAGCAACATTCTCTTAGTTTAGTAAATATCTAAATATTTTATACTTTGCAAAATATTCTCAACACTTCTCTATTCATCATAACTTTTTCCAAAAGATGTCTGAAAGTGATAATACATTAGGGATCGAGTTTGGGAAGACTCATAGATTTTTCTAGGTGTATTTTCTGTAGATCAACAAGATATGTTCAAAATCATTTACTTGGTTACAAGTGTTACACATTGGGTTATCTTTCAAGTCAAATTTATGAGTAAATAATGGGATGATGATCATTCTGCTGAAGATCCGATTGTTTTGTATTTCATCTCTTTTGTTTTTTGTCCAATTGTATATTGTAGAAATGGTCGAGACGTCCCCTGAAATTTCAAAATATTTGCTGGAGTAAAAGTTCCTGTTAGTTTTTTTTCCAATCTGTTTTGATATTAACTCGTATTAATATCTTCCGAGGCTTTATATCTAATTCCATTATCGATCTTGTAAGTTTATTCATTTGTTCATTCCAAAGAAAAGTTCCTGTTAGTTTTTTTCCAATCTGTTTTGATATTAACTCGTATTAATATCTTCCGAGGCTTTATATCTGATTCCATTATCGATCTTGTAAGTTTATTCATTTGTTCATTCCAAAGAAATTGTCAGAGTCCCGGATTCTGAAGAAAAATCAAATGCGTGTTAGAGCGGGATTGTGTGCGTGTATGAAATTCTCTCTTGATGGCCAGTCTATGAGAACTTGATTGCGAAGATTTAGAGAGCAGGCAGAATTTAACAGGTCAATTGAAAAGTCCCCGACCTACCATAGTAAAACACATTTTTTTGGCAAAATTAGTTTTTTTTATTCAACATAATTCCCTTCAAGGGTGATACACTGATTATAGCGACCCTCCAACTTTTCGATACCATTTTTGTAGTACGATTTGTCCTTTGCTTCAAAATAGGCCCCAGTTTCGGCGATCACCTATTCATTCGACGAAAATTTCTTCTCAGCGAGCATTCTTTTGAGATCTGAAAACAGGAAATAGTCGCTGGGGGCCAGATCTGGAGAATGCGGTGGAGGAGGAAGCAATTCGAAGCCCAATTCATGGATTTTTGCCATCGTTTTCACTGGCTTGTGACACGGTGCATTGTCTTGGTGAAGCAGCACTTTCTTTTTCTTCAAATGCGGCCGTTTTTCGGCGATTTCGTCCTTCAAACGGTCCAATAAAGCTATGTAATAGTCGCTGTTGATGGTCCTTCCTTTTTCAAGGTAGTCAATAAAAATTATTCCATGCGCATCCCAAAATACAGACGCCATAACCTTGCCAGCCGACTGTTGCGTTTTCCCACGCTTTGGAGCTTGTTCATCGTGTGCAGTCCACTCGGATGATTGTCGATTGGACTTCGGAGTGAAATGATGGAGCCATGTTTCATCCATTGTCTCATATCGACGCAAAAACTCGGGTTTAGTACGCTTGATCATCTTCAAACACTGCTCCGAATCATCAACTCGTCGTTGTTTTTGGTCAAAAGTGAGCCCGCGCGGCACCCACTTTGCACAGAGCTTTCTCATAAACAAATATTCGTGAATGATATGATGCACACGTTCAGTTGATATCTTTAGAGTGTATGCTATTTCATTCAATTTCAATTTACGGTCATTCAAAATCATTTTGTGGATTTTTTTAATGTTTTTGTCGGTAACAACCTCTTTTGGGCGTTCACCGTTTTCGGTGCTCATTTCACCACGTCTAAACTTAGCATACCAATCCTTGATGGTTGATTTTCCTGGGGCAGTGTCCGGAAACTCGGCATCATGCCGATTTTTTGCTTCAACTGTATTTTTTCCCTTCAAAAAGCAATATTTTATCAACGCGCGAAATTCCTTTTTAATCATTTTTTTCGCAATAACAAAAGTTTCTTCACTCAAAATGCTATAATTCACAAACTAATGATCCGACATCTGTCAAATTTATACACGCATCATTTGAGGGTTAGGGCTAACTAAAAAACATATGGATTTAATACTAGTAGCACCATCTATGTGTCAGGCCGGGGACTTTTCAATTGACCTGTTAGTAACTATCAGATAACAGGTTGAGACGGATTAGCTGGAGCACTTCAGCTTGTAGACTTTTAATTTCTGTATCTGTTTTGAATGTGAAGATTGACTTTGGTTTTTACATTGTTCGCAATAGTCCTCGTATTGTTTCTCAGTGAGACGTTAATAAAAAATCACATTCAACCGATCTTTATCTTGCCTAGAATTGCATTTAATTGTGAAGATTTAAGTTGAACATTGCTTGGAACATTGCTTGGGACAAAACAGGATGGGAATTTGGAAGTTATAAGGGGGTAATTTAGGTTTATGTTATTTGCTGGTAGGGTTGCAGCTTCAGGAGAGCTATCAGTTAATATTAGCAGACTCTGTCAGTTCATCCAAAGCCTAGAAAATAGCCAGAGCTTCATCCAAGAAAAATATTGCTAGGAGTCATGCTGTAAGCAAAAGAAGCATTTTACTCTTTCATAACACCTGCTATAGAAAAAATGCTTGAACTTATAGATGTATCTGTAGCTACAGAACGCTGACAGAAATAAGTGGGATGAAGGAAATTAAAACAGGTGTTGCACTAGTTAGGTTTATCAACAGAGGTGTAAACTATACATATTAAGGTGGCAGCGGTAGCCTAGTAGTCATGGCTTCGGATTCGTGGCCGGCAGTTTTCGTTCAGTCGCGGGCTCGATTCTTGACGCTAAGGACCCGCCGTGTAGCCGGGGCTGATGCAAGTTAAATCTTTCGAGATCCAAAGTCCTCCCGTTGGCGTGGTGTGAAGTTAGGAGAGGGGGTTCCAGCACAGGTGTCGTCCTCGTCACTTGACCGAGGTTCAAAACTACGAGGTCCGTCACCAATAGCCCTCGTGTTGCTTCTGGTGCGACGTTAATATATATATATATATATTAAAAGTTTAACACTACCAGGAAGCAGTGCTCATAGTATAGTAATCAAAACTGGGGATAATTCATGCATAGATCTGGATTGCACGAATCTCATCTCCGCTAGGTCATTTATTTCCTGCAACTTTGGATAATTCGAATAGAAAGAACCGGGATGTAATTCTCTTCTATATTGCGTCTGCCTAGACAAATATATTTAAGATTTGCTTTAAAAACATGTGTACCACCTACACTAGATTCGAAGTTAGAAATCGAATTTTATCCCTACTAGTGAATATGTTTTTATCAAGTGTCATATCTAGATATCTCTTATTTATCAGCATGAAGAGTCCATTGGGTCGGATTTCTGTATCTAAATGTCTGATGTCTCATTGGTCATCTTTCAAAATAAACTCGCTGTTCATTTGATGGGGATCTGTGTAATTTAATGTTTCCTGGTTCCAGGTAGTTCTTCCACAGAGCATCAACATTTATAATTGAATGATTCGTTTGAGTCTATATTCAAAAAATGAGAAGGAAGAAAAAAAAGTGTCTTATCTAAGTGCCAAGAAATTGATACAGAAGTAACGCCTGCTTAATTATTTGGAGTCTCTGAAAAAAGCTCTATCCGAACTTGAGAGCTGTGATAAGTTCGACCGCGCATCAACGCTTACAGCCCTGACGAAACTGATATCTGTCATTGCTGTTAGAAAAATCAATAAGCTTCTTAATATTGAACTGCAGCCAACAACTGAATAAGCATTCCACTTACCCTGTCCGTGGAATATTAAGATCTGGGAGAATAAGGCAGTGGTAGCTTAGTGGTCATGGCCACAGACTCACGGTTGGCAGTTTTCATCGAGTCATGGGTTCGGGCCTTGATGCCACTAGAGACCCGCCATGTAGCCGGGGGCACTTTCCTCCCTGACTCCACGGAGTGTGGTTGTTTCTACTGCTCTTATCTAGAACTTCACCCCCGATGGTAATCCTAATTCTTTTGACCGGCGGCAGCCGGCCCGGCCAATTTACACGTGTTGTGAGTCAACTACAATCTATTCCTATCGACTCTCATAAAGACTTTTTCATGCAAGTTTTTTCTTGTATCTTCTTGTGACTTTCTCTGTTACAAGTTTTAGTGAATATTTGGACTGCCTTTTTATCTAGGACTTTCATATGCTAACCCCCTTTGATGGGTTAGCGTGCTAGTGGGCGTAAAGCACCTTTGAACAGTGTGCGTTCTTAGGCCTATTTTTTAACTCATAAAATTCGCTATCCTGGATTTATTGCTGTGGATTACCATGCAAAGCTACATGGAACTCAAGTCGACTGTTGTTGGACTGATGAAACCAGAAGAAGTAAGTGCATTTTCGGTGACTCAATAATTACTCCTGAAGCCTGTAAAGATTTTTTCTCTAATCACAACTTAGGCACTCTTCATCAAATTCTCCCCTTCCTAAAAATAAATGATTATGTTGAAAATGGTTCATGCTTGGACTGCCTACCCAGTGTTTTCGAAACTCTTAAAATATTATCAAATGAAATAGAAAACACAAGTCAAGCTGATATTATGAATCATCTTAAATATAAAAATCATATTCTAAATAATACTGTCTCCAACCTATAACTCAAAATAAAACAGATGGAAAAATCTCAGCAAGAAGCTAACGAAAAATTTGAAACTCTACCTAAGAAATTAGCTTCTGAAACCGCTTCAAAATGCGCTGAAAAATTAAATCAACTCCTACCATCATTACTGTAAGTAAAGATAATGAATTTCATGAAGTAAAAAGTAAAAGAAAGTTAAACTCTCTCCAAAAAATTACTGATACGAATTCAATTAAAAAAAAAAAAAAACAGGAATTTAACCTTCCATTAAACAACAAATATTCTGAGCTCTCTGATGAAGATTCAGACATCAAGAGCAATGATGATTTCATCTCTGATATGGATGATATCAATTCTCAAACAGTTAGTAGTGATAAAACTAAAAATAAAAAACTAATAATAATGATGAATACGATTTAGAATTCCCCGACGTATTGAAAGAGGAAGTTAAAAAAACTCTCCCCCAATCATCTTAGCTAATATCGACAATCCAAAAGCAACTGTGGAAAATATGATGAAATTGACAAAATGCGAGTTCAAAGGTGACTATAAAAGAAATAGGTTGAAATTCCCCTCTCCCCTACAGTTGAAGCATTAAGAATAATCCAAAATCATGTTCAAGAGAGGAATTTAGAAGCTCATACATTTGAATTAGTGAGAGAATCCTTAAATGTATAATTAAAGGACTGCCAATTAATTATTCCCACGCTGAAGTAATTCAGGAATTAGCTGAATATAATCTCACAGTCAATGAATACAATAATTTAAAATCCAAAATAAAAAAATAAATAACCAGCCACTCCTCCTATTTTTAGTTACACTTTCAAAAACAGAAAGCAACAAAAAAAATTTCGAAATCAATAATATTGGATACCTTTCAGTTAAAATCGAACCTCTCGGTAAAATAAAAACACCCAATCAGTGCTATCGCTGTCAAAGTTATTTTCACCACTCTAGATTCTGCACTAGGGAATTTAAATGTCTGAAATGTGGTGATAATCGTCCAACTCATAGGTGCACCAAAACTCTTGGCCCCCCCCCCCCCCCCAATGCTGTAACTGAGGTTGTGATCATACAGCAAATTACTCTGGTTGCCGCAAAAATCCTATGGATTTCAAACCTTCTCCCTACCAACTACAAACTACTGGGAAGAACAACGTAAAAATGCCAAAAATAACAATAGCCAAAACGACCAAAACACTACACCCACCAATGACAACCAACCTTCAAGTCTTCCCTTCGTTAATGAAATTGTAAAGAATTTCAAAAATTTTAAGTTTGATAAAATAATGGAAACTTACCAACAATTTAAATTAATAGGACATATATACGCTGATAATAAATTTGATTTATGTTCAAAAATTGAAAAATCATTCCAAGTCATTTGCAGTATGATATCCATCTGGTTCTAAATTTTAATATGATAAATAAACTACCCCCATCCATCCTGATTGCAAGCTGGAATGGAAATGGCATTAAATCAAAAATAGGAAAACTCCAAAATTTCATAGATGATTACAACCCAGGCATCCTAGGAGTCCATCTCAAACCCTCTGAAAAATTTAAAATTCCAAATTATAATATATACCGTTCTGACAGATCAACCCATCGGGGAGGAGGCACTGCAATTTAAATTAAAAATAAAAATAGGATTCATCATCATGTTATGATTATTAAAAATACCTCTATCTCTTAAAATACCACCATCCATATCAATACCAAAGACAACCAACACGTAACTTTACCCCACGTAAACTCATCAACCATAATGAATTAATCAATATCCTCTTAGATAACCCTACTGGAATTTTAATAGGCGATTTTAAGGCAAAACATCCGACCTGGAACAGAGGCATGGCAAACAGATCAGGTAAAATTTTTCATGCTGTGTTCAACACTAATAACCTCTTAATAGCTGCTTCCGACTCACCCACTCACTTTTCTTACAATAGCAATACTTACTCTATAATAGATTTCGCTATCCTCAAAAACATACCTTTCTACAATATCGAAAATGTTAATGAACCCTATACTACTGGGCCATCTCTTTCAATAAAATTCTCCTTATACCCCTTCGCACTCTAACAACTACTAATTGGTTCCGCTATCAAGAAATTCTATATAATATCACAAAAGGTAACCCCAGTATTAATAATATCTCTGATCTAGACAAATCAATCACATCTTTTACTACTAATATCAAAAATGCTATTAACCATACGAGTAATAACAGATTCATTCAAACGTCCCATCTTAGACTCCCCACTCATATCAGAAACCTAATTAAAGAGAAAAATAGGTACAGAAAACAATGGAAAAACCCTTCTTTGAAACCCATAGTTAATAATCTCAAAAAGCAAATTAAAAATGAAATCAATATCTTTAAAAAAAAATGAGAAAACCTACTCCGCCATCTTTATAACAAAGATAACTCCCTTTATAATATGAACAAAAACTTTCTAATAAATACTACAATATTCCCCCACAAATAGGCAATAATGGTCTGGTATTCTCTGTTCAAGAAAAAGCTGATCTACTTGCCTATAATCTTGAATCTTCGTTCCAGGAAAATCCAACTCCATATAATGATGATCATATTGAAAAAACAGAATCAATAGTTCAAAATTATCTTGAAGCCCATACCAATTTCAATTTCTCCTCCCTCCTCTGAAATAGCTACCATAATTAAAAAGTTAAACAAAAAGAAAGCCTCCGGAGAGGATGGCATTCATAATAAGGCCTTTAAATTCTTTCCTCCCAACGCGCTTTCTCATTTCCCAAAATTTTTTAATAAATGTCTCATGTATACGCATTTTCTACAAAAATGGAAACTATTATTCTCTTCCCCAAACCCGGCCAAAACCATTCCCTTCCATCAAACTATCGACCTATCAGTCTACTAAATTCTATTTCAAAAATCTTTGAAAGAATCCTGTTAACCAGTATACTGACTCATGTTTTCACTAATATTATTCTTCGAGATTCAGAATTCGGTTTCCATACTAACCACAGCACTGTCCAACAACTAGTATGGGTTGTGAATGCCCTTACTGAAGGATTTAATTCAAAACAAGTCTCTGGGGGTATCTTCCTCACCATACAAAAAGCTTTCGACCACCTCTGGTACGATGGATTAATCTTTAAAATAATCAAATTAAATCCCCCCCTACATAATAGTTATCTTAAATAACTACCTTAAAGATAGAACATTCCAAGTTAAGCTTAATAATACTCTTTCTACAATATGCTTTATAAAAGCTGGTCAACCTCAAGGATCTGTAATTTCTCTAATTTGCTACAATTTGTTTACATATGACTTCCCTCAGAGTCCTTACAATAGCCTCTTTTTATTCGCATATGACGTAGCAATCTTCACCCAAGGAAATAGTCCAATTAACGTAATAGTTAGATTACAAAATCATCTAAAACAAATAGAGGAATGAATGACACTCTGGAGGATTGCTGTAAACACTAATAAAATAAAGCTCTCATATTTAGAAAAGGCCACGCCCCCCTCCTAATAAAAAACTCAAATTCTTTAGAGATCAAATCTCTTGGGACTCTGAGGTCAAATACTTAGGAGTTATCCTGGACTTCAAACTCACCGTCAAACTTCATATCCAATCAATAATTGACAAATGCTGGCCAAATCCATACCTTTAATTACCAAAAATTCAGTACTAACTCTTGCTAACAAAGTTCTTCTCTATAAACAAGTAATCCGCCCTATCCTACTTTATGCTTTCCCTACTTAGGGCCATGCCGCACCTACCCTCATTAAAAATAATACAGGTCATTCACAATAAAATCCTCGCATGATTACTAACTCACCTTGGTATGTTTGAAATTCTCTTATACACAAGGATCTCAATATCCCTCCTATTATTAAACACATCAACAATCTCTCTAGAAGATTCTATAATAGACTAACAAATCATAGTAACACTCTAATAAGGGCCCAGCTAATTTTTGCTTACAATAATGGAACCCATGCCCTACCCTACTAATCTTGCAATAATTATTTCCATCTAATTCCCCCATAACACTTTGCATTCCAACTCAGACCCTTTTAATTAATTCCTTTATCACTCCTTCAATAGCCTCTTTCTCAGTCAACCATCTCACTCCAAGACCTACATCATCCTCTATTCAGCTTTTCATCAGCTGCTTAATATCCTGTCGCCATCCCTACCTCTCCTCTCCTGAACTAGTTTGCTGTCCACCGCTGTTCACCCAATCAAACAAGAAGCATTTTTACTTCTCCCTTCATTCTTCAGATCTCACATCATTAAAAAAAGTTTAAATAATATTTTATTTATTACTATTTTAGTTATTGTAATTTAACAATAAGAATAACAAAAATATTCTTAAAAAATAATCATATAAAATAATCCTCTCCTCTTGCAGAAGATTAGACAAAGTCTATCGAAGGCACTGAGGGGCTAAAAAAATGATATAAATATTTCTTATAATCTTATCTTACGATAAGATTTGTAATTTTTTTTTTAAATCTATTAAATATTACATCCTCATTGTGAATAATCCATTCCCTTTCCTATACACTTTTCTCCTTTTCATAAATGTTTTTTTTTTTTTTTTCAAATTATATGGCTTCAGTATGACACTGAGTAGAGTCCACCGGACTGGCACTCGTCTCTATTTGATTGTTGTTGTGTAACCGAGGCTAATGCACGGGTTTAAAGTTCTCCCTGCGGCCGCGGTAGCCTAGTAGTTATGGTTTCGGATTCTTGGCCAGCGGTTTTCGTTCAATCCTTGGCGCGTTCAATCCTTGGCAGCTAAAGATCCACCGTATAGCGGAGGCTGATGCAAATTAGGAGAAGTGGTGCCAATTCAGGTGTCGTCTGCGTCATTTGATCGAGATTCAAAATTACGAGGTCCATCGCCAATAGCCCTCGTGTTGCTTCTAGTGCAATGTTAATAAAACCAAAATCTGGGAGAATAATGACTTAATTAACAGTTCAATAGATGAGTGAATTTTTTTTTTGTACAGTTTGCAATTTACAGCTGTTTCAAATTCCTTTCGACCTAATCTTATCATTGTCCATTTGTGCTCTATGAACATATATTTGTGTCGGAAAGAGAAAAGTTACATACTTTTTAGAAGTTGAAAACTTTCCTTGAGTATTAAACACATTTGTTGAGAATAGTCTCTTACGAATTCAAGTACAATGTTAACAAATGACAAATCTTTAATTAATTTCTGACATAGGAATTATTGTTTGATAAACATTGAATTTGCGTAATATCAGAAGTACAGACCTTGCAATTTTGACTCTCTTTCAAGGAGGTCACTATTACTGAGCTGGTACTCCTCTCTAAACTTCCTCGCCATTCGATGGGCAGAATAGGAATTTAAGGCATGACTCGACGCAAACTTCGGCGCCCATGAGCATGATTAAATATTTGAACTAAATTTATTTTGCCTAGGAAAAATTTGAACTAAATTTTTATTTTTGACTAAATTCTTCCCTCATCGCCATTCAAAATAATATCTAATACATAAGGAAGTTAGATTTGTTATACTAAAAAAGTGAATATGCTGCTGTTTAATTAGTCCGATTGGCATCACCAGAAGTGTAGAAAGCGGAACTAGTTAAACAATTTGAAATCCATTCTGCTATGTAAATATTGGCTGTCCTTGATTTTTTCGTCCTTGACTTTTTTTGTTTTATTCATTTTATTAACATTTATCGTCATGTCCTTATCTAATGAAGGAACAGTTTCATGTTACAGTAGAATATTATCAAAGCATCATTTTGCTTGCCGGATCAGTTATACTGACACATCAGCTATAAAATGGCCAATTTAAATTCTGAGAGAACGAAAGTCTTACCTCTATTCATTGCAGATGCATTTACTAAAAAACCTTTCAGTGGAAATCCAGCAGCGGTCTGTTTGTTACCATCTAATTATGTAAGTTACTCTTTTTTCTTTTAAATCATTCAAAATTAATATAAATATTGGATACATACAATTTCTGCCTTTATTCTTTCACCCATTTTTCAAAAACACCCGAAAAATTATTTAAGAAAAGGAAATGATCTGCTATTGTTCTAAATTTGTTAAGTTGTATATTTTTGTTATAATCACTTCTTATAAATTTTGTTTTGATCTACACAACTTCTCTGCTAAATGAATATCTTATCTGAATAATTTTTATAAATAGGAAAGAGTTATTTTTTAATGTTTGTGAATTTAGTTATGCAAATGCAATAAAATGCTGATATGCAATAAATTTTTAAAACTCCTTTGTAATTAGTATTCATCTATTAGAGTAACCTTCTGGAATGTACATTCATAACATTTTATTTTAAAATAATTTATTAGATACTTCTGAAAATGAGTGTGCTTTGTATTTTTTGGTTTCAGACTGTTGTTTCAATTTTAACAAGATTATACATACATACATTTTATGATAATTTTTTGGATTAATGAGGTATAAAGCAATGTCCTTTTGTTGGACCAGACTGTAGTCTTGTAATCTAGATAAGTAAATATGGAATGATATATATTTTTAGTTAATTGTAGATTTTAAATTCAATAATACAGAATATATGCTCTTGGAGATAAATTGCCAATTATTGCAACATTTATATATATTTTTTGTTTTGTTATACATGGTAACCCTTACCTTTTTCAGATCTGTATTACCAGTTAAGTGCTTATTATTGGTTCGGTACAGCACTACTGTTAAGATTCCAGAGGGTTTTTCTACCAGTCGGGATGGGTTTTTATTTGCCATTTCGTGTAGTTTGAAATTTTGCTGGTTAAGATAATGACATGGGCATTGCATGCTATGATGCAGCGTACATATTGAGTACATTTTCTTCTGATATTTAATATACTTTCTCATATGAATGAATTAGTTATGAAAGAGTTCGTTATCTTCAAGAAAGATAGATTTTTGCTTAATATGTTTGATAGAAGCTAGAAATTTAGAGGAACTGGAATATTTGATCAAAAAAAAAAAAAAAAAAAAACTATGCATGTAAATTTGCAATAACAATAATGATTAAATTTTTGGCATTTTGGATTCAACAATACAAACAAAATGATCGAAACTTTTTTTTTGTAATAGCTTTCATTTATCTTTTCTGGGTTCTAATATGCTATTTTAATTATTCAATCAATTCTAATATGCCATTTTAATGATTATGTTTTATCGTAAATTTTAAGTACTTTTTAAGTTTCTTTGAGTAAATTACTGTATATAACTTTTATTTTGATTGAGTATTTCTTCAAATATATTTTTCAAATCTTAAGATGAAATTTTAAGAAATCTTGGACAACAATAGAATCAAAACATCAAGCTTGTGTAATTATTAAAATTCAGTCATTCTAAAATCCTATCATGCTTTTCATTCTTATAGAGGATTAGAGAACATTTTTAAAATTCATTTTGAAGCAGTGTAATCAACACATAGATTGATTTTTTTGGGGAATATGTAATTGTTATAATGTGAATACAGTTTGCTTTGCCAGAAAATGACGTAAAATCAATTACAGGTCTTGGCATTTATTTTTGTTACTTGTGGAAGGGAATGAATTTAAATTCTCTCTCTCGTGAAAATGATGATTATGGAGTTTTTAAACCTTTATCAGATCCTTAGGCAAAAAAAGGTTAGTTAAATTCACATTCTTTCATTTAGCTTTCTGCACAGTTACACGATTGGTGCTATTTCAAAACCCGCCAACTTGGCGACTTTTAAAACTGTGCCAATGATATGGGCTGAACAGTAGTTTTACCATACTTTATAATTACCTATAAATGTCTGCTTGAAGTATCAATTATTGTCAGAAAAATGATTAAGTCACAATTTTAGTATCTGAGATATTGTATTGATTGGTGTAGATTTGAACTGTGTGTGTAAAACTTATTCAAAAATGCAATTGTTTAAAAAAAAATATTGTTCTGCTATATATTCAATTCCACTAATTGATTATTAGTGTTTCTCAATTCTGTATTTTGAGTTATTTTATTTATCTATAAATATTTTAATTTTATTATTATTTTTATTTTCTAATGAATCTCGTAAAAACTTAAATCTTCTATTTTTACGATGTAGGATATTGACAGTTGTACGAAGCAAAAAATTGCTGCTGAAATGAATCTGTCAGAAACAGCATTTCCGAAAATAATTAAAGATGGTGATACCTTTCAGAATGGTATGTATTTTCATCTTCAATATTTTTTCCTGGTTTTTGATTCTTAGAAAATATTGTTCCTGTTTTAATTTATGCTGTGAAATCTATGATTTCTTATTTTCTTAAAGCTAAAATAATCATTATGAATACTTTTTGTTGGTTTGTTATTAAATATAATTATGAGAAATAATCATTGTCTAATTCATTATCTAGAATTTTTTGATAGTCGTCTGTTATAGTGGAGCCTGACCTTTTGTAATTGTATTTGACAAATGCTGTTATAACAGACAAGTTCCATTTTTTCCCTTTCTAGTTTCAAAACTTTTTCCTATTTTATTTGTCTAGTAAAAATTATATTTACTTAAAACAACCCCTTTTATTTAAATGAAAGGTACTTAATGTTTTGTTTTTCAGTATTAAAATATTAAATTTCAGAACTTTTTAACCTGTAATTTTTTTTCTTCTTCTTTATTTTGGTAATTTCTTTTTAAGGCATAGCTTACATTTTTGACACTGAATTGGCATTTTTGGTTGATTTCTTTTGCTGCACTTTTTGTTCAGTATTGGACTTTGTTTTTCCTGGATTCTTTTTGTACTTTTTTTTTGTAACTTTTTATCAAGTTCCTTAGACCAGCAAGAATTTGATAAATTTATCACTTAGAAGAAGGGCAAACCAAACTAGAATAATCATTTGGCACTGAGAAAATGTACAAAAAAAAAAAAAAAAAAAAAGAAACAAAAAAAAAAAAAACCATTTTATTTTTTAGTATTTATGACATTATATCACTAAAAATGTAACTGTATATATAAAAATTGGCATGGGGGAAGAGACATTTTTGTGTTGCCATGTCTACTGCCCATGTTTGAAAATTGAAGTTTGTTACATTTGGCAATTTATTGCCAAGATCCCCCCTTGCCAAGGGTGTGAACTAAACAATTTTTCAAACAATTCTTTAAAAAAGTTATTTTAATTTGATAAGATTATTATTATTTGATCCATTACTGACCAAGGTTAAGGGTTTATGGCTTGCACAAAATTTTCAAATTATACATTTAAAATAAAATGACTGAAGCTAATTAAGCATTCACAAAAAAACAAATACAATGTTTAAGAAAAAATGTTTAAGTGCATATAAATTCCTATTGTCAAAATCAACAAAAGAGTCATGTAAAATTTAAATGTGGTATTTTAGGAGTTTACATCCTTGGAAGATAGTATTTCAAGTTTTTTTTTTTTTTTTAAAAAAAACTTATAGTATGGAAATTTTCAAAACAATCTAGGTGCTTTGTTTCTCACTTTTTTTGTAATCACTTTGTTTTCCTTACATAGATAAATTGTATTTTTTTTTACAATAAAATATTTTTTGTTCGCCTTTAATAGCATGCAAAAATGTCGCAAACATAATTTATGTGTTAGAATTTCTGCATATAATATGACTAATATTATTGAACATTATATCATCCTTTGGAAGATCATCTGTAGGTTGAGCTTGGACCAGCAATATCTTTCGCAACATCAGTAACATATGGTGCTTCTCAGCTAAATGTTGTCATGGTCATGAACTTGTATCCAGCATTGTTACTTTTCAGTTGTGGGTTTGACTCCTGATGTTTCTTAAGAACCACTGTGTATTAGAAGCCAATATACAAGGGTTGTTCAATAATTCCTTAGAAAAACAAATTATTTTAGGAAGATTTTTAAAAAAAATTTCAACATAATGTCCTTTTAGGTTTATATACTTTCCAATTATTTTTTCAACTTTTTATAGCCATTTAAAAAGTAAGATTTTGGAAGGTCCTCAAAATAGGCATCTGTTTGGGTGATTACCTCTCTGGCTTAAACTGTTGTTTATAAGTTTTGAAATTTAAAGCTAAAATCTGTGTTTGCAGTGGATGTTGTAATAATTTGAACTTTAATTCCATGACTTCGGCCATCGAAACTGACTGGTGCACACCAGTGTACTGTCTTGATGGAAGATGATCTTTTTTTTTTTCAAATGAGGATGTTTTTTCTTAATTTCTTCAATCAACCGGTGCAATGATAACACATAATGCTCTCCAATCATTTTTCTTTTTTCCAAGTTATTGGTGTAGATAGTTCCGCTTGCATCCCAAAAAGCTGTAGCCATCATCTTTGCTGGCCGATTTCACCGTATTTGCTTTCTTTGGAATCTGTTCGCCTTAAAAAACCCACTGTTTTGATTTTCCCTTTGTATCTAGAGTGTAGTAGCACATCTATGTTTCGCCCACTGATATATATCAACACAGAAACTCATCAGGTTTGTGACGATAAAGTGCCAGGATTGCCTCAGAAGCAACCACATGATTGTATTTATTTTCCACTTTGAGCAAACAGGTCATACATTTTATTGAGATCTTTTTCCACACCCAATTTTACATGCAAAATTGAAAATACTGTACCTGTGATATGCCAGTGTCCTTAACTATTTTATGCACTTTTATTCATTTGATTACTCAATATCAATATCATGGATTATATCAATCGTTCCAGGAATAGTCACTTCTCCTGGACGTCCCAAACAATGTTAATTTTTTTTTGAATGTACAGCCATGTTTAAGTTCATTTATCCAATTGTTAACAGTTGCAAACACAGGAGCAGATGTGCCATGGACTTCATCGAACTCAGCTTTGATCTTTTTCGGTGTTGAGCCTTTTAAATATAAGTGTTTAATTAACTCTTGAAACTTACTTTTCCCCATTTTTCTAAATAACCTCTAGTTTCTTTCTTCAATCAACAAGAAAAATGAAACCATGTGATGGAAATAACCGAGAGAAGCTGTTTAGTAAGTCATGCTTACTTAAAACAAACCATTTTCAATGCTTCAAGTGCATTTCTTGGATTTTCTAAGGACTTATTGAAAGACCCTTGTATGTTAAATTAGTTGACACCTAGTACATCCTTCCATTGGTGTGGTGGGGAAGTTTGGAGAGGAAGGTGCCAGCTCTGGTATTATCCTTGTCATTTCATTTAGGTTCAAAATTATGAGGTCTGTTCGTCAACAGGCCCCATGTTACTTCTCAGTGAAACATCAATGAACATTCAGTCACTCACGATCTCCACTAAACTTTAGTAAAACTAGAATTAATTTTGCAATATGAATTTCAAAAACTTTGAATTTGTTCCCTATGTTTTAAGACTTCGTGCTATTTACAATAAAAATGTCAATCATGTTGATAAACAACGGCCACCATATTTTGCCTCTTATTCAGATTTGGTAGTTTGTAATGCTATTGTCTGGATATCTATTACTGCCTAGTATTTGTTATATTGGTGATTTACACTCTGCTGAATTTAAGCATTGGTAAATAATATTACATTCTTTTCTGCAATAGCTCTTGGCTTGCATTGATCATTATAGACCAAAGATGTGTAAATACAACTTTTCAAACTTATTTTTTTCAAGGTCGCACATAATGTTCAGCACAATTTTGTTTACTTAAAGAGTTAATAAAGTATAAGTATTTTTTCAAATTAATTATTTTTTAATCAAATTTATTAAATTGTTAAAAAATTTCATTGGTTAATTAGTCATTTTAATTTGGGATTTGAGGTGCGGGTGGAGAGACTCTTTCTCTTTATTACATTTTTTTTTATCTTCAATCAGTTCTCTTGCTATTCCTATAGTAAAAAAAAAAAAAAATCCCTCAAATTTCTAAACAGACATAGGAAATGAAGTTTTCTAAGAAGACTATGTTGTTGCATATTTTTGAGCACTGACAAAAGCTCCAGAAAAACCCTTGTTCCTCATGAAAGACTGTGATCTGCTTTTTTTTTTCTTTTCCATCATATGGAATAAATTCGAATTAATATTGTATATCTGAGCAAAAACAGATATACAATAGCTGGAAGCCAAATCTGACTGGTTTTCCACTGATAAACATTTTGCAGGTGCATAATTTTCATCTATTATTACAAATCCTGAAATTTCATATTTTGAAGTTAATAATTTACTTAAAACCTTTATCACTTCAAATTTTACTAGTCAGTAAAATTCTTATAATTTTACTTGAACCACAATACCACTTATAATAAATCAATGTTTACATTTCAAGATTTCAATCTCATTTAGACTTGCTTTTAGTACGATACATGTTTTTGACCACAGGTTCATATTTTATCAATCATGTTTAGATTTATTTCTATGGGTTAATTCTAAAATAGGAGTAGGCATAAACTTTTACTGAATAATGTGTATGTATTTTACTAATGTAAAAATAAATAATTAAATAAATAAATCTTAGATATTGTAAAATTACTATTATAAAAAAAATTAATTTTTGAAGATGTGCATTAATGATTTAAATTGTGCATTTTCATAAAGTTTTTATGCATTGGTTGATTTTTATTTTTGACAAAAAAAAAAAAAAAAAAAAAACCCTTCTATTTTATAAATTCCTAAAATAAACAAAGTTGTAAGACCAAAAGGGCTATTTATTGCCTGTGACCTAAAAAAATTAGTTTGAAAAGTTGTGTTTACTTGCCTTTGGCCTATAATTGGCTAATGAATTTTTCTAAAGATAAATGTGCAACTGATGAAATAATTTTGACTTGTATTTATTTTTCATAAGGTAAACGTTTTGCATTGGAATGGTTTACTCCAAAATGCCAAGTACCTTTGTGTGGTCATGCTACAATAGCAACTTCAGCTGTTTTGTTTGCAGAATGTGGTTAGTAATTGCATTATTTTACTTTGGGTAATTTTTTACTTATATTTTGTAATTTATTTTGGTACATTTCCATTTCACCAGCATGAGCGATAAAGTCATCAAAAATGATACAACCATTGCCAAACGGAATATATGTGTAATGTGTGTTGTCGCCAATAAAATCTGCTTGACGAGATTTGCTCTGGCGAAATGGAAAAGTACCTTTATTTTTTACTTATGTAATAAATAATCTAAACTGTAGCACTTTTTATTGATTTTTATTATACCATTAATGAAATTTGTTTGAAGTTTTTTTTCAAACAAAAAGTATTTTCTATTTTTCATTTTCATACTCATTTTGGAGAAACTGAAAATGTCTTCATAAGTAAAAAGCATTCCATAACCATCATTTTTAACTATGTAAATCTTCAGTAATAGTAATGAATTTGAATTATTTATCTTTAATTATGTATTAGTTTTTGTAATGGGATAAAAAAATATTTTTTTGATATTTTTTTATAAGGATTAAGTACTGCAGAAACTAACATATTTATTAGCTATTACTTTTTTTTGTGATATTCAATTTAGGATTATTAACCCATTAAGGTCTACGTCATTTTTTATATTGAAGTTTTATGATAAAATGGCATTTTTAAATGTTAATGTAGTTATGGTATGCTTAAAATACTCAGTGAAAAAAAAATCATGTAATTAATGTACTAAGTATTTTTTTTTATTTATCCCATTTTTATTTTACTAAGAATAATTTAAATATTAAATCATAAATCATTTTGGCTTAATTACAGTGAATCTGAAAAATAAATTTTTTTCTATTGTTTAAGTTTTTATGAAATGTTAACATTTGAAGTTATGTAACAATCTGATTTTAGTGTAATAAAAAAATAAATGCTCTATGTTTCTGAAATAATATTTGTTGTTTCCTGTATATATATATATATATATATAACATTAAACATTGTTCCATTTATGAGTATGTATTCATAACATTTAAATTGCTGAAATCATGATTTATAAACTACATTATTAAATGTTTTAGGAATAAATTGCAAAATCTATTAAAAGTTTATTCATTTTGAAAAACGGATGATTAGTGTAATTCATTAAAATTTCTTAGTGAATGAAGCTATAGGATGCATGGTTGAAATAGGAGGTATTTTTGAAAAGTTAAAAGGCCAATGTTTTTTATAAATTAATTACTGGTACATGCAATATTTTTTTACGTAGCTGCCATCATTGTCCAAGTATTTGTTAAGTCTGGATACAAGCTTTTGTATTCAACAGTCGTGGATATTTATTGCCTGTTGTTGAAAGCTTATTTTAACTACATGCTTGAAACTTTGAATAGTGCTTTGTTTTCAATCTCCGCAGGAGTTTGAGTGTTGTCATGATGTCTACTTGTCAACGCTTATTTTTAAAGATTTGTCCTTGACTCTTGTGGTAAGATTCTATTCAGTTCTTTAAATGTGAGACACCTATGTGCATGAATTGCGACCTCTATTCTTTGAAGAAAAGCATCAGAAATTAAAGATGGCCTATCAATTTTTTTTTTTGTGACGAGCATTAGTCCTATTTCCTGAGAAATTATGATATTATTTTAATGATTCATAATGCTTTCATAGATGGAAGAAATTTCTTTGTGAAAACCAGCTAGTCTCTCACCTTTTACCTTCAGAAACTGTTTGATAGAGCAAATTTCTAATTTGGTGCCATTTTCAATTGCTGCAGCCATAATGAAAGTATTTTATGGAAAAGTGTTTTACATAAATGTTGTAGTACGTAATGTTTACACAGTAACAACAATTGAGCATGAGGTCAAAAATGAAAGGTTCAAGGTTAAGGCCAGTGTTGCCAACATACTCACAAAAAATTTCCCCTTCCTCTTCTACATGTTGTATCTACTCTTCAAAAATGCTTTGCACTATTGAGCTGTCTAAATTTTTTCAACATAAAATGTAACATGATTAATTATTGAATTTTACTGTGAATTGAATACAGACAATTAAATACAAAGTTTGTAAATAATTGCTTTTGATGTGTAATTTCAGTACTTTGCATTATAATTAAAATAATGCTGTAAATTTTAGAGTAATTATATATCTATAGAATGCTTAGTCTGTAACATAATTTTATGGTGTATTTACGCTACATTATAAAATATTATATTCAAACGGTATCAGTAATTCATGCTTAGTATGTTCAAATAATTAAAATGAGTTCAAATTCAGTATTTTGCAACCATACTAAAATGCTTAATTTAAATATAATGCCGCAATGTGTTATTTTTTCAAGTAAACATTTTTTATTAATATTTTTTGTTAGTAACATTACTTTTATACCAAATCATGTATGCATTCCATGTAAATTTTTTATTTGTGTAATTATTTTAGGTAATGAATCTGAAGTTATAGAATTTGAGACTCTAAGCGGTATTTTGAAAGCAAAAAGGCTTTCAGACAATAGAATTGAAATGGATTTTCCTGCATATGAATCTAAATCAGTTAGTAATTACCATTTTTTATTTTTTAAATGTAGATCTTTATTTCTTAAATATTGAAGATTCTCATTTTATCAAGTTAAAAATTTATTGAAAGAAATTCTCTTAAAGTTATAGAGGGGGGGAAGGGTCTGTTATATTTTCATGATTTAATGTATATAAACATATCAAGAGGAGATCTTTTGATTTTAATCTTGCATGTAAAATTATTTTAAATTCTTTTGAAGTTTTCTAGAAAATCACTTTTTAAATAAAAACTTCAGAATTTAAGAATTAGTCTTTTAACTCCATCCTTTCTCTTTTGATATGTATTGATTATCTCTAATCATATTTTTTTGCTGAGTATTTTAGTTGTCATTAAAGGTCATTGCATTCATTTCTCCTTCTTTATCTCTCAATGTACTTTACAACTTTGTTATTTCCAACCTATTAACTGCTCTCTATGCTGTACATCTTTACATCTTTTGAAATATGTATATTTTCTAAATTTTATCGTAAAAAAGCTATGAATTCTTTAAACATTTGCTTCATTCTTGGTCTTTGTAACAAATTCTTTAAACTTTCCTTCTTGTTTATTGAATGTATAATCAAGAAACTGCTGAAAAAGAAGGTGGAAATAGTTGGACTTTGTTCATAAATTATTATTAGATATTAAAATCATAATATAACTATTAAACATTTTGAATCATTAAGGTAATTTACTTAAAATTATTCAATTAGTCTATTAATATAGGATTCAAGATGTATGTGAATTACAATAAAGCTGTCTAAATCATTTTAATTTTTATTACCTGTCTCTAAGAGCAAAAGTATTAGAAAGAATTGTGGGAAACGCAGAGGTAATTTTCAATGTTAATGTCTCTTTTTTTCCCCCCTTAGAAAATAGTGATTATTGATAAGTATAGCATTTTTTTGACAACTAAAATTTTGTAAGTGTTGAAAAACAAAAATTAATAATTTAAAACAATTTTTGTGGATTTTATAATATTGGTTGCTGTGTAATATTATCATCAGAAAATTTAATTTTGATGCATTAGTTATCAGGTTTCTCTTTTTTTTAATTATATAAATTTATCATTTGAGGTTGTTATACTGTTTATTTATAATAATTAATGTCTAATATAATAAGAAGCAATCAAGAATTTGTTCAGAATTAAAAGGTGTTTTGAAAATCCAAAAGCATTAAATGCAAAAAGAAGTTTGAGCATATGGGTATACTAAATAAAAGTATTTTGTATATTTTCATATTCTGTTTAATGAATATAGTGTTATAAAATTATTTGGTTTAGTTATTTTCTCATTTTGAATGTAGTTTAGTATGAAATATACATAATCATTAGTATTTTTTAAAATTCTTTTGTGTGTGTGTGATTGCTGTTTGCTTGTACTTATACATTACAATTCTGGTTATTATTTCAGGTTATGGGAAAATGTGATGAATTGGTCAAGGTAAACAAACAAACAAACAAAAAAAAATCTCTCTAACTTTTGGCCATAATTCTAATTTTTACTGTTAGACTCATTTTTAGATTTTCTTTCTTTAATGACTTGCCTATTTTATTTTATAGGCAATTGTTAAAGATTTACCTGTACAAGATGTTGTATTTTCTTCTTCTGCTAGAATGTATTTGATTCAACTTAGTGACAATGTCACCAGGTGAGTTTTTTTTTATTATTAATATCATATTATTCTTATTTATTTTTTAAAAAAAATATCATCTTATGTTTTTACAATTACTTTTCATTTTTGCATAATTTTCTTCAGATGTTATGAGTGGCTGTTATTGTTTGACTATGTAATTGTCTTTTACTATTTTCCATAAATTATTAACATTTTAAACATCTTGTAATACTTAATTATACTGTGATATTATATAACTTACTTAATTCTTAATTTTTCTTTTAATTTTTCTTAGTTTTATAATTTCTTTTTAATATTATATAACATGCGTAATATTTTCCTGTGAATGCAATAAAAATTAAAGTAGTTTATATAATTAAAATTATTAATCACATAACAACTTCCTTATAAAATGCTTTCCATGTGAAATCAATAAATTACAATTTGCAAAACATCTGAAAGTTCTTGATAAAAGTTATCAATTATTAAAAATTTAAACATGCATGTACTTGTAGTATATATCTAAATTAAAAGTAAAATGTATTTCACAAATCCTGCAGGTCTGATCTATGTAAGTATTGTATGTAAATGATATTTTTAAGAGATTTATATGTAACTAAAATCTATAAAAAATAATAAAATGTCTCTTATCTATACAGGAGGATATATATCTCTAGTTACATAGTCTTAATAAGTGGTAGAACATACCTAAGAAGCCTTTTTTAAAAAATGTATAGCACTTGATCTTAACTTAAATAGTGAAAGCAATTATTCTTTTGAAGTGAATCACAAGATTGAAAGATATGAAAAATACATGATAAAATTTTTTTTCCAGCATATTATCTAGGATGTAATTTTAATTAATTGGAATTTATGAACAAATCAGAGAAACATCTTAAAAAAGAGAGAACCGGTATTAATTCGAGACTGCATGCCTTTGATGTAGCGATCTTGTATAAGTTGGTCAAAATATTTGATATTTCTCTACTTTATTAAAGGAAAACAGAAATCCTAGATTTTTAAGTCATCAATATATATGGCAGTGCTTGTGTAAATGCGCCTTTTAACTTAAAAAAAATCAAGAATTCAGACATGAAGGATTTGGCGATAGTGTTGGCCAGGAAATTGAATTTTTGAGTAATCTATAATAATGGAAATACTATATTTAATGTATTACCCTCATTCATAGTGAAAGGAAAGTTCTGATATGTTGGAACTATATGCTTAAGATTCCAACAGAAACATGTTAAGTCTTATAATGTGGTTTCAAAATCTCAATACAAACCTTTGATTTCATTTTCATTTTCCAAAAAGCATAAGATTTTACATGAAATGCATGTCTACCTTTCCTTGATTTATTAAATTATGTATCTCTTCAGAAGTCCACTGTAGTTATGATTATGACTGTAAAAATTGACACTTAATACATTCATTGTAAACCAGACACTAGTTGCTCACTGCATAAATTGCAACCATGCACTGTATTATAGTACTTTTTAAAGTTTGTTCTAAAAGTTTAGAATAATCTTGTATGAAATCTACATATTTTTTCTTAATATATTGACATGTTTTTATAAATAATTTTTTTCTTTATAAAGTAAATTTGGACAAACATAAAGGATTGTTCTCACAAATTCATTACTTAATTTTTTTCCCCTTCTAATTCTTCTTGAAGTTGTCCAGACAGATCATAAGAACAAGATAATGAGTCTGAACAACTAAGATAGTGTTCAGGTATTTTCCTATAAAAAAATTTTAAGTTTCGGTTTTATAACCATTGTCATAAGTCTGTATTATTCTGATACAAGCAATTCATTATGATCTTTGAGATTCATAATAACCAATATGTATCTTAGTCTCATAAATTTATCATTATCATAGTTCTTTTATCTATGTAATACATTACTTAAATCTACTTGTGACCTTAAGTGGGATCTTGAGTATGTTGTATACCTAATGTTATTTTTACTTGCTCTTTGTCTTAATTAGATAAATTTTCCACATTTTTTTACACCTGTCACGAAACATTTATGCCATATTGCTGTTTTAGGACTTTAATGTTCTATTACAAATTGTTCTCTTATGTAACGTGTAAAAATTACTATTGGTTCAACTTTTTATATGTTGCATATTTTATAACTATAAATTACACAATATAAATATTACTATATCTTACAATCATTTGTCATATCTCTGCTGGTAAAATTAATTTATCATGCCTAATGAATATTTAGAACATTAAATGATTTATGATTAAATTTCTAGAACTTTAAATGATTTTTTTTAAAATCATTACCACAGTAGTAAATTATTTGCTATTATTTCTCTCATTTATATTTGATTCTCCATTATATGTTGCTTTTGTATTTAAAATTGTCTGTGTCAAATTTTAAAATAAATTTAAAATATCTTTTCAGAAAAAAAAAGGCTGTAGCATTAATGAGATATATACTTGTTACCAAATCATATGCTTTTAGTATGAAAATTCATTTAATAGATATTTATTTTTCTTTTATGTGAAACATGTTTTCGATCTCCTATTTTAAATATAAGAAGAAAATATGAAAATTAATACAGATAAACGTTGATTCAAATAGAAATGAGTAATGTACTAAAATATTTTGATTTCTAAATGTTAGTAAAGTAGGAATATATGTATTGATATTATAGCAGTTTTCCATCAGATGAGGTGTTTCTGATTTGAGTCTTTTTTTCCTTCTCCAATGTTATGTAAAGACAGACTTTTACAGTGAGGTTAAAAACACATGATTCTTACATGCACAATTTTGTTTAGAATATTGTGGCAGGTTTTTTTTTTAATATTGCATATTTAGTAAATGAAATTGACTTATTCACACGAGTGATTATATATTTTTATTATGTTTCAGAAAACAATTTGAGGAGATAAAAACAAATGATGCAGAACTCTTAGCAGCTGAACCAGGTGATGTGATTGGCGTAATTGTGACTTTAAAAGGATCAGAGAAAAATTGTATTGATGAAGAAGGAAATAGCTATGACTTTTTATCTCGTTTTTTTGCACCATGGTCAGGAGTAACTGAAGATCCTGTTTGTGGTATGAACAAATTTTTTTATATGTATCTCAATGGGCATTTAAAGCTGATATTTGATAATCAGTTTCTTGATGTGGTTGTTTCTTGTTATATTTAAAGTTTTCTTCTTAGATATTTTTAAATGTAAGAGTTACATTTCATGTTAGTGTGTAGTAATCAAATTTTCTATTTATGATAATTATGGTAATACAAATAGGTGTAACTAGCAATAACAGATAAATAGGAAAATCAATGTGCTTTATGTCCAATTCATAAAAAGAACATTTATTTCCCTTTTGTAATGAATGGTGATTGAAAATTGTTAATCTGTTGCAATTGTTCGGCATTGGTGTAATATTAACTGAGCCAATAATTTCATTTTTTTCCACAGTGAATGGTTATTTTGTATCTCACCACAATGTATTCTAAGATAAGTAAAGAGTAGGCTATTCAAGCAGGTTTTTTGGGATACTGTCTTATGTCCCCTTTCTGTATCAGTGAACTGTGGATTATTGCTGTCAATTAAACATTTTTTTACAGAATAGTTAAGCATTCTTCTGTAAAAAAAGGGGCTTTATAATTCTTATCTACAAATTTTGTTCTATGTTAATTACACCATTTTTTGAGAGATTAAACTCTTTCTTTGATTTTTTATGAACCTTTAGTGGTCGTTTGTATTCTTTTTGAAATCAATTTGAACTCTAGTTTTCTGTAGATTGTTTCTTGTAGAAATTGCATTTATTACTTTTTAAAAATATTTCTTTTCTGAAATACTTGTCTTAATTATTGTATATTTTTTTGCATTTTAAAGAGATCCTGACTTGTGAAAGTTAAGATTTGAATAAGAATATGGAATTTCAATAATTTTATGTTTACTTTACTCTTGAACTTACACTTACAAATATTGAATAATAAACAGCCAACAATATCATAAAGAATATTTTTATTGAAATACTACTTTTCTTAGAATAAAATCTCTCACTTAAATTCCACTTCTTATTGCCTTCTTTTGAATATGTTTTAACTTTGCATGTGTTCTTATGAAAAACATACTGATATGCAGTTTATGTTAAGTTTTGCTTTTTGTATATAATATTTTGTTTTAAGAAAAAAATTTCGAAGAAAAGTTTTTCATGTATCAAAATAAAATTCTTGTGCAAAATTCATTATTTCTTAATCTATCAATTGATATATGGGGGGGGGGAACACAAATTGTTGAGTGCATTTCAGATTTCTATGAAACCAGCAAAGTGCATGCATGCTTAATGTTTTATTGATAAGTATATTTCAAACTAGTTCTATTTGAATTTCATTTGTTGCGTGTGGAATATCGAGTCTATTCAATGCCATGCCAAGCATTGCTGAGCATCTTAGCTATTTCTCCTCCAATAAGTTCAAAGATCCTTCATTTTAGGCCATCAATATCATAAATTTTTGTTGTGTGCACCCTGTCTTTTACAAAATCCTGAAGAAAAAATATAGGGATGTAATGCTGGTTGTCATTCAGGGCAAGTAATCAGTTCATTTTGACCAATCCATTGTTGGGGAAATGTTTCCTCTAAGCAGTCTGTAACACTGGAACCCCATTATGGTGCTGCACTATTTTTCAGGAAGTAAACTTGTGGCTGACAATGTTACACCTAAGGTATAGTGTAACACTGTAACATATTGAGATATACGCAACTTGTTACTGTAAGCTTATGGAAAAAAAATGGCCTTATGACTTAGTCCATGGATTTGGACTGTCATGTTTGTGTTCTTTTATAATGTTAAGATTTTCTGACTCCCATACACAGTATTTATTATGGTTTTAATTACTGTTACATGAAACGTTGCTTCGTCTGAGAAGATGACTTTTGATAAAGAAGAGTTGTTTCTGTCAATTTTTTCAAGAATATGCACAGTGAAACTGAAACATGTAGGTTTATCGTTAGCTTGTAGATGATGCAAAAACTGCTCTTTATAAGTGTGCATTTTCATGAACTTATGCATAACTTTTCATGATTGTTGATTGTGAAATTTTAAGTTGCAAGATCACACAATGCATTGATTTAATCAGGCTTCTAGTGAAAGGATCCCTCACTTGATCAATGTCATCAGAGACTGATGGTTTACCAGCACCTTCTTGCTATTGCATATTTCTCCCTGTATCCTTAAGTTGCTGATACTAATGCATAATGGAGTCATTATTTGGAGCATGGTGGTTTCGATATTCTGAGCAAAATTGTCTGTTGTAGCGTATTTGCTTTCATGAACCATAGAACTCTAAATATATCTCTTAAAAAGTAGACATTTTGGAAAGAAAGCAGCTTTGTTGATGCATTTGTTTAACTCCTCCGTATTTGTAATAAATTAAGTTGTTGAACAAATCGAAATTTAGTGGAAAATAGTATATATTATATGTTTTTTTTTATCGAGGTGTTGCTTTTTAATGTTTTTAAAATTGGAATTATTAGTATTTAGAATTATTAGTAATTAGTGTATTAGAATTATTGGTAATTAGTGTATTGGAATTATTGGTAATTAGTGTATTGGAATTATTGGTAATTAGTGTATTGGAATTATTAGTAATTAGTGTATTGGAATTATTTGTAATTAGTATTTAGAAATTGGAATTATTAGTATACCTATTCATATATATCAAAAATATACAGTGAATGACATAATCAATGGATGATGAGCTCAAACTAACAAAATTCACATTTAATTAATTTTTTGAACAAATATAAAAAATAATCTAGACTATTCACAAATAATCATAAAAGTATTACAATTGTAATATGAAAAGATATTTGTCAAAAGAAGTTTGTGAAATATATAGCAAATTCAACTTTAAATTGTTTTAATAATTTTTAATGTAATGCTTAATGTATTTTTGGTAATTAAAATTTTATTTAAGCAAGGTAAATTTCTTTTATTTTATATTTTCTGCTTAAAGTTAAGTTATGAATTATTATTGTGAAACCTCATTTATTAGTTTTATGTTGCAAAACTTTTGTTATCTAAACATTCTAAAATATACATTAATATTTCTCATTTTAATATTTTAAAATTATTTATGCATTATATTTATAAAGAGAAAAAGTTGTGAGTATTTTGGTTTTCTTGTTTTTATGTTTAGGATCTGCTCATTGTGTTCTTGCTCCATATTGGGCCAAAATCTTAAGCAAAGAAGACTTCTATGGTAAAAAATTAACATCTTTAATTTTTCCCTTACTAATGAGATAATATTTACAATTATATGTATAATATAGTTAATTGAATACCATATTTTTTAAATAACATTTAAATAACTATAATTCAAAGCTCTCAAACATTATATTTCAGTTTTTGAAATTTTGTAAGTAATGTTGAGAAGTGATATATTATACACATAAATGTGTCAATGAAAGTAATACACCAATAAGGAAGCATTGGATACAAGTGAAATTTTATATATGTAAAGATATCCATAAAAGGTAGAAGTGATCTCAGATCAGAGTAAATTAATGAATCAGTTAGAGGCCTTTGACCTCTTCAATAGGATATTATACTGCCATTGCTGTTATACAGGTCACAATATATGTGAGTCAAACAGGTTCTTAATATTGTTCTGCGACAGACAGGCTAATTCATATTGTGTACTGCTTTCCAAATCTAAAATATTGTGGTATGGGGGTGGGCCACATTTCATCTGATCACATCCTACAGGCATGCTCTGTAGGAAATGGATCTGGAGAACAAAAAGGCCATAGAAATGTTCATCTATGATGTAGACTATTTTGGATACCCCATGTCGTGTTGCCAGGCATTATCTTGTTGAAACAAAACATCAGAACTGATGGTAAGAAATAGCACCTGAGGCTGAACAATCCACTTACTGCTGGAATATCATTACATCACAAACTATTACCAGAGAGAATCAGCTATCAATAGATATATCTTCCCATACCATAATGCCCACTGTTCAGGAATTGTGCCATTCAACAGCAAGTTCAGGATTGAACTGCTGTTCAGGGACATTCCACACCTAGAAATGATGGTCATCTGTTCCTATAATGAAGCATGATACATCAATGGCATTACTGCAAGAAGAGCTGCAAATGTTTTGGTGTTAAAGGCATAACCTTTTACAGGTGATTGGGATCTTATATTTGCTTTTTGGAGGCATCTCTGAATGTTTTTCATACCCATTCGAGTCTCTACAGCTGCATGAATGGAAGATAAGATCTCCATAGGATTTGTGTGTGCATGGCAAGCAATTTTTCTGTACTTTCTGTGAATGGTTTGTCTGGTCCTTTTTTTAAACTGGTATGCTGTGTTGCTTCCATCGAATGGCCATTGTTATCAACATTGTCTGATAGCATTATCAGAACAAATAAAGAGGCTATTTGGTATGCCAATCACCCTGCAATTTTCATTCCAATGGTGAGACCTCTATCAGTCTTTCAAATGTTCAAATCGTTATCTCTGGCATCTAAAACTCATTATTTGTCTTCTGTATACATTATTGCATCTGTCAGTATCTTTGGTATAGCTCAATATTTTGCTATTTACAAATTTTCAAGATAGTGATTGATTTTATTAAGGTACACTGCTTTCATTGAAATGAGTATATTTGTGTTTGTAAGGTTTCTTTTTCCTTTGAGATTCTTGAACTCATTTTTAAATTCACTTGGCAACTATCCTTCCTTTCTACGAAAAATATTGTGTCTATTGCTGTTGAAGACTGGAAAATGTTTTTATTTGAAACTCATGAAATATTATTAGAATTTCAAATGTTTTTTTAACAGTTAATTCTTCCTCCAAAAAAGAAAACTGTTCATTAGCTTATTTGTAATATAGAAGAAAATGGAATCATAGATCATTAATTGAAATGGATAATTCTACAATTTGATTTAAGGGATCACCTAACAGTCCCCTCATATTTAAGCGTGGTTAAATTATAATTTAATTGCATCAAAATTTTTGTTTGATATATACTTCTAATATATATAAATCATCCAAAATTCTTTTCTGAAAATCACCATTTAGAAATTCTATGTTAGGGAATATGTTAGATATTAAATTAAGAACAAGGAAGACATAAGATAAATGACAGATGGGCCTGGTGGCAAAAAACTTGTTTTAGGTATTTGGGTTTTTTTTTAAGTCAAATTTTATTTTATTGATGCATTTTATTTTATTACACATCTTTTAGGTCGTTTCTGTTCCCGTCGAGGAGGTAATGTTTATATTCGTCTTGTAAATGACCGAATTCTTCTTAGTGGTCATGCTGCTGTTGTTGTAAAAGGACAATTGCATATGTAAGAAACATTTACTATTTCTGTTGTGAACGGAAACTAAAGAGAAAGTCAACTTGTAAGAGAGAGCTAAATAAAAAAAAAATTCTAACAAATTTTGTATATTTCTGCTTTGGGTTTGCTTAATTTTGTATCTATAAGAAATTACTATCACAAAGGAGCTTGTATAAACTGTTATGATTAAATTTAGTAATGGAGATTATGTGATTTTTATTCTTTATGTATAGTTTGAGAAATATGGACGTACAGCTTTTTATGTATACAATATTGTGATTAAGAACATGAAAATTAAGAAACATCTTTGAGCATGTATCAAGCATTTTAAGCATCAATTTTGGAGATTTCTACTTTATTTTTAAATGCTAATTATGAATGCAGAGTTAGTCACATTTATTGAATGGAATTATGTAGATTACTTCAATCGACAGAAGCTATTATAATGTACATGAAATTTTTTCAATGAATGGGACTAAAATATTGACTGCATTTTTTGAACACTGTATGGATCCTACTTGGATGGAATCTGCTTGTCTTGTACAGGATATTTCATTAAATATAGTAAAAATGAATTTTTTTCCATATTAAAATAAATTTTTATGTTTTACATTTAAATTGAAAATTTATGTATTCTATTTAGGATCAAAATATATTGTAATATTATGAGCCATAATATTTTAAAGCATTACTACCCACTATTACGTGTGAAATGTAAGACATGTAAATTTAATAATGTCTATAACTATAAATAATTAAATAATAATAATTTTTTTTTTTTTACTTTTATTAGAAATTGAAATTGGATGTTCCCTGAAATAATTTTCGGATTGTGCCTTTGAATCCCATATATATATATATATTAAGAGTCAGTGTAGCTGTGTGATAGTAATTATGGATTATACTATCAATTCTAACAAATACCTTTTGCGTGAAATTAATAATATTGTTGCATTTTTATACAAACAGGACTTCATGTGTTATATTGAGTTTAGGAGAGTATAAAAGGAAATCACACATCACTTGACTGTGTTTCAGAATTGTGTTGCAAATAGTTTTTTGTGACTCTAAATCATTATTAATTGACAACCAATCTATATATTAACTAAGATATAAATAAAATCTGGCTTATATTCTCATACAAAATGGCCAGATTATATTCTTTTTTTTTTTAAACATTATGAAGAAAATGATAAATTATATTAATTCATTATCCAGAGGTAATGTTGTATTAAAAAAGCAACTAGGAATGTTTTTTTTTATTTGAATACACAGTGCATTATATGAAGCAGAATTGACGAATGTTATGTTTGTTGACCATATTGTGTTTTTTAAATATTAAAGTTACACTGATTTAACTATAATCTAATTGGGTCGCAATCAAGGAACTTTAATTTAATGTACATAGTTTTTTTTAATGTAAATTAATTTAGCAATATTTTTAGTTTTATTCAGATTTAGAAAGAAAAAATATCAATCAATTTTGATAATTAATATGTTTTCTAATCAGATAAAAATGCTGAAGAATATTTTATAAAAGGACAACATAAAAATAGACATTTTCATCTTATAGAAGTTATAAATAAAGTTGATAATGTAATGTTATTTTGTTGTCAAATAAAATAATGATTAAATATATATCGATAGAAAAGAAAGAATTTCATCCATAAAACTTTGATTTATTAGGAAGGCTACATTTTCTCGTGCCTTGCTGTAAATTTTTACTTTAGAGCAATGTTTCAAAACCGTTCGCGAGTTGTATGAAAGAGGTTTGCGAAAATAATATTGCAATGGTGGAATTTTAAACTGCTAATGTAAAAAAGGAAAAAATGTATATACATATATTTAATTCACTGTTTATAAGGGTGAAAATTATAAAAATTAAAATAAATAAAAGTATTTAACTAAGAACCAGTTGATTTGTTTAGTTTATTCTAGTATTCATTTCTTGTAGTTATATTTGTAGTTTCTATTAATGCTTGTATTCAGATGTTATGGGTTTTTTGTTGTTTTGTTTCTTGTTTTGAACCACTATGGTAGATAAAAAATAAGTATTCTACCAAATTTTGTTGTTTTCTTACCTAATACTGACGACTACTCAAGGATTCGCCATTTTTTTTCGGATATTATAAGGGGTTCGCAATGCGAAAAAGGTTGAGAACCATTCTTTTAGAACCTTATGTTGAGCATCGTGCACATATTGTACTATTGCGCCACCTAGCGGTTGGCAGAGATATGATGATAGATATGAATAGTATTACAATATTTGTTGGAATGTATCGAAGCGGAACACCTCTAATTAAGCTTAAATAAGATTAAAGCCAAGGATTGCATTTCTCGTGGAATCTTCATCTTTCAACCACTAAACGATCCTTTTCGAAGGTGAACGTCTGCTACAATTATGTGGAGCGACTCGACGATGTTCGAATCGAGGTTAAGGAAAGTGGAATCGAGAAAGGAAAGTTTTTCTTCTTTCCTCTGGAGCAATGAACTTAAGAAAAAACGCAATCAAATGTCACATCTACATAATTTTTTTTTATTTACCGAGTGGTGGTGTGTTTTATACGGTTTAATTGACGAGTCTCGTGCGAACTGTAACGTACGCTACCTAGTCGAAAGTGTTCTAAAGAGATTTGTTTCGTTTCATGGTTTCTGATCGGTTTTGTAATCTTCTCCTCGGATTAATGGTATTATAAATTGTTATAATGGTATTGATTTTTAAAAAAGTCGTAAGGTATTTTGTAAAAATCTCTCGTTTTAGTTTAAGTATCGTGAGCATTAAGTACATCTTAGAGGGATGAAGATGAAGCAGAATTGCCTCCTCTGTAATTTAAGCAAACGATAAGGAGGTGAGCTGTTATGGGAAAGTTATTTGTTTAATTTTGTTTTTATCGGCTCTGTTGGGATAATGTAGGTGGCCTGAAGTGATCAAGAAAGGAAGAATTTGTTTTAATGGTTAAGTAAGTGATGGAATGTTGACATAGAAAATGCTTTAGTGTTAATAAAAAAAAACACCTTTTGAAATATTCTCTCAAAACGTTTAGATGTGGAAATTTTATTATTAAGAGTTTTAGCGTTCTCTAGAAGTAATCAAAGATGTTTTCATAAATACACTATAAAAAAAAATGACGCACCAAAAGGGAGTTGTCCGATGGAAACAAAAATTGGCGGATAGGAAAATGGTGTACAGAATAGAAAATGATTAAAAATTCAGAAAAATTTAATGATTTATTTCAGAGTCACAAGCTCAATAAGGTGTTGACCAACCTCTAGCCTGGATGCAAGCTGCCATACGACGTGGCATTGAGTGATAAAGCTCCCTGATGATCTCCTGCGGTATTGCTTGACAAATCGGCTCCAATTGTCGGGCTAGGTCATCAACATTCCCTGGTAGATGCAGTCGCCTTCCCATCATATCCCAGATATGCTCGATTGGAGAGAGATCTGGCTGACCAAGGAAGTGTTTGACAAGCTGTAAGGCAGTTCCTAAATCGCAATGCAACAGAAAATTTGACCATCAGATTGAGAATCGCTTCTTACATACACCTACTGAGTGCGCAGCTCCGATGCGTTGTAGCTAACGCTATTCATTCATTGGACACCAAATTTTAATCATTTACATGTTCGGTTCAAACGTCTTTCCATACGAAATTTCATTACAATCGGGCAACTCCTTGGTGCTTCATTTTTTTTTTTTTTGTTATAGAGTGTATTTTCTTCTTTAATAATAGCTTCATTACTATCATATTTCCTAATAGGTAGACATTTTATTTCCTTTTCCATGACATATTTTTAGCAACCCGACAAATATTTGCTTAAACAAATCTGTGCGTTATATTACAATGTCACACATTTCCTCAAATATTAGCGTAAAGACTTTCGGCCTCACCAATCCTAGTAATTTTAATTTTCTCAATTGTGATTTGGATATTATTAAATGAATAAAAAAAAAAAAAAAATAAAAAATAAAAACTCCGTTTAGGTAATTACACGAAGACTTATTGCAGTATTTGATTTTTTGTGTATTTAACTCATACAATTTATGTGGTTATTGCATATTCTCTAGGAGAGAAGAGGCGTACGAACAATTTCGAGCTTTTTTTTTTTTTTTAAATCGAGACTTCTTCAGCTTGTACCAGTCCTTAAATTGGGAGAGGGTTTTAATTTTTTTAAATAAATATTTTAATCCGTACAGTAATTCCAAGAAGTTTTGTTAGATTGTTGTATTTTGAAGGATACCTATCATTTTCTCCCATCCGGAACCACACGTTCGGATTGGTTGGTTACATTGTAGCATGTCTGATATTCTTACTTTTCATCTTCAACTTTGAATTTTGAGGATTGGGATGAAAATCTAAGCCATTTTATACCAAAGAGCCAGTGGAAATTGTCTTTAAACTCGGATGCTTTCCCCCTGCAACCACCCGGTTACAAAATTTTCTAATACTTTTTATTAACGCGCTTTATTATATTATAACCTAAAAAGATCGCACTAATTTATCAATAGTCTAAAAATTATGCGCGAGTTAGATATTTCAAGTTTTCTACTTGAGATTGTACGATATTTTTTTTTTTTTTTAAATTATTTTTATTTAGATTTATTTCAAACATAATTCTAATTAGAACTGCCATTCGAAGTTAAAGTTAATGCACACTATAATCACGTTACAATAACATGAGAGTAGAAATCGGCGAAACAAAAATACTGCAATATTGATATTTAATGATTTATCGGCGTTTTATATATTTTTGACAATTGGATAATACTACCTGAGATAAAGGAAATAACTTGGAATTTCATTGGAATCGAAAGTTATTTTTTAATTTATTGATCTGTGATTAAAATATTAATTCCAGAATTTAAAATTTTTATCATATCGCTACTCATTGTCCCTTACTCGAAATAAATCGTTAAATAACTCGATTACATTAAAATTATTTCATTTTTCTGATTGTTGCAATAATTTTAAATATGAATTCTATTTTTATGTATCAATTGATATTAAATAAATGGTGCCTTAAAGATTATAATTAGAATATAACTACTTTAATAAATTATATATGTATTGATCATATACATAAATTATAAAAAAAATAATAATTGAATATATTACAAAATTAAAAGTAATTTTTTCCACTTTTAACATACTGTTAAATTAAAATATTTTTCAAACAATATCAAATTTATCCGGTAAAGATAAAAATTCTCAAGACTTAAACAAAAAGGTATCACAAGGAACAGGTCCAATTCTTGTGCACATTTTTTTTATACAGCAATTTCACTGAATTGGAATATTAATGAAATAAATAAAAGAAACATAAAATAAAAATCGTATGGCCCTAAAAAAGTCGGATTAAGAAATAGTTTGAAGGTCTCGAGACAAACACAGCGATTTCACAAGTGTCGTTGAATTCCGAATTAATTCGACTCTATTTTCAGTCACTTTTTGAATATTCCTTATGTATTAATAAAGTCATTTTGACTGTCAGTCTATAAATAATTAATTTTTTTAGCGGATTTCTCTTTCATGTAAGAACTTTGAGAAAAATGTTCCATTAGCTGCAATATATTACTGAAAATTAAGCTCATTTGCGATAAAAGCAGATATGAACCGTAACACAAGCACTGCCAAATTTTCTATTATGTATGTTAGATTACTTTTTTGTGAACTAAACAAAAATACATCGATGACGATGTAAAGATTTTTTTTCCAAAATTGGAATGAATTATGAGGATTTATCTTGATAATTCAGGAGACTGTGCATGGCATGAATACCTCATCATTCCTGTTTTCATAAAATTCTCCAAAAAGCCATGTTTATCTTATCTTTGGATTTTTCTTCAGAGTTGATGAAATTTCATAACCAATATACTCAAATTTATTTAAAAAGTAATTTTATTTATTTATTTACTTTTGCATATTTCTCCTAAAATTTGACTACGATTGATTTTTAACGCCATGCTGATTTTAAATGAAAACTTTATAAGAAGAATTTTGTTTATTCCATTACCTAATTAACACCGTTTGAAGTACGTATGTAGGGAGAAACATACTTCTGGGGATGATATCTCAAAATTGAATTGACAATATAGAAACTGAATTTTCAATTTCAGCGCATAATTGAATCGATAATTGCTAATAATAAGGAAGTTTTAAATATCAGTTTTATTTGAATAAAAAAACATCCTCTAATGAAAGGTACAACAGAACTCCTAAAGCTCAGCGCCTCCTTAACTTAACATAGATTTAAGGCTCCCGTCTACCCGCCATTTTGATTTAATCTGTTTAATGTTAATCCTATGGGATTTCGACTTTAATTCTGACATCTTTACTATTTGATCTATTTTTTGCTCTTTCAGATGCACTTTATTGCATTCAAATAGATCAAATAGCAATGTGAGAATTAAAGTCGAAATTCCATAGGATTAACATTACGTCCATGAAATCAAAATGGTGGGTAGACGGGAGCCTTAATAGTCTCGAGCGAAACAAGGATCAACAGGATTTTGATCACTTTACATTAACTACATTTTGTAGCCCTCGGAGGCTTTCTTTCTTCACGTAGGTAATGACATCACTCCTCCATGACACCCTAATGATCTTTTTTCTTTTCCATGGTGTTTACTCTCTTTGGTAAACACTGATGACACTGCCCCGGGATACCCTAGCGATCCTTCTCTATTTTCGATCCTTATTCTTATCAGCTAGCTTTTATCTTTTTAAATTTCTTTTAAAAGTTTAGATCACAGTTGCGCCTGGTTTGGCGCAGCTTAGCCATATTTGGTTCTTGCACCATGAAACTTCACCATCTTTCACTCATTCTCTAACCACAGCTATAAGTTACATTGTATTCATTTGGATTGTTACCCACAATTTTAAATATTAACTTTTATAGATTGCGTATGTAAATTTTGCTTCTGATGATTTTTTTTATTGAGAGAGTTATTTTACTATTACTATATGTTATTGAGCGGCAATATAATATTTAATTAAGCATAAATTTTCGATTTTCTTTTTAACGTAAGGAATTATTTGTTGTAGGCACGTCTCAATGTCATAAGGGATAAATGATTTTTTTTTTTAAAAAAACCTGTTTACTGAATAACTTAAATTTTACCTAGTTTATAATAAACAATTATTAACTATATATTTAGAATGTATCTGTTAATATATTTTAAATCACTTGCAATAAAAACAATTTATTAATATTAATTGATTGACTGGTTATTAACGTCGCACTTAGAAGCAACACGAGCGCTATTGTCGTGTCGGACCTCATAATTTTCAACCTCTCTTCGGTCAATATTCCTTCCTTCACAATCCTATATTTATATCATCACTGTTTGGAAGCACCTGCATTTGCGAACTGCGTTCGAATGAAGCATACAGAGAAAAATATAAAAGTTCTGTGCAAAGTTTTGCTTCGAACAAATTTAGCCACACAAGGTGCGCTTTTTTATAATTATAGTTAAATTACTCATATATATATATATATAAGAATTAAAGGAAATGATAAATTAATGAATTGAATATAATTAAGCTAAATGTGTGGCCGCGGTAGCCTACTGGTTATGATTTCGGATTCGTTGCGGGCGGTTTTAGTTCAGTCGTGAATTTGAGCATTGGCCGCAAAAGACACGCCTTGTAGCAGGGGCTGATGCACTTAAATCTGTCGGGGCCCAAAGTCCTCCCGTTGGTGTGATGTGGAAGTTAGGAAAGGGGGGTGCCAGCTCAGGTGTCGTCCTCGTCATTTCACCGAGGTTCAAAATTACGAGGTCCGTCGCCAATAGCCGTCGTGTTGTCTGTGACGCGACGTTAATGAAAACTAAACAAACAATTAAGTTAAATGTAATTAAAATTAAAGCAAACGATAAATTATTAAATTGAATATATTTATGCTACGTGTAATTAAAATTGAAGCAAACATAAAAAAAAATTGAAAAGTGATCTGGTACGCCAGAAGTGATCCAATTAAAACAATAGCCCCTTGGGTGTCTAATAAAACTAGAACCAGTGGCGTACCTAGAGGATAGGAGCAAAGAGACGTGTACCTTCAATACTTTCTCTTGAAACTGAAATATTTCAGGACATTTCTTTTATTTTACTATTATAGATGTTCCAAGATCTTTTCTTTTCTTTCTCTCTTTGAATTGAAGATCAATTGCACTCTTATATTATTGAACTCTTATACTCCCCATGCTTAAATTTTTTTTCTGCAATAAGAGAAAAACAATTCCATCTAAAATGCCTCCATAAAAATAACAATTTTCTTGGGAAAACAATCCCGAGAAAATAATAGAAAAGTTTTTGCTGTCTTCGAAATATGCCTCTGGATCAGAGTTGAATGCCGAAAAGATGGAAGGGGGGTGCATCCTTATAGAAGACTTACAGAATTAGTTTTATAACTTGATGAAAAATATATCAATCCTTGAACAGTTTTAACTAGGAGAAATAAGATCGATATAGTGTATCTTTTAATTTTTACCAAGGAGTAATTCTTAACTAATGAAATTGCTACTTTCATGATAATGACGATATGCAATCCGCCACTGATTGGAACTGGAGTATCTCTGATGAGAGTCTTGAAAATACTCCGATAACTGGAAATGCACTCTGATCTCAATTCGCGGTTGTCAACGCCCATGGTAACTAAACCGCGGGTTAAGTGAACTGCGGGTTACAATATTAATATAAGAGTCGAGCGATAATTTAAGTTCCAACATCATTATCAATTTTCTACATGATGAGTGTTTGCGTTTAACTACAAGGTAAATGGTTATTACGAGAAAAAAATTTATGGTCACGTAAACTTTTTTTTTTTTTCATTATGTGAATCACAATATATTGCCTTTTACAAAAAAAAGAATAATAAAAAAATTCTCAAAATATTTTAAAGAAATTTGAGTTTGTTGTTTTATCAATCAATCCTTCATGGATGATTATTTTTTACGCATTTTTTTTTCTTTAATTAAGCTCTTGCATGACAGATTTTATTTTACGTGATTCTTTTTGCTCAAAATAATTTAGTAATACTTTAGTTGCTTCGAAGGCCTTAGAATGAGTGATTGGAAACTGTTTTTTAGTGCATCTTCCTTTATGCTTGTCCTTATTACTTACTGACTGATCATTATCAACTATTGACTACATTTCCTGTAATGTCTGCCTTGTTAGTCTATTTCCAATTTTATTTCGGTTTTTCTCATGTGTATAAATTGGTGATTAATGCGAGGTGCGGTTTTAAATAAGATTGACGCTGCTACAGAAGAAGCACGCATGCGTCAAACGCTAGCGACAGACAGCTGCTTAGCGTGAAGCCTTCTCTTTTGAATGCAGTACCTCTCTCTTCTGTAAATAAATCTGTATATCCTTGGCCTTCATTCGCATTAGAGTTATTTAATTTGTATCGCCTGAAATATGATCAGTGAACTAGGATTGTTGCGAAATTTTTTCATAAAACTTAGAGAAACCGCTACTGAAACTTATAATTTATTGAAAGAAGTGTACGGCAATGAATATTTATCGCTTGCACATGTTTTTGTATAGCTTCAGCGTTTTCAAGATGTCCGAGAAGACGATGAAGATGATTACGCACGGGTCACCCTTCCCCTTCAAAAATGGATGACAATATCGAAAAAATCGGTAATCTGGTTTGATCTGACCGTCAGTTAAGCATTCATTCGATTGAAGAGACTGTAGGAATTAACGAAGAATCCGTACGGAAAATTTTTCCACCAAGACAGTGCGCCAATTCATTCCACATTGTCTGTCAAGAGGTTTCTAGCGAACTACAGGTTACCAGTGTTAGACCATCCGCTTTATTCACCGGATCTTGCGCCCTGCGACTTCTATCTGTTTCCTAAGGTGGAATCTGCATTAAAAAGAACAAGATTTGAGTCTGTTGAAGCTGTGAAAGAGAAATGGCACGGTCCTGAGGGAGCTGACAGAAGAAGACTTCCAGCACTGTTTCGAACTACGGAAGGTTCACATGGAGCGTTGTAGGGATAGAGGAGAGGTATATATTAGTGATAAAAAGTAAATATGTATGACATATCAAAATTAAATCACACTTCGTATATATTAAATAGAAAGAAAAAAAAGTATTAATATCTGCTCTTATTAGGAAGCCGGGACGTCATCCAAACGAAATATTAATTTGAATTTCATAAAATTAAAAATTTAAACATTATGACGCCACAATATCTATGGGTTACATCACTAGCGATTGTTTAGCAATGGAGCCATAATAAAAGCGTGTGTAAAGCAGACGCGTGTTTACGCCGTCCGACTGTACTTCCATCGAAGCAAATTTCGAAATAGAGTGTTTCAAAAACAGAGTTAAACACGCCACTAATTATAGGTTCTAGTTTTTTGCTTTTATAATAATAAAAGAATTCATGAATCAAGTTTAAATTACTTAAATGTGTGACTACATATTCTACGAATTTTTTTCCCCATCAGTTATGCTTAGTGTTAGTGTATTTCACTTCTGGTCGAAGTCAACACCTAAATCTTCCAATGTGGCCCAACGGAGCTAAAAGGTGTATATATCGATACATTCCCCCTTCAGTATATTATGTGCTTTGTCTGCTATACTTTAAAGTATGACGTTAAAATAAATTTTCAGGGAAAACGGAAATGTTTCAAAGCGAAAATTTTTCAAAAACTGTGATCTTAAATTTTTAGGATCTGGTTTGATATATGAATAATGAACAGTGGCGTAACGACGGGAAGAGGGGGGTTGTAAAGCCCCACAAGGACTGCTGTATGCTGAAATCTTAAAACTGAAACTTTTTACTCTGAATTTTTAAATTTTTTTCAAATTCCGTACTCTGCATAAATATTCTTTTCACCTTGAAAATAAACAATGAAACTGAAAACTGATTTTCAGATAAAAATTGAAGCAGAAAATCCCTCTCCTTCTCTATGAAAATTTTTTCGCTAGTTTCTCTGAATACGAAATCATAATTACACAAACTGATATTAATATTGGAGTATTGTTCTGAACATTTGCAGTTTTTATTTGGATTTCATGTCAATTATCGATTTTAAAATTGAATAAATATGTATTGTTTTTAAAATTTTCAAAATTATTGAGATTATTAGTTTGTTAACCGTGTATTGTACATGATGATATTTAATGAATCTTGAGATATTACGATAAATTCTTTTAGAAATATAAAAAAAAGAATGAATGATAATACATGAAAAGAAAAATCAGTTTTCAGAAAATCATTCAATTAATTATCATTTGAAAGAAAATCAAATTAATTGTGGAACGTTACAAGCAGATTATCTTTCTTTTTTAAGATTATATTTGAATTCGTACTTTTGAAGGTACAAACTAGATGGCAGCATGATAGCAAAATTTCGGTCCCTCGTAATACGTAATATATTCAAAGGATAAAAAGCTTATGAAATTTCAGTCTCAAAATTAAAGCTTCAAGTGATCTATCAGTATATGTGTATGTTACAATGATACAATTTTCTATGTTATTCTGTAAAATAATTCCAATTTTTTTTTTTTTTTTTGGTAATAAAAAGCACTCTAATGTTACAGCAAACAAGTATGGAAGGATAATTAAAATACACCTATTCTCGTTAAATTTAGTTCCTTTGAATCCTATTTATGAACTACAGACCCCATACACACTGTGGCGTAGCGTGGATTTCTGGTACCCAGTGCGAACCTTAATGTGCCCCCCCCCTCCCTATAGAAATAAGAAAAATATCACGAATGGATTGCATGTGCATAAAATTAAATTACTTATAATTTAATATGTTAAAACGAATAAATAGCATTCTACATGGGTAAAACCATAAAGCCATTGAAAAGTTTAAAAGTAAACAAAAGAAACATTTCTTTTAACAGATATATCTCTGACGAATAGCTTAAAACAAAAATAAACTTGACTTTACAATGACTAACACATTCAGGTACGTATTAAAAAGAATTATGTATTTCATGAAAATTATGAAATTTATTTTTTATTGTTTCTGCAAATAATATTGTGGTGCTTTTTACAAATGAAGCTGGTACATATTGTACATTTCACAATATATTTTCTATCTTCTTTCTTTGTACATGTACAACAACTACCTTGCTTAATGGTGGTATTGAGTTGTTTCCCAACCTTTTCATCGAAATTTCTTAATATTATTTTTCTCAGATTATGTGAGAAATTTAGCATTTGTAATCGTTCTTTAAGAAATGGTTCAAAATGAGGGAAAATCCTAATTCTAATAGGTATCTTGTCTGGTGATGTTTCCTATATCATTTGCAGCATTGTGAAATGCGGGTTAGAAATAACTAAAAACAGCAAGAAAAAAAATATGATTCCGGCACTTAACAACAAATTAAATCTTTGCGAGTTTGACGTTCATCCCTCCCGTTACACGGCAGGTCTTTAGTGACATTAGGGTTCGAATCCACGACTCGACGAAAACAACGATGGCCGCGCATTTGTGACCACTAGGCTACTGTGGCCTCTACATATTTTGGAGAAATCGATGTAAATGTTGAAAGCAGACAGGCGAACACAACTTAAGATTATAATTTTTTTTTTTATTTCTTTTTATTTTAGGTCAATATTTTATTAGTATTTTTTACTTTGGGTGATTTATACCCGGAATCAAACCATACCACAAGGTACCGCATCTTTATAAATAATAGTATTAAACTAATAATTCTTCATGGCTCGAACGATAACGAACTCTAACAAATTTACCATCGTCAAAAAAAAAAAAAAAAAAAAAAAAAAAAAATGGTTATACCTAAAAACCCGTGACAACTATAACACAAACACATTTGTTTTTCTGGAATTCGATTACACATATTTTTGTATCAAAGCCATTTTGAGCTCTTATTGTGTCACTTTTTTTATTTACTGTTTTCGCTTTCTCAAATTACACTATTGATTATTATGTAATGAAATTGGTTAAGGACGTATGTTATCTTATGGTAATGTTATCCATTACTATCAATACATGTCTTTTTATGTAACATAAGGGATCCATCAACGGGGCAGGGGTCATGATTTTAATTTCCCACCGATGAGATCGATTGCAATTGCATTTCAGTATGTTTTCAAGCATATCAGATAGGAAGCAAAGTGGTAAGGGGAAAATCCCTTATAACTGACTCAATATTCTGAAAATTATGCAATTTAATAATTTTTAAACTCATCCGTTTTAATTTATTGTACGAGAGAATATTTCAAGAGTGTTCAAATCAACTGTACGACAATGAACTTCATACTGGCTATTTTGGAAGCAAATCGTTATTAATCACAATTCTATTCGCAGCATGACAGAAATTGCCTCCTTTGAAGACCTTGTTCATTTCCAAAAGACTGGGTGTATGCCAAGCCTGTTGATAAACCAGATTTCAGATAATGAAGGTACGTTCACTTACACATTTCGTATATAACTGTACGTTCACTTATATAACCCATACGAGCATTTCCTTTAGATGTCCTCTCCATCTACATCTTCCCACTGATATTCGCTCCATCTGAATATCTATTAGAAGTTTACTGCACTTTTAATGAAGCCTATGGATATTTACAGGAAGTTTATTATTATATTGACAATAGTTTGATTTTTATAAGCAAAAATAGAGTTGAGAGAGATAACCTAGATCAAGTGAAACATGTTGTTTAAACCATTAAACTAATGATGTTTTTATAATTTTTCTCTCTTTCATGTAAATGTATTAAAAAACTCGTTCAGAATCTAAATCACTATCTTATTTTATTTGAAGGCATAACTCATTTGAATGATATATATATATATCGCCAAGTTTGGCAATTTTTGAAATCACGCCAAGTGGTTGGGCTAAACTGCATTATTAAAAAAATATTGAAATATTAGTTAAAACTTGTCGCAAATGTCTAAATATATTACACTGGTAGGCGAGTAAGAACGATTACCAAAGTTTCAGAGCTCTAGCTTGATGAGAAGTTGGTTAAATTAACGATCAAAAATTTGATGACACACGCACGCACGCACGCACACACACACGCACACACACACACACCAAGTGAAATACATAAAAACATTTTAAAATCAACACGATAGGATTTAGAAAACTCTTTGATACCGGAATCAAGTGAGAAATCAGCTCACAAATATTCTTGTGATGCAAGTAAAGAATTGTTAAAATTGTTCAATAAGTTGTTTAAATAATGTGAATGATATAAATATTAGTCTCTCACAATACATATAAAAATTTCACCAGTAGTTTTTATGTACCAACCTTTCATAATTAAAAAATCGTGCAACCTAGTAGATAACTCGGATAATAACCGCAAAAACGCAAGCAAATATTTTCCACAGAAAGGGAAAAAAAAATGCACTTCAGTGTATGGGTCATAGAATACTCCACATGGTTGAGTCCATAAAAAACAAGACTCGCTTACGGGATCTTTCAGAAACGTCCACATTAATTCGACCCAAAGCTTCTTATTAAACCATCCGTGACCTGCAGTGAGGCCCCACAAAATAGCCGTAATATTTCCTCCTTCTAGGTCCCTGTGTCCCGAGGGCAGCTGTACTCCATGGCTTCACCAGACAAGCGAAGAAAGTAAGTTCTGGAGATGACCCACTCTGAGGATACTGACCCCCTTCTTAACTTTCGCAGCAAAAGTTATTTTTGGAATTAAGACATTACGTAACTGCATTCACTGTCACTCTTTTTATGGAAGGTTCTTCCATCGAACCATCCTATTTTGTCGCTGGTGACTTTTTTTCCTCCAAGAGAAAGTGCGGCAGAGGCCCTCGAATGGGACTCTAGTGAAGCAATACACACATTTCTCCTTCAGGAATTGTTTTCCCACTGGAATCGGCAATTGCACACTGGTATTATGGGGGAAATAGATGCATGTTATTTATGAACCTCGCGCAATTAAGTTGTAACACTGATTTCGACACTTGCATACTTTGTAGATAACAACACCGATTTAAAGGAAATTTTGAGAAAATTTGCTCGTTTAGAAGTTAAGTGCACTCGATCAATTAGCGAATGTGATTCAAATTTTCTAAAGATGTTTTTTTTTTCCTTGTAAGAAATTGAAAATTCTTATTATGCACTGCGTTAGAGTAAATCCATGAATTCTGTAACCTAGTTGATGGAGAACCTATTCTGATGTCTAAAGGGTAGGGGTTTTGAAGCTCGTTGCCACCGAATTTAGTCGTATAAATAATAGGATCTGATGCGTATTAAATTCAGTGGAGCCTTAAAGTTATCAAGTAGTGTATTGGGCTTATTAACACATCGCTTAGAAGCAACACGAGGGCTATTGGCATAAGTAAAGTGAAGTAGTGGCAAAAGTGAGTTATCGACCAGTATATCGACCGCGAATGCTGGCCGCAAACTCGCGGCCAGCATTATTTCCGTCCAGTCGTGGGCTCGAGCTCTGATGCCACTAAAGATTCACCGTGTAGCGTGTCTGATGCATGTTAAATCTATCTGGATTCTAAGTTTTTCCGTTGGCGTGGTGTGGAAGTTTGGAGAGGGGTTCCAGCTCAAGAGTCGTCCTCGTCACTTGACTGAGGTTCGAAATTGCGAGGTCCGTCTCCAATACCCTCGTGATGCTTCTAAATGCAACGCTAATAAGCAATCAATCAATCAAAGCTCGAAATACGTCTGACCATTGTGTTGAAATAAGAATACTATAGAATTTTATGCACTCTTATGAAGAGAATTCGGAAGTTAGGAGAGAGAGGTGTTAAATCAGGTGTCATCCTCGTCACATGACCGAATTCAAAATTAAAATGTCCGTTGCCAATAGCCCTCGTGTTGCTTTTCAATGCGATACTTATTTATGCACAAGGATCGGAGATTGTGCATATCTGTTGTTTAATTTGTAATAAAAAAGAACTAACGTTTGTAACATTAACATAATTTAATAGTTTATATCAATTTTGATGCGAAATTTTGTAGAAGTTTGGGAAACAACGTCTTATCGCTGAGGTAACCTCATAATATCAAAGTTGCTCAATATAGTATTCTTTAAGGTAGGGCATCGACCTCGTAGTTTTGAGCATCGGCCAGATGTTCACAAAAATAATTACCCATTGGTGTTTCTATTTCGGTGTTAATTCAATCGATATATTTCCCTACTCAGCAATGTATGTATGATGTATAAATAACAGAATTTCTTTTCACGAGTTCAACTAAATTGTAAGTTATATGATATTTGAAAAGAATGTGTTCTTTATTAAAATTATATGTGATTTTGCAATGATAAAAGTCCATGCTTAAATATTTTCTACTTTAAATTCAACGTGCAATAATTATGAAATGTAATAGTGAAACCTGGCATTTATTTTTATGCTGATAGCGCCGAGTAAGAGATTGTATCATTCTTTTAATTGAAATGAAGAAAATTTCGATCAAAATCATCTATATTTTCGAACAAATTTATTGAAATATATCTCAAATACATGAATAACTAATGCATATTTTATATCACAACATAAAATATGCCACTGCTGGATCGATTGGAAAGAATTATAATTTTTGGACTTATTGACTATGGCCTAATCGCTATGCTTCAGTGGTGTAGAGTAGATTTCTGAAACCCGATGCGAACCCTAAATTCGTGGCCTCCCTATAGAAATAAAAATTATAATTTCACGAATGTATTGCTCTCGCGAAAAATTAAATTACTTATAATTTAATGCGTTAAAATAAATAAATAACAGACGAATCGTACACGCAAAACAAATAAACTGGACTTTACAATAATTTACGAATTTACATACACGTGATATTTTATCAAAGTATAAAATAAACGCTGCACCCCTTTTCTCAATAACAAAAAAAGTTGAATCAATTAAATGTCACTTCCACTCCATCACGTAAATAAGTTGTTCAAAAGGACAATGAGACAATAATTTAAAAATCAAAACGGACACACTAATTGCATTTGTTGCATGACAACAGCAGGTTGCGTCCGTTTTGTAATTCAAAAAATGAAATTTATTTTCTTATTTTAATTAAAATATTTGACAAGCTGTTATTTAACTTCATGTAAATGTAAGTATATTTGTGTTAAGGTTAAATCTTACAACTCTATTTTGATCCACTTCCAATGTCCAGTAGCTTTGAAATTCTGCATATTTACCTATGTTGTCCTGATGACAATACAGTTATCCGATCCAATGACCGTGGTCTGATGCTACAGACAGGATTCGACATCTCAGCTACTCCCGGCCACCCCACACATCTGTGCCGCTTGGGGCTATGGCCTCCTCCTTCATGCTACGTTACTGCTGTGCTTAAATGCTTTTTGGAAACCTCGCTAATACTTCAGAATAGTTATGACAACTGTAGTTCTAGGAATATACTTTTAATAAATGGTCTTAAATATTAATAAGGCTTTGGATGGAGGTCACTTGATCTGAAGCAAGGATGTCAAACTTCCTCCCAGCCATGGGCTAATTTCTATCAAAAAACGTCACGTGGACTGCACTGCATCTATTTATGGCGGTTTTTTCTGTAATTAATTAAATGCTGTATTTAATTTTATGCTATATGCTTCATAGCAGGAGTAACTGTTCCTTGTGATTTGTATCAAAATGCTTGCGTTGTTCATAGTGATGCTTTACGTAAAATAACTTTGGTACACAAATAGCATTATTACGTATTAAAAGCAGATTCTTTTATGTCTCTGCAATACTCCAATTCCCATTTTCTTTGAAATATGGATGCTAGTCAGATATTTTTTTTTGTTTATTTTTCTGTTCTAACTAAATTATGAAATACATAATATTAATATATACTAAATGCAAAAGCTTGAATTGAAAATTTTGCCAGACAAAAAATAAGTGTACAGTTTATTAAGTGTAACGTTAATAATTTTTTTTGTTCATATAAAGTGAAATATTTAATGCTAGAAACACAAAGCAAGGCAATAGGAAACTTAAGGCGTGATATGTATTATTTTATTCTCGGCTGATAGATTATTTGATGCTACGTACGGAAGAAACGACTTAACACGACTAGTAAAAGCTCATTAGCGAATGTTATGGTTCCTTATCGATTAGTTACAAACTTTAAAAATTAAGTATTGTTATTTCTTGTAAAATTTTATGCTATATGCTGCTATAATTGCTGGAAGCTTGCAGTACAGGAATTTCATGCTTATCTAATGAATACTTAATTTTAAGAGGATACTGGATTCAGAATATCACAGTCTCATATTTTTTGGGGATTTTCATGAACTTGATTTTGGCCGCTCGACCAATCTGAACGCTTCTCTGACCACCTCACTTTCTTTCCACCTCTCGCAAGCAGTCAGTTCAACATGTGATGCGAAGGAGTAAGGTCAATTTTTCTTCGGTGCCTAATACGATGAAGCTCATTAGCCTATGACGAATGGTCAGCCGCTGGCTGAGCACTGAACAAGCTAACATGCTCAGACACACTTAAAATTTGTAATTTTAACTTTTTAATTTTTCTGTAATCATGGGAATTTAGATTACTTTTGTTCAATAGCTATAATGACGAGGTATTTCTTTCATGTTAAAAAGGAGCTCCATAATTTAAACTCCTTCGCCCATCAAGAAATTTAGACAATGGGTTATTTTGATATACTTTATCATTTGCAATATTTCTTATAAATTTTTAAAATTTGAAATGGTTTTCTTAAAATTTCAATTTTTTTTGTATTAAATAAATATCGTAACATCGAAGAATGCCTCCCTCCCCCGTAAACACACACCACCAAATATTGTTTAAATCTTAAAATTTTAAATTATAAATATAATCCAAAACCCCCTAAAAGCTTTTATTATACACTGTATGACAATACCGTATCAATGTTTTGTAGTTGTCCATCAAAATTTGAGTTTCAAGGAGCATTTTCAAAACAGAAATGATGACAAAAATTTTCTTTTGGAGAAAAATGACAGTAATTTGAAACGAAAAGTCACATAAAAAAAGTATTGAGGGCTTTTACTTAAACTGGAAAGAGATGGCTGAAAAGTTATCCGATACGAATATTTTTCTCGTATCTAACCCTATCACTAACTAGATGAATGAAACTCTTTAGAAAAACAAATATTTCCTTCAATTAATATTTAGTGAAAGAAAAATAAAAATTGAAATTGTCTTCGCTAATTTCATTTCGACATGTGCTGATATTTTTTTTCCTGTTAAGCTCTCGTAAAAGTAGAAACATTCAAAATGAATGTTATTTAGTTTAGAGATAGGGTACTTTCGAGACCCAGGCTCCACAAAAGCAATTAATATCAAGAAAAGAAAATGCTTTATTCAAATTCCCGGTGAATTCTTTATTTGCATCAGCAAAACATTCTAAAGTACAAAAATGTAGCCAGTCTTAACAATAAAAAGAATAAAAACAGAGAATTCTGCCATAAAATTCAGTTATTGAATTAAATATTAAAATAAGAACAAACGATGAATTATTAAAATAGGCAGTAATATTATGTTCGGATACTAAAGTAAAAGCAGACACGATAAAATATTAAATATATCTTGGTAATGTAAACATACCTTAAGCATATTAAATGTAAGTATTATAATCATAACGTCAAACTTTTCAATCTAACACCACTTATCCTGCCTTCGCATTTTTGTTGACGCCATTATCTCAAAACAACATGTTAACACATGTTAATAAATAAGCAAACACAAAATGGTCCTAAAAATAAGTATACCATTTAATAAAGTCTGCTTGAAATTTTACTGAACAACAGAGACATTTGGAAATGAACTTCATACTTTTGAATCTCGGTTGGATGACGACGTAATTGATATCATAGACTTCAAGCATTCATACCACGTTTATTAAAAGCTTTGAGTCCCTGACCTTTATAAGTTACAGCATCTTCCATTGTTTCACGCAACGATCTTTGTTACTTTTTGACTATTACTATCGCTGTCTTTATATACGAGCTAATAAACGAAGAATCTTTCATTTTCATTATTCTCTTTTGAATAGTACAAAAGAGATGCGGACAAAAAGAAGAACAATTAACAATGTAAAGATCAAATGTTATAGATAAGAATATACGAACAAATATGTATCTGTTAGGTACATAATGAATTTCAACTTTAATATTAAAATAAAATCTTTTAATTGTTATAAAATGTAATCATGTTATAACTTGGATTTTCTTTCATTTTGTATTAAATTAATCAACATCAGAAGGGATTGCATCAGATTTTCAAAAAAGCTTGATTTTTTTTTAATAGTCAAACTCAAGTACAAAGTAGATTATGTAGCATTTTTTCTTTGGAGATCACGAAGTGCATAATTGATTTCAACAGATAGATTGACCTATAGTAGATTATGTACAGCTCATAATATTTTTTGACCACGGTAGCCAAATGATCAAGATCGTGAGTTCACGGCCAGTATAGTTTCTGTGTTTTATTTCGGCATCGAGTGTTTTTTCCACAAAAATTCCGTCGTGTAATGGAACAGACGTGGAAGTTAAATCCGTGGGCTTGCAAGTCCTCACGTTGACATATGTGGAAGTTTGGAGGAGGGGGGTATTGCTCAGATTAGTTTCCGTCTCTTAATCTAAACTCAAATGTACCATCGTCAATAGCTTTTTTTATTTTGCTTCTAAGTGTGACTTTAATGAACTATTTATTTATATATCACACTGTACTATAGTCTGTTACTATACAACAGGCGCTTCAAAGTCACAGATTTTCCCGCCACTGCCGTCTGTAACTATGGCAACAACAGTTGAGAATGGACATCACTCCCCTCCCCCCCGTTTTATTTTTTAAAAAAAAAAGACTTCTAATGAAAACGAATTTTAAATTACATAATCATCGTTTTTTTTTTTTTTTTTTTTTAAATCTGCATTATTAAAATATTTGTAAAAAATTTGTATAACATTTTACAAATATTGTTAAAATGTAATTTAAAAAATTTAATTTTCCTACATTTTTACATAACGGAGCTAAACAGCTCATTGGAACTTTTTAAATTTAAATAAATTTGCATACTCATAGGTATTATATTGATATTCTATAAGGATATGATTTAATAATTTATATACTTTCACTTTGAAAAAATATCATTTTGAAAAAAAAAAGCTTCAAATTTATAGATGTTTAAAATAAACTTTATATTTAACGTAAAGCACATTCAAACGCAAAGGAATTCGGACCTCAACTGAAGTGTTGAAAATAAATGCAATGGTGATAGCACATTAATCGTTACCATGGTAACCGATGGAGGAGAAACGAACATGAGTGACCTTGACTAGCCTGTTCTAAAGAAACAGACTAAAGCTAACGGAACTGTAGCCGCAGTAGTCATGGTCACGAACTCGCATTCAGCATTGTTACCGTCAAATCGTGGGTTCGAGCCTTGATGCCATTAAAAAGCCTCTGTATAGCCGGGGCTGATGCACGCTAAATGTGGCGAGGTCCTAAGTCCTCCCCCTGGCGTGATGTGGAAATTTGGAGAGGGAGGTGCAAGTTCAGATGTCGTTCTCATCATTTGGTCTAGGTTCACAATTTAGAGCTCTGTTGTCAATTGCAATTGTGTTGTTTCTCAGTGCGACGTTAATAAATTGTCAATGAAACTGAGTAAACAAGACCACTTTCGTTTGAACTTAAAAATTGCACGAACAAGTACTCGCTGAGTTTATCTGTAAAATTTTTGCCTAAATAAATATTTTAATTTCAGAAAGAAATATGTCTGCATTCTTCTTTTATTACTAAAATAGTGTTGTTATAGGAGCAGACTGTGAAATACCTTTAAGGGTTTTATCTGCTATTCATATTGAAATCGTGAGAGTAATGCGAATATAGAACATGATTTCTACATACAGTATTAAATTTAGACGTTCGTATTTGTTGGAATACAATGAAATATGTTAAAGAAATAAATAACGTTTTTGTCTAATTATATTTTCTTTTCCATTTATGAAAACATTTTTGAATCAGTTCTAATGCTACTTATATATGCGAGTTTTTCAGGCTTTGCAAATTTTTAAAAATATTTGCCGTTATTAGTTAGATAGTTCCTTATTATTATTTTTTTGCTTGGTTTGCTTGTAATCGAGTTATTACAACCAGAATATTTGTGTGAATGTAACGATATAGTCTATTGAATTAATATTACACCCTACGAATTCAAAATGGTTGGTTGACGATAGCCATAAATTTCAGATTTTAGTTCCAAAAAGCACCGAAAAACGACAGGTTTTCGGACTGTTAACATACAAATCCAATTAAACACGAAAATATGACCCTCGATTTCAGATCTAAACAATTCCATGACTACATTATTTTCTAAACCGACCATACAAATTACTTTCACCTCATTCAATTATTTTAACTGGAACACATCAGTTTCTTTGCTGAAACAATGAAAAAAAGGTTCTTAAAACTGTCAATAGTGATTTACCGTCCACTAATCAGAATCAACATGACATGCACGAAACTAAACAATGCTTAGGAAACATACCAGATCAAGGTTCTGTGTTAATAAATTAAGTACTGCGTGAAAGGGACAATCCTCAACCTATCTTCTCCAGTGGCGTGCTCCAGGAGAAAATGTTTACGGGTCTCTTTAAAATGGGTCTCGACCCACATTAGAGACGCTTTCACTGCCACGGCCGATTGACACACACCGGGATGTCACTGCCCGACGCTTTCACTGATCGCGGAGGGGAAAAAGATCTGCCTATCAGATGAAAAAATAGTCCAGATTAAAAATGCATACTAACATCCTTCATTTTTAATGCTTGCAACCGTATTCTATCAAATCTTTACTCCCATACTGTTTCACTGTATGAGTAATCGTTATTTAGGCCATCTTTAGCCCTGATTATGAAGTGCCTGCAGTTGGTTGAGGATTTATCAAAAATGTCAGTATTTATGTAGGTTTTGGAACGCAGTGAAATGGATTCCAAAGCGTTTGATATGAACCATGTTCAGAATGAGTTGATTAATGTTGCTAGAAGATGTTTTGGGAGGATTATGGGTTCAGTGAAATTCGGGGTCTGTCGCATATAAAAAATGTATCGAAATCCATTTTTAAGGAACTCAGTGTGAATGGAGAACAGTTCTAGCTGTATCAAAAGATGGAAATGTTTTTTACATTCATTCAATAATTATCATTTAAGCTTTGATATAGATAATTGTTCATTGTTTATGAAAGGTGGAAAAAAAGCAGGACTTTGTGTGGAATGCGTGAATGAAAAAAAAAATCGAATATTTTCTACGAATCAATATTTCCAAATTTAACTTATTTTTTGGGGGGAGGAGGAGGAGGGGGGACTGAATAACAAAATTGTATTTTTGTTATCATTAAACACAAAATATATTGAATATGTTTTATGATTTTTCAATGATAATATTTTAAGAGAAAATTATGCAACTTCAGAATAGAGATTGTGGAGTTATATGGCGCAAGAGCCATATACATGGTTATGCTGCACCAAGCAAGGTATAACTGTGACCTAGGCGTTTGAAAAATGGAAAAAAAAATTAAAATTTAGGAGACAAGAAGGGTCGAAAATAGAGGAGGATCTCTTAGGAAAACTGGGGGCGCATCATCCTTCTTTATCAAAGACAGTAAACCCCACGGGAAAGAAAACCTCGGGTAATTTTTGGAAACCCTCTTTTCCGGAGTATCACTACTCCAGAAAAGGGTTCCTCGGAGTAGTGATGCCCGTACTTACCTAAGAAAGGTAAGGCCCTGAGGGGCAACGTCATAAGTTGTTTAACTAGAAGTTATGTTTGATGTTAGATAATTATAAGCAAAATATATTGTATAACTTTTCATTACTGAATCATTTAGGCTCCCATTCTATCAGACATTTTAGATTTGTGTGAGTAATGGCAATCCTATAGAAATTCTATAACTAATGGTTTGTTTGTCCAAAAAGTAAGTTCCTGGAGGCCGTAAAGAGACACAAAGTATAATTATACAGGAACGTTTACTGACAAAGATGCAGCATTATTTCAACTACTTCTCTATATAATAAACACGGGTATAGAATCGCGTGTCGCACCATGACACCAATTGATATGTACCCATGTCGAAAAAATCCGCCGCTGGAGAGCGCTGTTAGAATCTGCATCTGTCGCAGAATTGTACTGTTGGTTGGTGCAGAAGCCTCACCTCCTAACACATAACCCAACGGATGGGTGCAGCATTGACATCATGATCCATCATCTGAAAAGGTTCTTGGTTGGGTAGCATTTCCCCAGTGACGACGACGTGAAGACGGCTATCACACGGCGGCTCCGCTCTCCGGATGCGGATATGTTTTCGATACCCGTTTATATAAATTGGCCTCATGGTGTGAAGTGTTCTTCAATTTCGGTGGTTCCTTCATTAAAAGGTAGCTGAAAGAGTGATGGTTCTATATCAGTAAATTTTTCCAGGTCATTATGTTTCATGTAATCTTGTTTCGGGTCTTTTGGGAAACTTATTTTCTGGAGGACCCGTATATAGTATAAGAATGTAAATAATTATTAATGCTAATTAGACATTTATTAATTATACAAAAAATCTCACACATACAAATTAAAATCTGGTTAAAACCTCCAAATGTGAAAAAATTATTAAAACTAAAAACCTACGAATTTTGCAGAATTAAATTAAAAATGAGGTAAATTATTATAAAGAACGATGCAAAATTTAAAAAAAAAGTATTCTTAACGAAAAACATACAAAGAAGTATAACGGAAAAAAGCTAAGTTTACTGAAATTCAAATTATATATAATAATTTTAATAAAAAATATATAAACTATTAATTAAAAACTATAACTTAGTTAATTACAAAACTAACAAAAGAATTGCGTATCTCAAGCGATAAGTAAAGAAATAATGAAAAACAAAAATGGAGATAATGTATTATAAATACTACCCCATACTTTGGAATGGAATATATATATATATCCTCAAATATAGATTATTGCATGTATTGGCATTTAATAAAATGCACCCTTAAAAGCAAAATCGAGGAAGGGTTTTGTCTGATTGTTCTTCCGAAATCAGTAAGTATTTTTAAATCTCTGAAAAACCGCAGACGACTCACTAAAATAGACATGCAAATACTTTCGTAAATGGAAAATTAATTGAATGTTTTTCGGCAACCTATTTCTGCCCAACGCAAAGGTCTGCTTAACACAGCCAACAAGTCTTGAAATTTTGAACCATGAAAAAAAAAATTGAAGAAACTATAATGAGATAGAAACTTTCCTTATCTTTTATTTTTTCTCATACCTTTTACTACATTCCATTGAATATGATTGTCTCGATTTCGGAACGTGTTGAAATTTCATGTGATTAACATCGCGTTCCACGTGCCTTAACAAATTTTTTGTTATCGGTTCCGATATACGATAGGTATTGAAATAAAGACACTGAAAATACATAAATTAAATATAAATTAGATAAGTTTGTGATTTCTTTGCCCAATTTTCCTGTTCCAAGCGGACTTAATGATATATTTGAAAGATTAAGATGTCGAATGATAATTTTTATCATCAACTTTGATGAAACGGACTTACTGAATTAGTTATACAGTGAGTTATATAATTTACCCAATAGTTTTGAAATTGAGATTGATTTTTTTTTGACCAATCAGTTCTTATGTGGTCTACGCGAGTGATAGAATAGTTTCTTATATTGTACATTCAATACGGCCGGGGAAAAAATTAATAGTTATGTGACGGAAAAACTGATTGATTGTTTGTTTTTAGTGCAAGAGCTGCATTTGTTAGACTGCTTGAAAAAAAGATGTGTTTCTGTGATTCAAATTAAACTCTGTAAATACAATAAATGAACTAAACAGAGAATGGAATGACGAAGAGAATCGCATGAAATAACCTAAGATCGCTAGTACATCCCGCGGACGCTTTACCCGTATTTATCGAACACAATAAACTTCACGAGAAACATTAAAGTTCACTCGAGTACCTTGCGGGCACAAGTCCTGTACTTATCTAAAAGAGATAAGAACTTGAAGAGGCGTGATTTATAAATATTGAAAGTTTGAGGTGACGATATTGGAGCTGGTTTTCAATCAGGTGATCCTTCTATAAATTATTGCACGTTAAACTATTTTATTAAAATTTTATTCCTCTTTATGTTTACGAGATAAGAATCTAAATAACATTAAAATTACCTAAAATTTAGATTATAATCGAAATATTTGTTTTATGAAAGACTAATATAAGTTTAGAGTAAATATTTTTTCATTTATGTAAATAATTCATCCTATTTTTATATCAAAATAAGAAAAAGTTTTTAGTGTAAAAGGCGGCAACAGCATCCCTGTTAAGCATCCTTTTGATTTATATATTTTTAAAAAGAACTATATTATGAAATATGCATTAGAAAGAAAATCAAAATGAATAAATAAATAAATAAATAAATACCAGCAAAAAACAGGAAAGTTCTTCTACTTTAATGTAAACTCAAAATGCTGCTATTTTTAATATTCAAGCATTTATTATTTTAAAAAAATCAGTTTTCTAAGCTGATTCCAGTGGCCCAAAACATTAATTGCGCAATGTTATCAAAACAAAAATGAAATATTCATACTTTTTTATTTTTTTTAGTGTACTTAAGTAGCGAACAATGGTGGCTTGTATCCATGGAGTCCTCTAATAATTATTAAATAGTTTTTGTCAAGCATTGTTTAAAATTCAAATATTTGAGGATAATAAAATGTAAAAAAATCTGGTACCTTTCTTCAAAAATAAGCGAGTATGCTTTTTCCTGTGTATTAATAAGGATTTGTATACTAAAAAAAAACAGTTATAGAAAAGATTTGTAAAATGCGGCAAAAATTTGAGGAAAAGATTGATTATGAGGTATTTCGATATGTTTGGAAAATAGATATATGTATGAGCAATGCTGTTAGTTAATAATAATAATTTCGAATTAGGAATTCTATGCAACATTACAAAAGTTTGAAATTTATACTCGAGGACTATTGAATGCGGATGTTTATCTCTATAAGAAGACATTTTTAAACTCTCAGATTCCTCATTCATAGGAGTTTATATTTAAACTCTCACAAGTTTCGAAAATGACAAAAAATTTTTAAGTGACTTAAAAGTTTCAGAAAGAAAACCACCTTCAGAATTATGGAAAGATTTAAAAAAATTAGTATACCAAAGGAAAAAAGATACTCTAGTAAATTGCAGTTCATTAATTTGAAAAAAATCATGAGAAGGATTTATGTTCAAATCATCAATGTTAACGATACATTAAACAAAATATGTTAAAAGAATATAGACCCTGATACTAATCTTGATTCTAAAAACCTTAATTAAGGCTTCCATCGACCGGCCATTTTGATTTCATGAACCTAATGTTAATCCTATGGAATTTCTACCATCGTTCTCAAATTTATACTATTTTATCTACTTGAATGCAAGAAAGTGCTTCCGAAAAAGCAACAAATGATGAAGGTTTCTGTAGAATTACATTCTTTCTCCGATAGTTAGAAATATTTTCACCAATATTTTAATGATTCTTTGAAGGTTTTTCGGTTTTAAAAAATATTTTCGGGAATCGGAGAAAAAATGTAGCTCCGCAAAAACCTTCATTGTTTATTGAATTCAAATAGATAAAACAACATAGATTTGAGGACGATAGTGGAAATTCCATTATATTAACAATACGTCCACGAAATCAAAATGGCCGGTAGACGAGAGTCTTAAGGCTTCCCTCTACCCGCCATTTTGATTTCGTGGACGTAATGTTAATCTTATGGAATTTCTACTACCATTCTCACATCTTTATTATTCGATCTATTTGAATGCAATAAAGTGCATTTGAAAGAGCAAAAAATAATCAATGCTTCTGTGGAATTACTTTTTCCCTATGATTTTTAAAATATTTTTATTCTTATTTTAATTATTCGTTTTTGAGTTTTCCGGTCTTTAAAGAATATTTTCAAATATTTTTAAAAATCGGAGGAAAAAAGTAATTCCACAGGAGCATTCATTATTTTTTGTCCTTTCAGATGCACTTTATTGCATTCTAATAGATCAAATAATAAAGATGGGAGAATTCAAGTCGAAATTCCATAGGATTAACATTAAGCTGATGAAATCAAAATGGCGGATAGACGAGAGCCTTAACTACTCCTATCATAAACAGTAAAACTCATACCTATCAATAAATGCCCTCAAAATACCATGTTTACTTTAAACTCGCGACCGATTTCTCCCAAAATATTTATTGCATATTAAAGTTTAAGTACATAGATAGCTAAGAAGAGAGACAGGGAGAAAAACAGATCGAGGGAGATTTCTAATTGCACTTAATTTCAGACGAAATATGACTCAGCGCTAATTAAGCATTGCTAATTACTGAATTGGATTTTGTCAAAAGCTGAAGTAACCTTTTCCGTTTCCTGTCATTTAGTGGTGATGTCATGATCAGTCTCACTTTCGTATTGTCTTTGCATTTCCTTCCAATTCATTCCACTGGATATATGATTTGCTTTTAAAGGAAATCGCATTTTTATATACTGGATAGCATGAATGAATGACCGGATTTTAAAACTTTATATTTTCGAAACTAATACGCATATTACAATAAGTGATACATGACTTTTAAGAGACATATGACAAGGAACGATGAAGAGGGTGAGATAAGAGTTGTGTTCGAATTCCACGGAAATCTAAGAGAACTTCCGTCCCTGAACTTGGAATTCCCAGAAAATAGTATGGAAATTTTTACGAAAAAAATTAAATTTCAAGCTGTATCACTTACAATTGGCGCTACATTTAACAGCGTCGATTTGACTTTTGAGTTCGCATGCAGAGAAATTGGAAAATGAAGATTTCTCAAATAAACTGATTTTCTCAGACGAAAGAACCTTTCGTTTGTCAGGAAATGTTAATCGCCTTAATGTTAGCGAGAGGGGAAGTGAAACGCCCCATGAATGAAAAGAGATTCACCAAAAGTGAATATTTTTTATGCTATGTCACAAACAAAGCTGTTTGGACCTTTATTCTTTGCTGATATAGCAGGTAGCATTTATCTGGAAATATTGCAAAGTTGGTTATTTCCACAACTGCATAAGGACAGTACAAATTTTCTGTATCAACAGGATGGAGCCCTAGCCCGTTGGTCTTCGTTTGTACGTGCTTACTTAAACCAGGAGCTTCCACGCCGATGTATAGAGCGTGTAGGTGACAATGGTTTACCCTTAATTAGATTACCTGCCCTTACACCCTATGATTTCATTTCATGAGTTTATGTCAAAAACAATTCATGCATCACCGATGCTACAAACACTGCAAGATCTTAAAGAACGCATTTGTGCAGCATCATTAGCCATTGTGTGGAATGTGCGTGATTTCAGATCAGATGTTTGTCGTGTAACAAAAGGGTCATATTGTAACTGAAAATAAAGCTTAGCCTTTCTTTAATTTTGAGTATCATTTATTGTAATAAATGTAACAGTTCAGAAAATATAAATTTTTAAAATGCGGTCATTCATTTGTGCAAATCCTGTACGCGTCAAGCATTTATATTCCAACATATTTGAAAGAAAAATATTGTGTCATTTTGATGACTGAATACAAAATAGTTTGAACAGATTTACACATTGTTAGCCATCCTTTATTATTATAAATTATTTACCTTATCATGACAGCCTTAAATTATTGCCGAATAAAAAGTCATAGGGATGATTCATATCCAAGATCCTTTCATTAACCCCCCCTCCGAAAATGTTAGTGGTTTTCGAACAGTTAGAGCCATCTGTTCTCTCACTCATGATTTGGCTTCATTGAGAATGAGCTTAAGATTTTTGTCTTACTCATTTCAAAACAATTGTATAAATAAATAGACATTTCGTGTTCTTCCTTCATGAAACGTTGGAGCAGGGGTCGGCAAACTACGGCCCTCCGTCCGTTTTTAATTCGGCACGCGGGCTATTAGGATTGTAACAATACAATTACAACATCGTTTTTGGAGCCTGATGTAAGTGAAAAAGACATTTGCACTATTTTCAAAACTATTTGGCAGTAGAATTGAGGAACTTCGCGCTCGGTTCGAAGTGATTGATTTGTAAGATGATAACATGCTACAATTGATGCTTAAGAAAATGGATCTAGCGTTGTTTCATAAGTATCTTTTGGAAGATAGTTATGCCTAGTTAAAGTTATAGTCTCTAGAATTTATATTTGTCTTTTGAAGTACCAATGTGAAAGGAAATTTTCGAAAAAGAAGTATGTAAAATCGCAATACATTCTTAACAGATGACATGTTACAAAATATGGGTAGAAAGGACGAATGTACCAGAATGTTGAAACATGATCTCAGAAAAACAATTACACTCATTGCATTAGTACAACATTAACCTGTTCTGTAACATGTTTTTTAATAAATGAAAATATTTTATTCTTTTTTTAGTATGTGTATATAAATGTTATATAAAAATATCCTTTCCCAATAAGAAATCGAGTGTTTTTATCGTTGTTGTATGTGTAGAATTGCCTCCTTAAATATTTTCGAGTTTACTTCTCGGCCAGACGAGTCTAAATTTTTTACTGTTTGGTCTTTATAAAAAGAAGCTTTTTTATCCTTGTATTAGAGAATAGGAATAAAAAGGTGATCATTCAGCTACCCGTGTCTAAAGATTCCTATCTGATTGTCATCATTTCATTTCTCAAATATGCTTTTTAATTGATTGAGTTCTGAATCGATATTGTCCCTTTAAACAATATTTTTTTAGTACAACAAATATCAAAATATTTAATCCTTTGTAAATAAAAAAAGGGCTCAAAACACTATTTATTCGTCTCTATTTTATTCAAAAGTTCTTTGTAAGTGATAATGGGCTGGGGATTCATTTTCAAAAAATTCCAGATACTGTTTCGAAGATTCATGTATTTTCTTCTGCCTAACAAAATATGTTCTAAATCTCTTACTCGGTAATCACGTGTACAATGATTTACAGTTTAGAATACAATTAATTTCCCTTAAAATCAATACATTTTTCTTTGTAAAATAAGTTTCATATTTCGCTTTCTATCTTGTGACGTAGAAGAATGCTAAAATTTTCTTTTTTTCAAAGTGAAAATTTGTGTATTTGCGCATTGTAAATTTTAAGGATCTAATGTTTTTAGAAGTGTGTCTTTTCAAACACCAAAAGGTTGTAGTAATATTGGAGTCTTTGAGCAGTTGAGTTCCTTCAATGAATTTTATTCTTTTATTATAGACAGAGGTATTCTTAACACCAAACATACCATAATCGTTCGTTTGACCGGTTATGAACTTTTACATTGATAATGCGCATATCATCTTATCTCTTTTGCACATTTGACTTCATGATATTTTCTATTAATTGTATACAGTTAATATTATATTATTATTTAATTTGAATTTTGTTTATTTTGAGTAATACTTGTCGTATACTGTTATCTACAACAACCGGTCATTTGACTGAGAGAACAATTTATTGCTTTATAAAATTATTGGATCAGAATTTATGATGTTCATGCGTATTCAACGTATAGTATTCAGTAGCACATTTCTACGATGTGATTTCAAATGGCGAGGAAATATACCACAAAATCTAAATCTTGCAGATGGCCACTCCAAGCATTTTTTAATACCTTTAATTTAGCTGGTATAAATGGTTGAAATTTGTACAAACAAACGACAGAGGGAAATATCTCGAGACAAGATTTTTTTACTCCAGTTAGAACTTGCCGCTGATTTTCGAGAAGTCTGTGAACAACCAAAAGAAAGAACAAATATAAAACGATCGTTGTGCCTAAATCTAATTACAGATTCTTATCAACGTAAGACGTGTCAAATAGAATATTGTAACGAAAATAAAACTCTCAAAATTTGTTCTAAATGTGAAAAATATGTTTGCGAAAAATGTACAATTTCTTTAAGGGAAAAATAGAAAGTATACTAGATTTCGGCATTTCTTGAATTTGATAGCAAGAAACTCTATGACTATTTTAATTCTTTAGGGATACCAAGACTTTCAAATACAGCGAGAATAAAAAAAAAAGTAAACACCTCTTTCTCATATGTGAAATGTTTTACATTAAATATATTATTGACTTATAATGTAAAGGGAATTTACAGAATTAATAACTTATTCAAAGTTGAATTTATATCAACTTATAAACATTAAATTAAAACAAAATAGAACAGGAAATAAACCAAATTAAATAGTGCATCAAATTTTAGGCCTCAAAATAAGTAAGCAAAGAACATTGATAACAAAAATCAAGTGAAAAAAAAAGTAATAATCAAGGGAACCAGGACAGGCGAAGAATTCTGAAATATAATATCGAAGACTCATTGTTTTTTGTGATATATATCTTTGCAAATTATTAGTAGAGCTTAGTTTCTTTGTGTTCCTAATAATAACATTTTAATCTTTCTATAGAACTATAAAAGTAATTTTTTTTTGTCATAAATGTTTCCCCCCCCCTCTCATTTGAATATGGACATTTTTTTGTAAGATAATAATAATATTTGCATTTAAGAATCATTTTAAAGAAAATTTTTGCACAATATAGTTCCATATTTTTTTTATGCTTCTATATAAGATACTTATGCATAGAGTGAACCTAAAATATTTTTTCTCTAAATAATACCTAATTTTTAAGAAATAATTGTTTTTATGAAAAAAGGGAAAAAAATTAAAATTTCCAAAATTAAGAACCTCTATCATTTTTACAAAGAAAATATTCAGTAATATCATCAAAAAAAATAGCTTCACTATATTTTGTGTATTGTTTTCTATATGACGAGTAAAATATTTTATATATTTATGGAATATTATTCATAAAAATGGTAGCTAAGTGCTAATAGATCTGAAAAAATCGTTTCCGTATTCAACACAAGGGAATAGAAAAACTTTTTGCCCAAAAATATTTTTATAGTTCAATAAAATGAGAGAAATATCATTATTAAGCATACAAAATTTCTAATCTGTACGAATAATTTTTAAAACAAAAATGTCACAAAAAGAAAGAGTCTTAAATTCGGCATTTCATTTTCGCTATGATATCCTGGTACCCTTAATATTTCATCTGGTTTCGTTTGGATTTTTCGTCGCCATTAATTTTCTTAATATACACGCCTTTAGTTTATTCGTCAGTTCGAGCAAGAAGTTTCACCATTCTTCCATAATAATTTTTTTTTTCAACTATTCCTTATTCGAAATGATTTTTTGGCGTATTTTTGTATCAAAATATTCCCATAAATGTCCAATGGAGTTAAGGCCCGGGAACTGTGGAGGAGGTTCAAAGGCTTAGGTTTCCAATATAGTAACTAATACTTCACAATTTTTTATGTGTGCTTGGAATCATTATCATTTTGGAAGATCTAATTTCATGAAAGTTCCAATTTCACAATTCTGGGAGCAAAATTTTCTTTCAAGACAGATAGTTAATTTTGTTCATTGTAGATTCAGTAAATACAAATTTTCTGACTCCAATTGTCACCTTACACTCCCATGCCATAATAGAACCATCCCATGTTTAATTGTTTTAATTATATTCTTCGATCTCTAAATTTTAGACTGCTGCTTTGTGCCCTAAATTAAAACTTTTTTTTTCAACATTAAATAAAACTTTATTCCAAAAATGTAAATCCTCACTAATGAACTTTCTGGCAAATTGCGAAGGCTTTGTTTCTGATATGAATGGTTTATTACGTGGAATTCCATTATGTAACGCATACGCTACCACTATATAGTTTATTAAGAATCGTTATAGTAGTATTACAGTATACTATTTTTCTTAAAGTTTGCAAGATGTTTTGAGACATTTTTTAAGCATTTGCTGCTGGATTTACTTCGACTTGTCGTACTAAAATTCTCTTATTAGTATCAACGAGTCGTATTCTTGTTTTCTGAAAATTATTAACCCGTTTGTAGGTGTACATTTCAATGGCCTTCTTGATCGTACTCTGGCTTCTTTAAACAATTTCTTTTATTTTTCATGAAATGATTTTCCGTTTTTCTCTAAACTTGTTATTATTTTAATCGTTTTTAGTGATGTTTGTTTCCCATGGCAAATTTTCTCAAAATGTTTCTTGAAAATTGCAGAAAATAACATAATAAAATTTATATTAAAAATTCAACTTATTTAAAGAATTTGTAAGCAAAAAAAAAGTGGTGATATCCGCAAAAATGAAAATAAAAGTTTGAAGAGAAAGCCTGCCCGTGTTTTCTTTTTCGACACTTAAAAATGGATGTATTTCTTGATTAATTTAATTATTTTCCCTTGTAGTTGTAGTTTAATATATAGAAAAAAAGTTAAACTCTTTAATTATTGTTACTTAATCATGCAATGCTACTTTATGTTACATGTTATTTACGTATTTGTAAGAAGATGTTTCACATATGAAAAATTTGAAATTGCTATTATTTATTATTATTATTATTCGACTTTCACTGTATATCATGGTCTCACCAAGGCATCTATATTAAGCAACATTTATTTAAAAATCAATCAGGTCCATTGGTTTCAGTCTGTTCCAACGTTACCGAAACAAATCAAATACTATCACCTAATAATTTTAAATTCTATCACCAAAAAAAGATCACTCAGCAATTCGACATCAATGCAGCACCTGATATTTCAGTCTCTCGATTTGCATGACCCTATTATATAAAATATCAAGTTCATCCACTCTTAAAATCAAATAGTTAACGATAGAAAATTGGAATAAAATTACTAGCGATTCTAATATGAAATGACACCTTTTTTTTTGCATTGATATCCTATTGGGGCATTTACTCCACGAATTTGTTAGAGAGCGAATTAACCTCATAGAGATCTTAACCTCCATGGGGACTGGAGCGACACCTTTTTCCCACGCTACTTTCTCTAACTTGAACTTTTGCCGACATTGGTTTCCTCGTCTAAATTACCTTTTAAATGTTTTTCTCTCGAAAATCTGTTATTGTTTATGATAGGTAATTGTATCTAATGTCTGTAGGATTTAGAATGTCTTTTCAGACGAAGGGTTACTAATCTTCAGTATTTTACTTTAATTCAGTTTTTCTTTTCATGAAAATTACTAACGTATCGACAATTATTATCATTACTTTGATATATTAAAATTTAAGTAAAAAATATTAGTTTTAAAATCATGACAAACTGATAAAATGCTTCTAAGAATGAATATTAAGGATGGATATTGTAATGTTTTTGCTAGTGTAGCACAGTGTTAACTGATAAACATAACACTGTAAAGCTGTTTGTAATTGATCTTGAATTCTGAACCACCTTCAAGTATAATGAAGGGGATATCTTACCCAGAAATTTATTCTTAAGTTGGTGGACATTACATCTCATGAGTCTCTCGTTATTACCAGTTTAATCCCGTTGGATTAAACTAATAGAGACAGTTTAATCCCGTTGGATTAAACTGGTAATAAAGCATGTTATATGCTACGCAGTCTGTTACCCATCTACCAAGGTGCAACTTGTCCATTCAAATCTACCGTATCTAAGCCAATTAATTACACAAATCTATAATGTATTCTTTCTACCAAGTATGTTAGAGGTGAAGTGATGTGATGTAATTGCTTATTGACATCGCACAGAAACACAGCACTAAGGCTATTAGCAATGAGCCTCAGTTAAGTGACGGAAAAGACACCTGAGCTGGCACTCCCCTCTTGAGATTTCCACACCAACGGGATGACCTAAGACATCCAAACGATTCAATATGTATCAGCCTCTATACACGGTGGATCCCTAAGGGCATCAGGACTCGACCCCTTGGCGAAAACAACGCCGGCCGTGAGTCTGCAACCATGACCATTATGATACCCTGGCTATTATTTAAAGGTGATATTAAATAACTCTGAATACAGGAAACAATTTCAACCAAGGGGAAAAATGGATTTTATACAGCTGCATAATTCATTATATGTTACAACGGGGATCAGTTCGCCTTCAAATTCATACAGAAAAGCGTTCATTTTTTGAGAGGCCATGTCTTTTTAAACTTAACTATAGGATCTGAAGTAGGATATAGTTTTTGCAAGTTTCTGGTAAAACTTAACAATAATGGCAACAGCAAAAAATAATGTTCAAATCAGATATGTAAGCATGTTTGAAAATGGCGCGATATGAAAATAAGCATTCGTAAGTAGAATGCATTTTTATAGTTACTAATCGCTGAATCTTTTTTATATTATATACGACAAAAGAAATTATGAGATTTTACATGAATTCCCATATTAACACATCGATCAATAACTCCCGAGTCTA